>OX122905.1:10138486-10485986 GCA_944738965.1 Nebria brevicollis
CAAAAAAAAAACTATTTATTGTATCCGGGAACTTAGTTGTATAAATATGACAATTATTACTCGAATTAACCATGCCTATCTCCGAAGGAAATATTCGATTATACGTTAGATTTCATTAAAATTCAAAACGCATTTATCGTAATTTGTTCACAAAATATTTGAGCTACTTTGACCCAGTTTCCCAGTGGAATAAATATATCCACAAGTACACAGCCTCGAAATTGTACACTTTAAATACAAACACAACCTTAGAGTTATTTCCGCTCAAACCTCAGCAACCCACTCTGCACACTAGTACGTTTCACGTCTATCCCACATAGAAACACCACATACCTGCGCTCTTTGCTCTATTGCAAGCAATAATGCGTTGCGTTTAGGAGTTGTATAAACATTTTGACTGTCACGGTTTGAAAACAGTTAATATTTAGGTGCTTCAAATGCACTATTCGTCTTCAGGTAGTAAAAATAGCTGGATCAAAGCAAATGGGTGTGTTTCGTTCTGACCAATTGGGTCCAAGCGATCCGTTGATTTTAAATGACCCAGAACGCATTGTACGTTGTGAATCTTATTATAAATTATATTTGTTATTTAAATTTAATAGAAAACTAAGTGTATAAAGGTGTAATAATAATTTATGATATTTTTTTGATGGTTTTTGAGTTTTTATTTATATTATGACTAGTTTGAGAAAATAAATAATTCTTACAATTTTCTTTGGGTGTCTAAGGGTGGGTATCCGCTTCGAAAATTCACTTTGAGCACTTGTTTAGTTAAACACTTAAGCACAAACACCTTTGTGGTAAATAAATAAATATGTTTCAATGAATAAATACTATTTGTTTTTTTTTATATATGTATATATATATATATATATATATGTTATAGTATGATCACTATTATTATAAGTATTGTTAAGTATCGCGATTGCGCGGTTTTGTAAGTACTTTCGCGGTGAGTTCTGTATATGTCTGTTAACGTTTGGAAACTGGTCTCCGAGAGATCCTACAATCGGTTTTATGTTCGAACTCCGGGGCAGGGATTTTAATTTTTTTTTTCTATATACGCTCAATGAATAGTAATGCATAGTTTCTGGATAATTATACCAGGCGTTTTACTACAGATTCTGGGTTTTCCACGGATGGGGGTAGCAATTTATGGAATTAAATTAATAAATTATATTATCGTACGTTTTATTTGTCGGTTTATTTACGGATGCGTAGCGTGGGTTGCCGAAATTGAGGCGTTTGCCAATTTTCTTAAATTTCATCATTTTTACTGTCTTATACGTCGTCAGACACAAGTAATCACCAGCTAAAAAAAATAATTATGTATTCAATACACTTTTTTAGTTTTTGTCTATTTTAAGATATATAACGCGTTTTTTCGAAAATTTACTATCTTAATAAATGATAAGTAATATAATTGTCTATATTTTTTATTTGAGGACTTTTTTGAAATAACTTCCTGTTTAAGTGCTATGATTATTTTAAATGTCGTTATTAATCTATTTCAATGTTCATATATGTTAAACCTAATTGATAATTGTATTATGTGGAATAAAACAGTTTATATTTGTATGAAACGTATAAGAGAGTGTAGCACAGGATACTAAAGAAATTTCTGATGTAACTTTAAGAGGTATGTCAGTTTTCTGTTTTATTGATACTCAAGGGCGTAATGCATTTGTTCCTTATTTAGTACGAAAATTACAAAATATTTTTGACTAAAAATAGTTTATTTAATGATGGCGTGCGCGATAATGAAACTTGTTTTGTTAACTGTACAGTTGATTCTCGTGTGAAATTCGCAAATAAAAATAACTTTCTTTCTGTATGTACAATCTTAAGAGCGACTTTCCAAAATTCGCGAATCTTTTTTTAGCATTTTAAGCATATTATTTAATACCTAGGCACTTTGGGATTTTGTAATACGAAATGTAATGCAGAAGTATTTTTTTTATTATTATTTTTCACATCCGTTTCCACGTATAATGGCAACTAAGGATGACGTCACACGAATGTCATTTTTTAAACGATCAGCGCCAAGATTCATATTAATTAAGTCGTTATCTAGATTAGACGTAGATGGCATAATTATATACAATGTGTTCTGGAAAATATTCGTATCATTTTCTACTTAAATACACAATTAAATATGCTAGTAATTAAAAATATTACTCATTGCACTTGGCGATAAAATTATTTTAGGGCGCGAAAATTGCATAAATAATTATTGAAAATAAATTTTCTACAAAAATGAATGACGCAATATATTTACAGTTTTCCAAATATTTATGACTAATTAATTATTTAATTGGCCATATAGGTAATTAAAATGATAATTGCACATTTTTGGGTTCACCTTGAGCATTTTTACAATTTTAATTGTTAGTTTTTTGTACCTAATCTTTCTAAGAATAAAATAAATTACACGGTTGGTCGGTTCAAAACATGTATATATATATATTTTTTTGCTTTTTGTTATTTAATAACATCGCGAAAAAAAAACGCTTTTGCAAATATTCGCTCGTAAACAAATATGTTTGGCGACTTCTGGCCGATGATTTCAGGTCAACTGCGAATTTTTAGGTACCTAATTAAAATTGTATAATCTTGTTAGTACGAATTATTAAATAAAAAACATACAAAAAGAACACAATTTGCGAAATTAATTAAAATATATCAAAAACAAAATAAATGCATCCACGTCATTCATATCATTCTGAAGTGCTGATTATGGGGGGGGGGGATATTAGGGGGTTATATAATTTTTTTGACTTATTGATTTTTTTATTTTAATAAATATTAATTAATTCGTATTTGTTCTCTTTTAAATTTAATTAATAGCTATTAATTGTGATACTCGTGACGTCATAAATACCTAATATGAATAAGAATGCAGAACGAGGAATTAGCTGATTTGGATCAGTTTCTGTGACCAATGATCGTGTTGGAACAGTGATCTAATCACTTGTCACAGTGTAGCTAACTGTATAAAAGTGATTTTCGGTAAAGCGCAATTTTAAAAATTAGTGTTTTAAATATAGGAATAAATAGTTGAATTAAAGAACTAAATCAACTTTCTAGTTTGAAAAATAATTTTTGATAGTAAATAAATTTTCCGATGAAGAATCGAATGTGTCCTTGTTAAAAATGAACTATTTTTCATTCTAATAGTTTTTAATTACTATAATTATGAATCTAATGGAAAAATACCAGCTAACATAATAATACAAACGGAAACGTCTGACAATGCGAAATTATGAAACAAATTTTCCATTTTCCCGGAAACTAAATTAAATTCTGAATCAACTAAATTATTTACAAGCTTCTATATGATAGTTTTCACACAGTATGTGAAGGAAATAATAAATGACGCACTAAAGCATAAATGCGTTAATAATACAATAAATAATTCAAAAGAAATACGTTTAAAAAAAAAATCTCCATTTTTACGTCCGCGTCAATAATATTCTTTGAATAAATCAAAAATCTTGCAATGAATCAATTGTAGTGTAAAACGTTTTACAGATTTCATTCATAACGCGGTATTTCCGACCGCAAAACTCTTCTTTTGATCTGCTACAATTATCTTATTTTTACCGTGCCTATTTTTAGAGATGTTACAGTTTTTCTGAGAACTCATTTCAGAACTCAAACCTTTTTATTTAACCCTTTCGTGTATGAAACACATACAAATTTAAAGCATCATCAATTATTTATTTTTTTAAACAAAAAACTTTTATGTCTAGAGACGTCATTTATTAAGACAAAAATCATTAAAGTTCCTATAAAAGGTGTGTTATTTGACCGATGATTTCACCAAGGACAAATAAAAAAGTATATATATACATTTTGAACAGTTTGAATTTGAGCCGTTAAAATATATAATTTTGGTCACTTACCTACCTTATATACAGAAATCCATAATATAATTGTTTTAAGTGCTATAAATACATTTTGCACTATTTTGTGTACTTTGTCACAAATACCAACTTAAAAATCAACTAGAAACTGTAATGTTTGGTTATGTTGTTTCGAATATGGTCCGATATACATAACTGATTAGTTGCGTTTATTGTCGTGGTGCTTATTATTATTATCACTAAGGTACAGGATACAATCTATTAAGTTGAGATTGTATATGCATCTCACTTCGGCTATTGTCGCGAAAGCTCCGAGTTCACACGGACATTATCACAGCATTATGGGAAAATGCACTTCGAATTAATAAACAGCTTTTTTTCATAATTTTTACACATTTCCCTACAAGATTTTCGCTTTAAACCATCTAGGAAAATAGTACATATATTAAACAGTCATTCAAAATCAGATTAGTTGTAATTATTATTTAAATTTGAGGTTAATTATGTATATAGTTTATAATTTTTGATCAAATACATCATATAGATAATTTTAATATTTTTATGAACTTAGCACGATTAGTTCGAAACTTGTATGAATTATAGTTATTTTTAGAAAAATCTGTGTTTAATTAACATATTTATCACTTTGGTTACTCGCAATGAGTAACCGTATTAACCGCGGTTACTCCCACGATTCTGACTTGTAAATGCGTTGGTTGCGACCTCAATAACCAGCCGGTACAATTGATATAAGCAATTACCGTAGATTAGACTTGTATTCAAACATTTATCTTATCTGGATTAGTGAATAGCGTTATAATTTTATAGATGATAGCCACAGCAACGAGACTAGGGGTGGCTTCGCCCACTTGGGCCTTTTTTCTAAACTTCCGGTTGGTAAATTATTGCCAAAAATTTAAAATAAATATATTACATCATTTAAAACTCATCCTTTTTGAGTTTAAAATTACAACATATGAGAGTATAATAATTGCAAGTACTTTTTAACAATTATTTTTACGACAGTTAATTATTGTATGACCCAGATTCGATTTTTACTTAGTGAAAGTGTTTGAAATAAATTGTCGCAATATGGGGAATTTAGCAAATATTTAATAGCTAAATGCAATATAAAATAATTAAATTTTGGGTGTTGAATTGCATAGATATTCCGGATATAGACGATAATTTGCAGTGTCAGAAATGATGGCACATACGTTGAGTGAATCACGTAGCGACATCACGCATTCTACGAATAAATACCATTTTCGTACGTGCCCAAATGGGCAAAATACTATCAATTCCACCAAAATGATATATATATAGAGTGTCCTTTAGATATTATTGCAAAAAAAAATTTACGACATTCCAAATCGGAAGTGGCATTAAATGTCCGCGACCTTTGCGAAATTATATATTATTATCGAGTTTTGCGTTGATTGAAAACATATTTCAAAGTCGTCTTTTATTGAACAATTCTCACTTAATTTTCAAGGTACTTAAGTCTAAGTTCGGTCACCTCGTCTACATTATAAAAAAAAATTCGAAGTTATAAATCGATGTATGTACGTTAATATGTGACTTGTATTAGATTTAACGAGAAATAATTTACGTAGGATATTAATTAGACTGAATTAGATTAATAAGTACCCATATACTTGAAATTAGTAACCAGAACAGTTTTTATTCGTATTATTTTGACTCCCTAACAGGTGAATAGTTTAAAAACACCTGAAAATTGTCCCGAAATTCAATTTGGAATAATGCATATTCATGAATGCAACCAGCATCATGAGTTTGTTAAGTTGGTTGCATACTAGTCTTTATATTATAATTTATTTTAAATTCTAGTAATGTAGATTTATTAATGTGGTTTACAGGGTTTAAAAATTGTTTTTATTTTCTGGATGAACTTGTATATAGTTTCCGTAGTGTAGTGGTTATCACGTGTGCTTCACACGCACAAGGTCCCCGGTTCGATCCCGGGCGGAAACATTTTTAAAATTCTATTAATTCGATGCAATTCTAAGCAAAAACTCCCATAGGAATTTATTAATAAATTATAAATAAAAATAAATTTTAATGAACTACAGAATTATAGATTTGTTAAATGAACTCATCGAAGACTTGTCATATATATTAAGCGACCAATTAATATTTTTAGGTTATATATAACCTAGAATATTTGTTTCGTATAAGAAAGTAAAAAAATTGAGTTACCTTAGTAAGATTCTGTGGGATGTGTAGAAACTAGGACGTCTTCGTCTTCGACGCCTTTAAGAAATGCGAACCCTTTGGAAGAATTTCGTCTTTTTATTTATGCTCCCGGCGTCCCACTGCCCCCCAATTACAAGGAAATTGTGCTGGAGAACCCCCTACTGTGGGGCTACATATTATATGTTGACATGCGCGTTTTTATTTGATTAAAAAGCAACGCTTTTATTTCCCGCTAAATTAGGGATGGTATGACTACAGCTAGGTTTTAAACTCAAACCCCTAAATGATGAGTTCTTTAAAGTATAAGGTCGTTCCGCAGTTTTTATTACATAAACCGTTTATATTCGCAAAGAACTGCTAGAAGAAAACGGCATAACTCCAAGGTCATCCGGGGCCCCAGGTCATTTGAGCGGCTGCCAAGCAGTCTGCGACTTAAGTTCATCGCATGAACAGGGGACCCCCCTTTAAACCGGACATGTGCACAGCCCCCCAGGGCTTCCTTTCCCTGGTGGCGTGATCTTAGCAACATTAGCATTAAACAAAAAATAACATTATTAAAATGTCCACCATAACAAAAAAATGTTACTACAAAATATATTTCTTAGACATATTTGTCCCCCCAATATGGAATGGAGCTATGACGTAACATAATCAACATAAAAACATGTTATAAAATATCCTGAATAGAAGTTAATCAGCTATGTAGGTTTTTCTATATGATTTACTTTATTTTGAGATAGATTTGCTCGCTAATAATAATACCACGTGCCTTTTTGTATTACTGTTCTGTATCACCCTATAGATACATAACGCATTCGCAGACAATTGATATGGCTTTGACATCGCTTATTTCGACTTTAATTCGCTGCCATTTCTGTCACGAGTTATTGAAATGTCCTACAAACCACTCAAACGTGGATTACTTTTTATCGAAATTTATTACGAACGATTCGTACGTCTCTTATTGTTAATAAGATGGAATAACACTTCAGTCGCTAAATGTATCAATTGATAGATTCTGTTACCCCTACTTTGCAGCGAATTTTATGAAAATGACTAATGTCTAGAGTATTTTAATATATACCGTTCAATAAATTACTACGTGAAGTAATTACTGGAGTAATTGTGTATTTATGCCTTTCAAAATAGCATAAAATGTTGCGTCAGATTATGCAGTTTTTTTTTGCTATAAGCAGAAAATTACAGTACCTAGAAAATGTACTTTTTCTACCAACTAATTTGCGTCAGTTATTCCAATTATTAAACCCCCTCTCTAAAATATCTATACAATAATTAAACATAATTTTAAGAATTAATTTATAATATAATAAATAAAGAAATATTGATCCCAATTTTTTATCTAAATTAGCTAAGCTTCCCTCATGGATTTAAATTTTTTTTTCTGATTTCCCCTAAATAAATACCTGACCACTATGACGTCAATGGCTTACCATTAATCTTAACTTAAAATGAGTCATGCTACTCTAATTTATTAAATAAAACAAATAAGGGTAACAAAAAAGGGTAACGCCGTCATTTTGGGTTGGGGATAAAAATTTAACACACTTTTTGATTCATGTTATTGTAGCATAAACAATTAAAATTCTATAACTGTTTTACCTTCAATTACGGTTAACAAAATAAGTTTTATAGAGTAAACACTTTTTTTTTTCATTTGGTGACGTTTTTTGTACCATTTTTTTGCCGGTATTTGCGTAACATGAGGTGATACCAAAATATGTACCTACATTTCATGTGAAAGTTTTTTTTATTTAAGTACGTCAAACGTATACGCAAAAGTCGAAATAAAAAAAAAATTGACAAATATTAACAATATATATATATACATATATATGTATTAGAAACAACCGGATATGGTGTTTATTTTATTTATGTATATCGTTTTTGCTATTTATTTTCATAGTAAAATTATTTGAAATATTTTTATTTCGTTGTAACTAATATGAATTTTAAATTCTAATTAATAATTTGCAAGCTATATAATTGAGTAAAGTAGGGGTAATTTAAAAAATATTTATTAAGAAATATGACTGCCTATTGCGTATGCAACCATAATTCCTAGAAAGTAGTGCAGATAATTTAATAATTATATAAATATGTTTGCAAACAGTTCTCAGCAAAGTATTCTAATATGAAATGAGTAAATTATTGAAATATGTTGAAATTAATAATATTTTAGTTCTTCATTAAATAAATAAAAATACAATAATAATTGCAACAATAAATATATAAATACGTTCGCCTGTATGGTATGCAACATATATATCAAAGAAGTTGTGTGGGTTATCTAATATTAGGGGAATTACTGACAGTTTCGTAATAAAATAACCTCTAAATATTATTAAATTGATAACGTTTTTGACCTTTATTCAATAAATAAAAATACAATAATAAAATGCAGCAACAAATAGATAAATATTGCAGTTTTGCGTAAACAAAAAACCAGTCACAAATCGGATTCCATCAATAAATAACAGTGTACGTTTCCACCAATTGCAAATAATAATCGTAAGTAGCTCAGCAAATATAAATTGTAATTCAGTATTTAAATTATAGTTTTGCAATTGTAGATGCATGTCCAAAATGTTTTAATTGAATATTCTGAAAATGTAAACGCTCCAATTTCAAGTTCGGCTCTTTTGTTTGATGATAGATGGGTCCTATTACCTGCTGCGTCATTTTTAATTAATCTAAGCACTACTAAAGACATTCCGGAAGAATTACAAAATCTTCCGTTATCAGAGTTTTTCAATAAAAATCATTTACAAATTTCGACCGATTATTTAAAAATATTTATAATTAATGACGCGAAAGATATTGATAGCCGCAACGCGAAATACGTCGGTGTGTTTTCCTGTAAAAACATTAAAGAAACCACTGATTTCCCCCTAAGTTGCGGTGATAGCACCAATAGCTATGATTACAACAATTTCTTATCGTTATTTTTTGTTTTTGATTTAAAGTTGGAACAAAACTTCAAAGAAAAACATTTATTTAAATCTATTGAGAATTTATTAAAGAACGCACACAATATTAAAGTTCATAGGGGCAATGCGGTATTTATTGATAGTTGCCCCTTTGGGAGCAAAGAATTATTAGGCTCTTATAGTCAGGGGATTATTTGTAATTGTATTGGGAAAAATAATTGTTATTTATTAACGGATGCGCCTACGGCGCCTGGTAGTGAAGGGGCGCCTATTTATGCGCATCGGAAAGACAAGTAAGTTATATAATAATTCGTAAAAAATATATATATTTAAATGAAACTTAAAACAAATTTTATCTTCGTTCATTTTTTTATCTGTACGACATACATAATATAATTTAAAAAATGGCTTATATTTTAGGGATATTTCACAATCACCAGTTGGTATTGTAATATCATCATTGAATTGGTGGAGGGGAGAGCATACAGGTTTGACTTTAGGAGTAATGTTGGCGCCACTATTAGCGCAATTGTTACCTAAAAAATGGGATCTGCAATCATATTTATTTTCGGATAAAAACTCTATTATGCGTATGTTTTTTTTTCAGTTGCGCTCGAAATATTTATTAATTAATTTAAATTTATAGACTCAATAGATAAATCAATTGTTCAAGTATTTTGTGGAAATGGATGGGGTACAGGTGTTTTAATCGATAAAGAAAACGGGGTAATTCTAACTGGATCACATGTGGTGAAAAATGTAATATTTGTGTTTATAACTCATTTTAATCCATAAAAGCGATTAAAATGAGTTTGTGTAATAATTATTTTAAAATAGGGTAACAGTGAGTCGATAACTTTAAAATGGCAAAACAAATCATTTCCGGCATATCTAGCATATCGTACTCAAAACGCACCCGCGTACGATATCGCTGTTTTGAGATGCGCGCCAAAGTATTTAGCGCAAATGAGCGCGTTAAAATTCGCAACGCGACCTGCAGTAAAGGGTGAACCGGTTATCGCCGCCGGTTTCCCGATTTTCAAAGGGCACGATTATATATTCCCTGTGGTAACTAAGGGCAATATATCGCTCGCGGATTCGTGTATTTTCCACACGACTTGTATCATTTTAGCAGGCTCGAGCGGTGGCGCGATCGTACGGGAAAACGGCGAATTACTCGGCATTATCGTCTGCCACACCACCGTAACGATCAGAGACGATTTTGTTGTTTATCCGAAAATTAATATGGCCATTCCCATCACTGCCGTTTCGGCACCAATTCTACACTACATTAAAACCAGTGGTACCAATATTTGCTGTACTGCGTTTATTTATTTATTTACGCCAATTTTTTGTTACAGATACAACTTGCTTGAACAGCTTAAGGAGCAATGACGTGAATGTTTGCAATAAATGGCATTTATTTCGCGCGAAATTGTAATTTGACTTAACAATTATTTATATTAGAACATTAAATATATTATTTTATTCCATCGGTTAACTTCCCGATTAGATTAAAAAATAAACAATTACAACAGCATTTATTTTTGTATTTACATTTTTACAAATTTTGTAGCCTTATAGGCCACGTAACTAGAAAATGATCTACGTGTTTTTATTGGATAGGGAATTATCACTTATGACGTCACAAGCTTACTTTTTTTGCAAATAACAATACAATTATTAATTCAATTATGATACATAATAATTTAGTTTATCTATATATATATATATATATATATATATATATATATATATATATATAAAAAATATCTATAAATTATAGATAATCGAATAATCAACTTAATATTTATATTTTTCTACTTTTGGCAACATTTTAATTTCATAGATAATCAATAAATATAATCTTATTTCTAACTACGTGGGTTTTATTGCAATGAGTAATAAGTATAACTAATTTGTTTTAATATCTATATAAAGAGTATTATTGTGTTATAATTAAGTGTTTTAATTATTCTTCGAGTGGCATCACTTGTGTTTGTGCTGACGCTGCTGTCAGTTTTGTGTCCGTCAAAACTCTTTAAATTATTGAGATTATTGTATGTTCGTTATTAATCATATTAAATATTGATTATTAGTGGTTTTAATGTGACTATTATAATCGGCGAAGTATTGCTTGATTCTGAAGTGGTGCTTTGTTGACCTTCAAAAATACCAGGTAAAAAATGATATCATCGCGATTGTATTAATCGGAAACAATACGAAGATCACTCGCAATTTAATTATCGACATTTTAGAGATAATATATAGTTGTGCATGACTGAATTCTAATACTAGTGTTGTTTTTTGTTAGGCACCATGTCGAATTTTCGGTTGAAATTTTCGCTTGTATTATGGAAGAATTTCATAATACGTAAACGGCATTACATTTTATCAGCGTTCGAAATACTTATATCCGTATTAATATTCGGTTTGCTAGGCTATTCGCGTACATTGATGCCTAGTTTTAATAAAATTTTCATAAACGAAACCCAATACCACGAAGATGTACAACTTTCCGAGAGTTCCCACACAATATTGTACGCTCCTAATCATAAACTCGTCAACGAATTTATGAATTCATCTATAGACATGCTCCCAAATTCGAAACTACGTAAGTAAACAATTTTAACTTATATTAAAATATAGTGTATTGCGCAATCAAAATCTCAAAATAAAACGCAATTAAATATGTTCCGCTATTTCTAAGCTTAGATTGTCATGGTTATAAAATTATAATTCAAATGTGGTTTGTTTAAGATTATTTAATCTTAAATACAAATTTGTGGTTTGTTTCAAAGCGTTCATAAATATCAGCAATGGTTTCGCACTTTTTTTTTAGATAAGGGATACGTACAAGAATGTGTAATTGCGGATATTTTAAAGAGTTTGTTATCTTATAAAGATATATGAACTATCTTATATTTACGCATCCGACCTTTTTTTCGTGGTATTCTCAAGTGTTTTTTTTTATCTTACGTCTACAAGAAATATAAATTCCTCGAACATATTTAAGATTTGATGAATGTTCTTAAAAAAATTTACTAAGTTAAACAAATATAATTGATTAATTTCCGATAAATGTCTATTTGTTTCGAAAATAAACATTGCTCTATTCTATAATGCAATGTTTGCCACCCAAAGATTACTAAAAGTATCCATTTTTTTTTATATAAATCCACTAAAATGTCCCCTTTTTTTGGTAATAAATAATTTGTGATTTAGATGATTTCGCAACGGAAAATGATATGGTGGAATACATGCAAGTGTACGCTGATAATCACACGGATACGTATTATACGAAACAGATCGGTATAATTTTCGAGAATTTCCCCGAAAATAAATTACCGAAAAATTTGAAATACCACATCCGCACTGAAACGTATATGCAAGTGGATTCGTTGTTCGATTATGCGGAGCCGTTTCAATCGACGAGTAAAATAAACGCGAATACTTGCAAATAAATATTCATGAAACAATTTTCAGGCAAACGTGACTATTTTAGTGGGTTTCTCCAAGTGCAAAGGGCTTTAGATGTTACTTTTATCAAACAACAAAACAAAGTAATGCCTAATTTTGAGTTTGAAATCATTTTCCAAGAAATGCCCTACCCGCCTCGTATGGTAACGGATCAACTTATGAATTTGTTTTTAACTATTTTACCATTCTGCACTATCTTAGCGTTTGTTTTGGTTTTTCCAAGTGTTTTAAAACGAGTTATCGAAGAAAAATCGACTGGAATTAAGGTAAACTATCATCAATTAAACGTATACAGAAATGTTGAAGTAATTTGTTTCGGATAGGAATTAATGAAAATGATGGGTTTGGAAGCTTGGATGTTGTGGTTGGGGTGGTATATTCATTCCATGGTCAGCAACATTATAGCAATATCATTTATTGTGATTATGTTGAAAGTTGGATTTGATTCATCTACGCCGATCATCGAATACGGCGATGCTAGTATTATTTGGATTTTTTTGTTTTTATACTGCTCCGCTGGGATTTGTTTTTGTTTTCTTTTAAGTACACCGTTCAAAAAACGTAAGTACACTTTTAATCCAAACTACGTTAACACCATTGGATAATCTTCTACACAACGGGTGCTTTCCAGCTAGATACAAAGTTAACACTGTGTAACACAGTGTATGATACTTGCGTTCCAACTACGCCAGAGTACGACTCTACTCGACTCTGCCATACTCTGCTAAAAAGCAAAGTCTGGTGCAGTATTGGTAATTCGCAAACCAACTTTTAAAAAATTTACATGTATGGTATCACTGCGTCCCGCGTAAATTACAACAAAACCATATTGTACTTGTGCATTTTCGGCTTGGATTGATATGTTAAATATTTAATTAAATTGCACACTTCGAATTTGATTAATATCATTCATTATTAATAGGTTCTTATTGAATTTGTCAGGATCTAGGGATAAATGACTATCGCGCACTCTATTGGGTAGAGTACGTAACTCCTAAAGTGTTCCAACTAGCAATCGACACAGTGTTTGAGAATGTCTGACGTTTTTTGACAAAGTTCCCTTGCTGGAAAGCACCCAACCCTTGTTATAATAAAATTAATAATAATAAAAAAAAATTTGTATTTGATTCCAGCAACAATGGGTATGTGTGTGGGTATGCTGATTTGGATGGTATCGTTCTTCGCCGTTAACCCTTTAGTGTCCAACGATGATCCAACAGTCAATATGTTCTTACGCTATTTCGTCATGATTTTACCAAATTCTTGTTTGATGTACGGTTACAAAGCAATCATGGCATTCGAGAAAACTGGTTATTAAAATCATATACGTGTATAATAGGCGATCATTTAACCATTAATAATCAACGCAAAAATAAACACGACAATTTATAGATTTACTTCAATCAAATCTAATTCACCTTGAATAACCATAATTATTCATTAAATAAAGGTTTAATTTCGGGAAAATAAATCTACAAGGCAATTAAATTTGGGAAAATATGTTTAATTATTTAAAATTAGTATTAATAGTTTTAAAAGATCGTCTATAAACACTAATAATTACATAAATAATTATTTATATTAATTTCCCATCTAGAAATTGGTTTAACGTGGTCAAATTTCGTTGACAAACCCAACGCATACACGCCAAACCCATCCATGGGTTTCACATGCTTAATGCTAATCGTCGACTGTCTAATATTTATAATCCTAACATGGTACATTGAGAATGTTTTTCCGGGCGAGTACGGCATTGCGAGACGTTGGTACTTCCCATTCACAGTAAGTCATAAAAAAACAGCAATCCTCGAAGAGTCTGTTAACATAAAATTGCAGAAATCGTATTGGTGCACGAATAAAGTCGACGCCATCGACGGTAATCTATCACAAATCGAACAACGCGACGAAATCGAATCCGTCCCATTGGACGCGCCAGCAGGCGTTCAAATTCGCAACCTCTCAAAATCCTTCAACAAAAAAGCCGCCGTCGACAATTTAAGTTTCGATGTTTACGATAATCAAATCACCGTCTTATTAGGGCACAACGGCGCTGGAAAAACAACTACAATGAATATAATTACTGGTAATTTAATTATATTTGATATCCACTAGACGAAATAGAGATGCGAAATTGAAAAGAGAATATTTTAGCTTCCCCCTCCACTTTTCAAAACCGGGGTATAGCAATATGAGATATTAGCATTGCGTAAATGGCCGAAAAGTGAAGTAATTGTGGTACGAGCTGAATTTAGAGGGTAAAGCGGAAGAATTTTGCAAAACGTTGCATTGCCACTACACATACCAAGGATGTGTTTATGATATAGATTACTTTTGGTTTTATTAAGCGTCGAAATAAAAAGTTATTTACAAATGAAAATTCAAATAGTTTTTACTTGTGTTCTACAGCGAGCGCATGTGGTGGTTATATTCCGAAACTCAATGTGTCACTTTCTGTAATTTGAATATGTTTCAAAATTTATCTCTTATTTCATTAATTTTGTTTTGTTCTTGTCCCGTATTGTTTGATTTAATATTAAACAATATCCCTTGTTGCTATCGGTCCATTACATTGAGTAAAAGTTATAATATCTAACAGATTTGACAGGTTAAGCTTAGAGATATTACCACCACCAGCGCTCACAGCAGCTAGTCTGAACTGAAGTGTAAAATATTTGAATTTTCATTTGTAAATAACTTTTTATTTCGACCCTTAACAAAACCAAAAGTAATTCTATATCATAAATACATCCTTGGCATGTGTGGTGGCAATGCAACGTTTTGCAAAATTCTTCCGCTATACCTCTGAAATTCAGCTCGTACCACAATTACTTCATTTTTCGGCCATTTACACAATGCTAATATCTCATATTGCTATACCCCGGTTTTGAATTTTGAGAAGGGGCAGCATTGCATCTCTCTCGCTGTCACAACTCCATTATAATTATTTTATGTTTTAAAGGTATGATTTCACCAAACAGTGGCACAGTTGTTGTAAATGGGTTTAACATCCAACGCAATATAAATAAAGTGCGAGAATCGTTAGGTCTTTGTCCTCAACACAATTTGCAATTTTCTGATTTGACTGTTTTAGAACATTTAATGTTTTTCGCAATGGTTAGTTCCTTTGATTAGTAACATATTCCTAGATTAATTTGTGTGTGTTATAGTTGAAAGGTTTGTCAAAAAAAGCTGCAAAATTGGAATCCGAACAATTTTTATCGCGTTTGAATATTAGCTCGAAAGCGAATAAAATGGCGCGTGAGTTATCTGGGGGTATGCGGCGTAAACTATCGTTAGGAATGGCCTTGGTTGGACACACTAGAGTACTTATGTTAGATGAACCTACATCTGGGATGGATCCTGAAGCTAGGCGAGAAATTTGGGACTTTTTATTGGTAATATATAAATAATCTAGTTATGCCATTCCTCATTTAACTATTATTTATTTAATAGAGTATGAGAGGAGAACGAACAATCTTAATTACGACACATTATATGGAAGAAGCCGATATTTTAGGGGATCGTATTGCGATTATGCATCATGGGCAACTCATGTGTTACGGAACATCTTTATTCTTGAAGAAACATTATGGTTAGTTTGCACCAATAAACCCAAAATTATTTTAAAATGATTAGAGTGATGTTGGTATAAATGATTTTTGTTTTATAAAGGTACGGGCTATACTCTCTCCCTTTTGGTTACACAAGAATGGAACATAAATAAGTTAACTGAAGCAATCCAACAAGTAATAAGTAGTGCATCCGTGAAAAGTATATCAGCCGGTTGTGTTACATTTGTCCTGCCTACAAATGACACAACAGCTTTATCGGCGTTGTTTTTGAATCTCGAAATGAACAAAAACGAATTGTGCATCTCTAATTTTGGGGTGTCTTTAACGACGATGGAGGAAGTGTTTTTGCGCGTTGGTGAAATCGCTGATGAAGCCGATAAATCGATGGGCAAACATTCCGAAACAGATTCAACGCAATATTTACTATCCGACGCAACTACTTCCATTCCTGAGAGTAAGTTACCGACCACTTATATGTGGTTATTTAATGAGATGTTTCGTAATTAATATTTTTATTATTGTTTAGAAGATATGATACAAAATCCAATGGGGTTGTTATGGCACCAATTTTATGGATTATTTATTAAACGATTCCAATACACCTTACACAGATGGATATTGTTTATAATTCAGGTAATTTAAATCTAAATGATTATCTAATATGTTGAGAAATGATTTGATGATTTTGTATAGGTGTTAATTCCGCTAGCTTTAGTCATATTTATTATGATAACAATGAAAATGTCAGCTAATTCCACTGAACCGGATGTGCGCAGGGATTTAGTCCTTGACGCGTACGCAAAATCACAAACATTTTATTCGTTTAACAACACCAAATTAGACAAACTGGCTCAAATGTATGAACGAACTGTCAAGGAACAAAAGGGAAAAGTATCTGAAGTGGATTCCGTATCGGATGGTTTGTTAAATAAATATCAATTTATAATCGAAATACTAATAACAATTTTAAAATAGCTATTGTTAAAATTGGTATTGATGATTTGGATCAGTACCATCGAACACTGATCGCTTCCGCTGAGTTTAATCAAACTCAATCCACATGGACCTTTGGTGCTTTGTATGGTGATTGGGCGTTACACGGCCCGCCAATTTCGTTGAATTTAATCACGAACGCTGTTTTGAAAACAGTCTCAAATGACCCAAGCGCTTCAATCGCAGTTGTTAATAATCCGTGGCCGAGTTTCAGGACGAAATCAAACCTGGAAGTGAATTTACCAGCGATTTTAATGTGGATGTTCCAATTTCCTGTTGGTTAGTTGATAGTTTTGAGGTATAAACTGTGTGGTAATTTGAGTTTATTTTTTATAGCGTTTACGATAATGGTCGGCTTCTTTTTAATTTTCCCGCAAGAAGAACGCCTTACAGGTGTCAAACACTTGCAACTAATGGCTGGAGTGCCAAGAGTGTTATATTGGGCAGCTATTTATATTTTTGATTTAATAGTTTATGTCTTTGTGGGTGTTGCAATTATCATTATTTTGATTAGTTTTGATAATGGTGGCCCTTTTGGAAATGGACCCTCAATTCGTAAGTTTAACATGTAAAGTAATAAAAAGTGTTTTTGCAATTGATTAATTTTCAGAGGCGTTGAGTTCGATCATGTTTTTGTACGGTTTTGGTTCTTTACCGTTTTCTTATATTTTCACGTATAGACCCACCGCGTCAAGCAGCATGACCTTTTTAATTTGGATCCAAGTTTTGTTTGGTAATTATACCAAAATTAAAATCTAAACATCGTTTGATTATATTTGTTATAAATAGGTACAATTGCAACTGTAGTAATAATAGTTTTGGAGACAATCGGGGAGAAGTACGCAAAAATTGCAAAGGGTCTTTCGTATTTGTTCCATTTTGTGCCGAATTTCGCGTTCTCAAACGGCGTTTATAAATATATAACGCACGCTGGTGATTTGTCTAACTGGCAAAATATGGATGATGAGCAACGCGCAAATAAATGCAAATACTCTTCGATGCCCTGTTGCGGTGAGTTAATAAAAAGTGAACAAAGACACTTCATAATGATTAATTTATTTGGAATTATAGATCCAAAAAGCATTGAATGCGAACAATTTGATTCGTATTACGCCGGTGACAATTCAATAACAATCAACTTAGTCTACTTAACCGTTCACATATTCTTATACACATTCATTTTATTGCTTATCGATTCAGGATTACCGCGAAAGTATATTGAACAAATGTTAGATTCCAAAAAAGATAAAACTAGTAATTATCCGAATTTAGATGAAGATGTTGCGGATGAAAAGCAACGAATCCAAACACAAATAAATGGTAAATCATTTTAATAGCAAACCAAACATATTAAATCATATTATTTATTTACCACAGAAACAAGACCGAGATCTGCGACAAACACCGAAAATGGTAAGTTTACTCTTCATTACTATAATAACACGTTAACTTTTTGCTTATAAATATTAGGTGTTACTCAACTGTCAAGTGATGTGTTGCAAGTAGCGAATTTGCGTAAATATTTCCGCAATTTTTACGCCGTTCGCGGTTTGAATTTCGGTGTAAAACCCAGCGAGTGCTTCGGTTTATTAGGTATAAACGGAGCTGGTAAAACCACCACGTTTAAAATGTTAACCGGTGAACTATTTCCGACTACGGGTTTTGCGAATTTGTTAGGCTACCGATTGGATGGCGATAAATTAGCAGTAAATATATATTTTGAAAAAGTTTATTGTGAAATTGTTAATTATTTTGTTTTCGTTAGTATTTGAAACAAATTGGATATTGTCCGCAATTCGACGCTTTAAATTTAACGTTAACGTGCTCCCAAATGTTAACGTTGTTCGCGTATTTACGTGGAATACCCTCGAATAAAATTAAAATCCATGTGAAGAAATGGATTAATAAATTCGGTACGTTTAATTTTTAGTAGGAAATTTGTAAATTATGTTTACGTTAACAATTCATTTAGGTATTAAGCAATATGAGAATATTCGTTGTGGTAATTTGAGCGGTGGTAACAAACGTAAATTGAGTACTGCTATTGCGCTTATTGGTAATCCACCACTGGTGATGTTAGATGAGCCTACCAGCGGAGTGGACCCAGTTGCCCGGCGTAATTTATGGGATATCTTAGCAGAATTGCGCAAATCTGGACAGTCTATTGTTCTTACATCACATAGGTACGAAAAATGCGTCTAAAAATTTAGACGCGAAATCGTTTATCAATTATGTTCTTTTAGTATGGATGAGTGCGAAGCATTGTGTGATCGTTTAGCAATTATGGTCGATGGTCAAATGAAATGTATCGGCAATATTCAACACTTGAAGAGCAAATTCGGGCAAGGTTTCACCGTTATGATGAAACTCAAACCCGTTGTTGCTTTCACTGGTGATGTCACTGATTCGGCTAATGCGGTAGGGAATTTAAAAATGACTATTGAGTCTAAATATGCCTGCACATTAAAAGATGAACACACGGTGAGTTATCTGATTAATTTATAATATATTTATAACACGTTGCGTAAATGTTTTTGATATGTTACCTAGATATAATTTAGATACTTATAAATGTTATTTAAAATTGTCGGGGTTTTTTTTTAGGGAATGTTACTATACCATGTAACAAATCCAGATGCTAGATTGGGGGATCTGTTCCAGTTTATGGAATCGCTCAAAACACACATAGACATTTTAGAGGATTACACAGTATGCGATACGAGTTTGGAGCAAGTATTTTTGTCTTTCGCAAAAGATAAAATCAAAGATATAGGCGTTATTACAACAAATGTAGCACCAGCAATTGTTTAAGAACATATTTAGGCGTAACCAAGTTTGTTATTGTTAAAATAATTAGTGTTTTATTTGCGGACATGCAAGAGGCATTGGATCAAGCAAATGTGATAGAAGCCTCTGACATTCCTCAAAGATATGGAATGATTTTCTGTTCCTATTTAAATTTAATATATATATTTATTTGATACTACTTAATTAAATCAAGTATCTATTTTATATAAACATTTATGACACGTTGAAAACGAGCAGGTGTGCCTTGTGATTTTTACGCCAAATATTATAAACTATATACACTTTCGGCACAAATGCCTAATATATTCTTAAACGCAGCTCAAGTCTATCCCAGTATTATTTAGTCGCATGCAACGTCTTTGTAATATTGCGGAATTGTAACATGTTTATAAAGATGCGCGACTAAATAATACTGAGATGATTCAGTAATATAATTATTTATTAAAACTTAAATAGTGTTTTGCTTTAAATGTCAATGTAATATTTAAATAAAGTTGAATATCAGTATTAAATAATATTTTATGAATAAAATGGCGATGCTTTGTGCTTCTGATAGAAGGGCTGCGTCTTATACGCGGCTTGTTTTTTAGTGTTAATTATATTAAAGTTTAAATTATGATAGTAAAATATATAATAGAGCGCATGAATAATTCCTTTTGATTATCTTGTTACGAAATAATGTTAATATTAACCTTGAAATGCTGTGTCACTTTGACATGGAATTGATTTTATAAATTTGTACGTGGAACAGATTGGACGTAAATTAATGTTTGCGTGATTGTTGCTAAATTTTTAGTTTGTTTATGATTTTTGTTTGTGTGATTATTCCCCTTGAAATTCGTAAGGTTTCGGACGATCGAAACTAGGCCAAGTTTAGTCTAAATTTAACGTTGAACTCGAACAATGTCCAAAATTTACCAAGCAACTATTAGCATCGCTGATAAATTTGTACCGACAAAACTCCAGCCGTTATGGAATCATCCAGCAGGTATTTCATATGCTTCAAGTGCGTTTGAGCTGATTTTATTTTCGTTTTTCTGTTTAGGTCCCAAGACTATATTTTTTTGGGCTCCCGTATTTAAATGGGTATTTTATTTTATGTGTTTTCTATGCAAAGTCCCTACGCTTTTAGCTTTAATTTCCATGTGACAATAAATTCAATTACTCTTAGATATATTATCGAGTTATATAGAATTCGAGTGTTATAATTCTAGTTTAGATATTTATTAACTCGATAGTATAACGAAGGAGAGTTGAATTTACTATCGCAAAACGAATCGATCGTGATGATTTGGGTTTAACATTCTTGTTTTTGATTAGGGATTGGTAGCAGCTGGTATTGGTGATTTGCAAAGACCAGCCGAGAAACTCAGCATTCCTCAAGCAACATCTTTATGTGCCACTGGTATCATTTGGAGCAGATATTCCTTGGTGATAATACCAAAAAACTACAGTCTCTTCAGCGTCAATGTGTTCGTGGCTGGTACTCAAATGTACCAACTTTACAGGGCGTATAAGTAAGTTTACTTGTGATTCCCATTTTGTAAACCCTCCCTGTTGGTTTTTATTTGTTGTTAATTTATGTTTCGTTATGTTTTCAGGTACCAACAACATACCAAATCCAAAAACTAAACGATTCCTCCAGATGAACATACCAATATATTTTTAAATTAACTTTATATGAGTCAGGGTATTTATAGAAAAATTATAGTTAAATTTGTTAATATTGTTAAAGATTTAAATGTTATTAATAGTAAAATATTATTATACTTTTTAAGATTTATTGAAAATGATTATACTAATGTAAAATAATATTTTGAATACAATACATTTATAGTACATATATTTCTAGATGCCCCCCTTTAGAGATAAAAACAAATTGGGTTTATTATACATTCTTTTTAACTATATATATTTATTTAAATCAAATATATAAATAATTGTGTTTGTAACAATGATTTTTGTACTTATATTATTTATTTATAAATAAAAAAATATTAAAAATACCCATATTCTTTTATTTATTTCCCTATATATCCTTAGAACCACATTTTTAAATCAAAAAAATTATCCCTAAAAAAAATTAATTAAAATTTTGAGGTTAGATTTAACCTAAAAATTTTAATTAAAAATTTCAAGTTTATTTGACCATTTGGTCGTACAAATGCTAATTAAAATTTTTAGGTTAATTCTAACCTCAAAATTTTAATTAAAAATTTTGAGGTTAGAATTAACCTAAAAATTTTAATTAGCAAATGTAAGCTCAAATGGTCAAATAAATTTTAAAAAGGTGTGAAATTTTAATTAAAATTTTTAGGTTAATTCTAACCTCAAAATTTTTAATTAAAATTTTGAGGTTAGATTTAACCTCAAAATTTTAATTAGCATTTGAACGACCAAATGGTCAAATAAATTTCAAAAAGGTGTGAAATTTTAATTAAAATTTTTAGGTTAATTCTAACCTCAAAATTTTTAATTAAAATTTTGAGGTTAGATTTAACCTAAAAATTTTAATTAGCATTTGGAAGTTAAAATGGTCAAATAAATTTCAAAAAGGTGTGAAATTTTAATTAAAATTTTTAGGTTAATTCTAACCTCAAAAATTTTAATTAAAATTTTGAGGTTAGATTTAACCTAAAAATTTTAATTAGCATTTGGAAGTTAAAATGGTCAAATAAATTTCAAAAAGGTGTGAAATTTTAATTAAAATTTTTAGGTTAATTCTAACCTCAAAAATTTTAATTAAAATTTTGAGGTTAGATTTAACCTCAAAATTTTAATTAGCATTTGAACGACCAAATGGTCAAATAAATTTCAAAAAGGTGTGAAATTTTAATTAAAATTTTTAGGATAATTCTAACCTCAAAATTTTTAATTAAAATGTTGAGGTTAGAATTAACCTCAAAATTTTAATTAGCATTTAAACGACCAAATGGTCAAATAAATTCCAAAATGTTAATTATAATTTTTAGGTTAAATCTAACCTCAAAATTTTAATTGATTTTGGGGAAGAAATCTGAAAAAAAGTGTGAAATAGGATGTTTTGGTAAAGGATTAGTTTGGAATTAAACAATGTATATATTATATCAATAGTTTATTTATAAACAGTCTCTTATATTAATACATATGCCCTTTTACTCAATTGCTTAAGTTCCTTTAAGGAATATTATTATAAATTATTCTATTATTTATTGTTTATATATGCTATGTTTTGGTTGAGTATGTTGTTATTATTACACTTATAAACAATTCTAAAGGCATCCCTTTCGGTTAATAAATCAACCAACATACTACATAAACAAATATAGTTTAATTGCAAAAAATATTTATATCATTTATATAAATAATATTAATAAATAATGAGCAGATAATACAACATTTATACATTAATCAAAAACCTTTTAGAAACAATTAATAAAATAGAAAAACGTTATTGTTTTCCCGTAAAAAATCAGTACAATTACAATTAATTTATCGGAAATGCATATTATTATAATTCACAAAATAATACTTATTACCCTAAACATAAGGTATACAAATAAGTATATAATAACTAAAATTAAATTACAAACAAAATTCGCAAGTTATCTATTTGCATCTATAACCATTACGACTTAATCTATATACAGTCTATATTTGTTTAACTAGAATAAAATCAATTGCATACGTTTGGATATATTTACTTTACTCAAGGAAGACTTATAGTTCGGGGCCAGATGTTTTTCGTCGCACGTATTTATTAAAGTAATCAGGTCGCCAGCATTTACAAGAACCAGGAATTAGGAACCAGTCGTAATACAATCGCACCTGGAAACACCCGAAAGTGTCCATCCCATCGCAATGGACAGGCTTAGATGTTGTTGATGGCTCTGGTTTAGTTGCTTGAAGTCCAGCACGTTTATGTAAATATTGCTGATATGCCTATAAAAAAATACATAACAGTTAATTGATTACTATTTAAAACTAATGGGGGGGGGGGGCACTACAGATATTTTTATCGTAAAACCTCTAAAATAAGGTATAATCACCTGGAAATCTTGCACTGGAGGTGGAGCAGACGCCGACACTGGATTCCGTTGCGGGTTATTCGTATCCGTTCCAGTCAAAACGGTTTCCGGATAATAGATTTCAGCAACCAACAAACTGGACCATCGAGGAGACGACAAACATCCACCATCTAAATAATGGCAACGTGATTGTAAACATCTGCAAAATTATAATTATACATATATAAATCTGTAATAAATCAAATAATTAAAAAATTGAAATCAACAAATTAATTGTTGTTAAATTACCTGGTGACTTCAACAGTTTGTGTGAAGTACCCTTCGTAGGGTATCTGAACAACGTATCTCCAAATTCCTTGGTAATTTTTGGCGAACACTGGTGTTGCATATTCGACTTTAGCTGGACAAGGAGTCGGTGGTCCTTCATATCTGGGTGGTTGAGTTGGTTGAGCTTGTTGAGCTGGGACTTCATCCCTGCGTTCCGCTGCTAAATGCACAGTGTTACTCTGCGCAATTGATTCACCGTTGATAGCTTTGTACAACATACAAAAAACACCACCTTGGTCGCAGAATTTGCGAGCATCGCGGGGTGTGGACGTTTCTTTCTTTGTTGTTGAAGGTGTATCACGCTTCAACCTTTCACTCCTAAACGGCGAAATTCTACACAAATATAGAATAATTGTTATAATAAATACATGAGTGTAATTTTTGTAATAATTTACGTGTTCTGTGATATGTAATCATCTTGTAGCTGTGCTACTTTCGGTAATGTTTCATCAGCTTTAAGGATCGGTAGAGTACGGCTCAAGTACTTTAAAGTATGATTCCGTATTAATTCACTATAAAAACGAGTCAATTTCAGTAACTCTATAACCAAATAAATAATTAACTTACAAAGGGTATGGTGATCCAAGTATATTTTGTCCCATTGGGTTCCTAGGGATGCTACCTTTATTTAAATCCCCACACAAATTAAAGGGGCTAACATGAGGTGTTTTTATACTATCTTCCCGACAATCAACATTTGCGTGCGTGTATGGGGGCGGTCTAACTCTAGGTGGGTCTGCATTTGGGGACTCAATAAACGCGTAATAACCTTCTGGTGGTTCTTCAGTGGTGGTTAAATCTGAGAGGACTTGGCTACAAGACACTGCAACCTAAAATTAAAAAAAATTATTTTCTAAAAGTCGAAACATATAATTGCGTCATTTGCGAATGGAATGTTTAAATATGAAGAATCAGGTGATAGGTATCATGTGTATGTAACAATATGTGAGATACCTATTCGGTTTTACCGTTAACCGGTTCACTAACGGGAATAGCCTTTTGCGCTGCACCGAACTGGCTCATTTGCATAAACTAACATTTATACGTTGACATTGATACGTATTGTTGTCGGTGACAATGTTTGTTGTGCCCCAATTACCCTTTTTTTTATTTGGGCTTACTTTATTAAGATTACAACTGTTTTTACATCAATTATTATTATAAGTGTGGAAGGTTCAAAGTCAAGGTCTTCGGTTGTTTGGTCATCTTTAAGAATTCGGTAATAACTGTTAAGTTTATTTAGGAAACTAGTAAGACTACATTTTTTAAATTTCTGGTGTGGCTGTACAATTTATTTTGAACCACCTTATTTATTTGCGCAATTGTTTTGAACGAAAATTTTTTACCATAAAATAATATCAAAAGTATAGATAATATCCTCACGAAAAAAAAATTAATTGTAACAGTACCTAAAAAAAGTATACCGTCTATAAACAGAGTGATTATTTGCAAGCGATACACGCTTGGTAAAGTATATGTCCCCAAAACGGGAACACCTTTTATCTTGATTAAAACCATGACCAAACGCCATTTGGAATATGGGTTATCCAAAACAAAAAATATAATTGTATGAAGTACGTATTGCCAAATTCTATTTAATGTTTCTATTTGAAATAATTGGGAACAAAATTGAAACAGCTCAAAAATAAGTTTCCAAAATATAACGGGAATACTTAGGAATGCTGAATTCAATAAATAAACAAACTCGTATATAGTAACAAGTAAATATATTCAAACATTATTACTGTAACTTTAACATATGAAAGGAAAATGGCACCGTTAATTTTATCAACGATTTAAATCTATTCTCATGTATAAAGCTTCTTTGAATGCTTAACAAAAAAAAAACGATTGTTGGTTAACAATAACGAGAATTCATATAATAATTAAGATGAAAGTAGAATTACATAAGTCCCAATTCAATCTCTATAATCAAATATTTTATTTAGATTCAAACGCACTTCTATACGTAAATTACTTTCTTATACGAAATTATATTCTAAATCACAAAGTGATCTATATTGAATATTATTTAAAAAAAATATATATATTTATTTAATAAATGAAAGGATGTATAATTATCTACACTTTTTGTTTGAGTCGTTTTTTGAAATAACTTCCGGTTTACTTGCAATAAATATTTTAAATATACATCAAAATAATGATATATATAAAATTGTTAACTTAAATAAGTATAATTATGTTTAGGTTCGTCGATAATTTATTATATTTATCTAAATAAACACTCATATAAGAAAGTCCAGTGCGGGACACTGCGGATATATTTTTTTTTAACATAATACTGGTACCATTACTCTACTTTGTGAAAGTACTAGCCGGAAGAACAGGAAATGCAAAAAAAAATGTTGATAAAAGAACGTGAATAGAGGTGAATATAGGGTAACCAAGCATATAGGGAAATCAATATATTAAAATGAATATTTTTTTAAAATAAATATGACGTACATTTCCGTTTTAAATAACAGTTTAACTCAATTAAAAACTTAGATAATTGTAGTTGTAAAACATTGTAGTTAAACTATTCTCAGATGAACCATTTCAAATTTTTGTCTTTTATTAAATAATTAAATAGCGGTTTTAAAATGTACCGTATTGTCGCAACAATTTATTAAATTATCATTTAATTTCGCAAATGTTTCTTAATCACACTTTAAATTCCATAAACATGTTTTATTATTGTTTTAAAACGAATTTAAATTGTCTATGAATTGCAAATGTATCACTTAATCTTAAATTAGTTTTCTATTTTTATAGTTAAACATTTAAAATATTTGCCAATGATTAAAATTCCATACATTTATAAGCGCAATTAATTTTTATATATTATGATTAAATGGAATATTAATCTATATATTAAAATTCAATTGGAATTTACCGCATTAATTCACTTTAAAGCCATATTTATTTGTTTTAACTCATCATTTAACCCTTATTATAATTGCTGTTTAAATTTTATTACCCAACGTATAAGTTAATAATAATAAATAATGAAGAAACATATTTAGTAGCTACTGATAAATTATTTAAAATAGCTAAAATTAGCGCCAAATGTACACTTATTATAAATCTTATAAATGTAAGTCAATTTATATTCGAAATAAATAATGAATGAAATTGCTTACCAAAATAATCCTAAACAACACAGATATCATTCTTAATTTATTACACACTTAATATAAATAAATATACCGCGTTTCAAACACATAAAATCATAAATATAACATCAATAATACCGTCCGCAGACTGTAAAAGAACTGACTGCCTCAACGTGCTGGTTCTTCAGCTAGTTAAAGAATCCTACATAACGGTTCTTGGCTTATAACCTGCAGAGTAGTGATGGATCCAATTTTATCTGTTGAACGATTTACAGTGTACGTACAACCTGTTTACACCGATATTACAATCGGTGGAACAGTGTAACAGTTGACCCTTCACTGGTAACGAATTGGACTTCATTATCCTTATTATTTGAAAATTATCAACCTTCATCTTCAAACAATCCCAATAATAAAAAAATAAATAAATTCAAACACTATGTTCGGTTGTATGTAATAAGACATAATTATAATGATTTTTGCACGCTTCTTCATCGGGGTATTATTTTCAAAAATTGTTTAAAATTATATAGAATTTAACCGAAATATAAAATTTCATGTATTAACTAACCCAGTGAAGCAACGCTATAATTTATCTAAAAAACAACAAATAATATACGTTTTACTGTAGAAATAACGAGAACGAAATTCCCGTTAAATCATTATTTTCAATTATTGTTATCATTTTTAAACAAAATAAACATTCGTACTCTAATAAATTATACATGATGCAAAATATACTTTTACTTGGAGTAAAAGTTTTTATAAAATGCGGATATATTTGCATTCGAACTAATTTACTTTCTGTAATAATAATAATAATAAATTCTTGTGATTGTATTAATTAAATAAATACAAATAACCCGCGAGTGAATTTAAAATAAACCACACTGCACCGGCGTCGGTTATAGATTTGACCTAAAAACAGTTAACCAAATACACCTTAGTGAAAAAGGGTTGTCTAAATATTGAGCAATATAAAATACTTAAATGGCAACAAAGTTGCTTGATTTTAGGCGAATTGGCAAATATTGTCGAACAGTAAAGCAAATTGCAAGATATGCAGGCGTATATTTTGCAAAGCCAATTAAAGTAACGTGGCTTGCCTATCTATAAGGCGTTTTAATTAACCAATAATCATTTCATCAGATTATAACAACCTTGTAATTTATAGATTTCGGTTAGTTTTATCTGTAAACATACATACAACGAGTAGTTGTTTAGTGTTTAGTACAAGTGGATGCGTTTAGTTGAAAATGTTGCGACAACACACCAGTTTGTTGAACTTGAGGAACGAGTTGACGGTTTTACGCTGTTTCTGCACACCGGTGGAGCAAACCAATAATAATGTCAAACAGAAGACGTCGTATATTAAACAAATGGCAGCTCAACAGAGCGAAATGAATGAGAAACCAGCGGGATGGGACACGGCGAAATCGTACAAAGATATACCAGGTACTATATATACTGAGGAGCTATTTTTAAAATTGACGCGGCGTTTTTAATTATATCACACACACGATTAGATGCATTTTTATCTTTACCACAACAAAAATGATAAAACCATTTAAATTGCTAAATTTACACAAATATAAATCGTTTTATGACCCTGAAATCTCCCATAAAAAAAAACACACATAAAATCATGTTTGTTAATTATAAACGTTGAAAACACAATAATTATTAGTGCGTTTAAGTGCATATGCACTAAATAAAGCTTCATATTGATTAGCAACAATAAATAATAACTTTATCTAAAACATAATGTTAAGTCACTCCAATTGTTTTTTTTTTTGTTATTGCGATAAAAACTAGAAATAGACGATTAATTACGTCTGAATTAGATTTAATATTTAGATATTAAAAAACATATAATCACAAAAAATAAATCAATATTTCTGTAATTAGTATTTGAATAATTATTATAAACATGAAATTAAATATGTATTCTAAATATTACAGGACCAAAAGAAATCCCTGTATTGGGTAATATTTGGAGATTTTTCCCTGGAGTTGGGACTTATTATGGACTTGATCAAATATCCCAGCACCATAAGTAAATAATTTGATTCAATGGTGTAACTGTTTTAATTAATTATTAATAATTTGTTAAGGTTCATAAATGATTTTGGAAGTATAGTAAAACTATCCGGATTAAAGATCCGAAATGATCTAGTCCTACTATTTGATCCAGATTCAATGGAAATGGTAATTAAATAAAAATACTTTAAATAACTAAATTACTTAATATAAAATATATCATATTTTAGTTGTATAGAAATGAAGGAGTCTGGCCACATCGAGATGGATTAGAATCATTGATTTATTACAAATTGAAAGTACGGGATGATATATTTAAAGGACAAGGTGGAGTATTGACAGGGTATAATTATATATATATATATATATAAAAAAAATTAAACTTATAAGTAATTGCTAAAATCCTAGACATGGAGAGAATTGGTATTACGCTAGATCGGTCGTAAATCCACCAATGATGCAACCACGATCAGCGCAACAATATATCGGAGTCATGGACGAAGTGGCCCTGGATTTTATGGACCGTATTAAACTACTTGCAGGCAAGCATCCTCAAGGAGAAATGCCAGAGGATTTTAGTAACGAATTAAACAAATGGGCACTTGAATCTATATGTGTCATAGGACTTAATAAGCGATTAGGTATTTTGCAAATTAAAATAAATTAAATCGTTGCATTAATTATATTGTTTAGGTTTATTAAATCCAAATATGTCGCCGGACGACGAAGGACAACATTTCATTAATGATGTATTGGATATATTTATTTTGTTAAATGATTTAGATGTTAAGTTATCGTTATGGAAATGGATAAGCACTCCGAAATGGAAAACTTATGTGAAAACATTGGATAGAGTGACAAGGTATATGAAACAGTGTTAAAAATAAGTATTGTAAGTGTAATACATTTTATTTTAGATTCCAGAAGAAGCATTTAGATGAAATAATCGAGAATTTTGAAAAGAGTGGTAGTAAAGATAAACCACAATCCGAGCTTAGTATTTTGGAGCAACTGTTAAAACGTGATAAAAAAGTCGCGTTTGCAATGGTTTTCGATATGTTAATCGCAGGCATTGATACAGTAAGTCGTAATTTATTAAAAAAAAAACTAAAAGTAATACTTATTTTGCGAAATTAATATTTTTATTAGAAAAGAAAATGATCCTTTATAGATGCAATTTTATTTTAAAGGCACTATAGTTAACAATTAATTATTCATCTAATAATTAATTCTGTTTAAAGAATAAAAAAGCGGATTTCCTTCAATGATTCACACACTTTTTCCTTATTAAACATAAAACCTTGAAATATTCTAATGATTAAGAGCTCAATAAAAATATTACCGATTAGAATTACGCAAATATACATAATAATTAGAAACAAAACTACCAAATTGTATACGTAAATTCTGTAGACTTCTAGAACAACAGCCGCCGCATTGTATTTCTTATGCAAGAACCAAAACGCCCAAAATAAATTACGAGAAGAAGTGCGAAAAGTTCTACCGAAAGAAAATAGTCCAATTACCAAAGAAGTATTAAACAATATGCCGTATTTAAGGGCAGTGATTAAAGAAACCACCCGACTAGCACCGATCGCCATTGGTAATTTAAGACGTACACCTAAAGATTTAGTGCTTTCTGGTTACCAAGTACCAAAAGGGGTAAATTAAACAATTAACGACAAGTGAATTGTTACTTAATAGTTATTTTTATTAGGTGGATGTCATAAACGCACATATGTACCTTTGTAGACAAGATAAATATTTCCCGAACGCAAACCAATTCATACCTGAACGTTGGTTGAGAGATGGCAGTGAATATGTTAGTAAAGACGCACACCCTTTTGTGTTAATGCCTTTCGGTTTTGGACCTAGATCTTGCATCGGGCGACGTTTGGCCCAACTCGAAATCGAGATCATCTTATCTAGAGTACATTTCTTTATCAAAAAACACAATAAAACATATCTAATTTATTTATTTTTACAGACAATTAGGAACTTTGCGTTCACTTGGCCCCATGACGATATGAAATGGGTTATGAATATGTTGTATGGTGTTGGAAGTCCTTTAAAATACCATGTTAAACCAATACCGGGATAAACATTGCAATTTTAATTAATTTAACAATAGACAATTTTAATTTGTTATAAATATTATTATAATATATTTTTAATAAAGATTTATTAAACTGTAACGTTTATTTAATTAATCATAGTGATATCATAACTTTGTTAAATAATAACATTACTAGAATTGTTATAAAATAACATCACATACGCTAAAAGATATAAATCGCATCTTAACAAATATTACAACATTTATTTTATGCGTAAATATTTATTTTTATATTTAAAAAAAAAATTGTTATCAAATTTGAGCCAAGTACATTTGTACTGGTATGAATTGGGTTAATTTATAAACAAGATTTATTTTGTGACTTATACGCAATAAGTAAATTGCGTTTTAAATAATAAATGTAATTCAAACATATGAAGATTCAGGTGTGATGAATATTGAAATGATTTAATGTTTATCAATTATTATCGTTTATCAGATAAGCGTATTTAAATAATCCGAGCAGTTTAAAACAGATCGACAAGTGTGTTTTGTCAAGTTATTATCACTCGTTGTTGCGAGTAACAATATTTCGTTGAGTACATGTGACCTACATCAAGAATTGTGATCTAAGTGAACATTATTTCTATATTTAAACGTAGGTCAGATGATATAAAAATGCTAACGAAGAAAGTGAAATTGATGCGGCATATTGTGCGCGAAGTACACAAATGTACTGTAAGTGATCAACATGTTTTGAAAACAGTGCAAATTAACAATGAACATGATTTTGCTAACGCAAAACCGTACGATGCGGTACCAGGTAAGAATTTTTTTTTTTTTAATTTGTATTAAAGAATTTTATTATTTTGTACTGTTAGGGCCGAAATCTGCGCCTGTTTTTGGGTATTTGTGGAATGTTTTACCGAAAGTTGGAAAATATTATGGAGTACCTCCGCACGAGTTGCATATTAAGTATGATACATATTTGAATTAGATTTTTTAGTACTTAATTATGTTTTTTTTTAATTCAAGATTAAATGAAGAATTTGGTGACTTGGTTCGACTAAGAGATTTAAAATTTCGTAATGATTTGGTGTTGTGTTTCAATCCAAAAGATATTGAAATGGTTAGTGATTTTATCTCTCCCACTCTCTCTCTCTCTCTCTCTCTAGCAACTATTGTTTAAGATATATCGAACTGAAGGACCTTGGCCTATGCGCGATATACTAGAATCAATCAAACATTATCGAATCAATCTAAGAAAGGATGTTTTCAAAGGATATGGAGGCGTTTTCACATCGTAACTATAATACAAAACGAATAATACTATGTATGTACATAAAATATTTAAATTAGGGATGGGAAAGAGTGGCAGGATGCGCGATCAATTATAAATCCAATTCTAATGCAACCGAGAACAGTGAAAAATTATTTGAAACCAATGGCGATAATAGCGGATGATTTCGTGGAACGGATGAAGCAACTAGCTCAATTAAACCCCGAACAAGAAATGCCAGCAGATTTCACGAACGAACTCAACAAATGGGCGTTAGAATCTATAGGATTATTCGCGTTCGATAATCGACTAGGTTTGCTAAAAGGAAACTTGGACCCGAATTCCGAAGAGCAATTAATGATCAATGATATATTAGAATTCTTTAATTATTTGTATGAAATTGATATTTTACCATCATTATCAAAATATATAAGCACGAGTAAATGGCGCAGATATATAGCGCTTTTGGATAGACTAACAAAGTATAACATTAAAAAACAAATTAATCCTCCAATTAACCATCCCTGTTTATAGTTTCTTACAAAAACAACTTGATTTAACTGAAGCTAAAATAGAAAGAAATAAACATATCCAGAAATCACCACATGATATGAGTGCAGTCGAAAAACTATTGAAGATTGATCGAAAATATGCGTTTGGAAACGCTATGGATATCCTACTTGGTGGAGTTGAAACCGTAAGTCTAAATAAATACAGACTCCTGTATCTAATATATATATATAAATTCCAGACATCTAGATCAATGTCTGCACTAATATATCTACTAGCAACACACCCAGTGGAGCAAGAAATACTACGACAAGAAATCCTAACAGTATTACCTGACAAGACTAGTGAATTAACAGCAGAACATTTAGAAAAAATGCCATATTTACGCGCAATTATCAAAGAAAGTATGAGACTTATCCCAATCACTTTAGCAACAGCGCGTAAGGCAACGAATGATATCGTCCTATCAGGTTACCAAATACCTAAAGGGGTAAGTTAGTCATATTACTGGGGAATGTATTATATAATTGTTTTAAATTAGACGGATTTAGTAATGGCGCAATTGCCGCTATTTTGGAGCGAGAAATACTTTGTCGAGGCAGATAAATTCAAACCGGAACGTTGGATACGACAAGATCGCCGGAAAAGTGATATGAACCCGTGGGTGTATTTACCTTTTGGGTTTGGACCAAGGGCTTGTGTTGGGAAACGGATTGCTCAATTAGAAATGGAAACTTTATTATCTAAGGTACTATAATTAGTAATATTTTTTTAGGTGTGTATATAGGATGTAATTGTTTTTTTTAGATAATTCGGAACTTTAAATTGGAATGGCATCAAGATGATATGAAATTTAAGATGTATATGTTTTATGGGATTGATAGTCCATTGAAAGTTCGCACGATTCCCATTCATTAATTTATATAATTAATAAAAATTGGTTATTACATTTTTTGCATTATAGGTTTAAAAATGGTACATATATGCACTAATGTTTATTTTAGATTAACTAATAATATTACAATAGTGAATTGTCAATGTGTATATAAAATTAAATAGCGAATGGTCATGTGACGCAACGTATACAATAATAATACTTTTTAAATAAATGTTTTAATAATACAAGTATAAGTTGTTGGTTGAGCGATCCTTTCCAAAATAAACATTTCGAAATAATTTAAGTTTCATATATAATTAAATTCGAAAATTGGAAACAATTTTTGAATTTAATCACTATTTTAGTAAAAAAAACACTTACCTATTGTGGTCGTTTCTGGTGCTCCCAAGCGAGCTGCATAGACCAAATAGATAAGGGACGTAAGTACCCAATGGCTCTGTACCACTTCCCGGCATGGATCGCTTCAGGAGTTTCGAAATTCATCCCAATCAACTCGGATAAACACTTATACATCCCCCCCGCGGTTTCCCAAGCCTCATTGACCAACCCCTTCACACAAAAAAATAACTAGTTTTGATTTATATTATAAGTAGTGTTACTAACTTCATGTATCATCGTCGAGGCAAGAGCATACGTCACACCAGTCCACACTTCTTCGCTTTGGATTGTTGTTGTGTCAACTGTACCATTTGTAGTGAAGCCATTCACGGCTCCCCGTTGACAATCCGCGAATTTCTTGACGTTATTCTCAAATATGTTTGTAAGCGCACTTCGCACATTTGATTTGGGAAACACCTATATTATTTATACACTTTAAACACAATCATCAATACGGATTAACGCTACTTACTTCGTAATCAAATCCACAACACCTCAAATACCAATGACCACACAATTGATCAGACATGATGATATGTTTGTGGGTTTCATCAAAACTGTAAAACTGTCCATTCCATAATTTTCTTTCAAACGCCTCTTTACCTTTCGCTAATAAATCAGTGTAGTATTTTTGTTTGATTTCATGGTTTAATATCACACTCATTTTACACATGCAATACAACGCAGACAACCAAAGACCTCCACAATAGGCACTAAATCCAATTACGAAATTGTATTAACACATTTATATATGTAATGATTAATAAAATTAACCTAGCTCCTGTCATAACCCAAGTATCATATGTTTGGTCTGGGTGGCCGCTATTTTCGATTAACCCATCCCCATCACTATCAAATGTGGCACTGTGGTCCATAACAGTGGTACAAGCAGGAAACATGTGTTCCAAATATGATTTCCTATCGAAATCTTCTAGATCTTCCATTAATTGGTAATCGCGGAATACTTCTAATACGAATTTCAAATTCAAATCCCTCCACTCGCTCACATCATGGATTGGGTATCCGTTTAGGAGCAAATATGGTTCTTCGCCTATAAATATAAACACGTATGTTTGATGTTTTTCAGTTATGGATTCATCTAATTTAAAACCTGGATCTCCAATATCATGTGGTACTGTGTTTAATGTTTTGCGCTCATGGATTTGACCATCATATAAGCTCTTAACAGGTGTTTTTATTTGAGTGAAAATCGCATCTTTCATATCGTATTGTAGAGAAATTTGCAACAATGGCCAATTCATTGCTAGTGCAAAAGAGGCGTAAAATTGTACGTCGTATGTGTTGTACATGCGATATTCATGACCTTCTAAGAACGCAAAACGCCCGAATTTACAACTAAAATTCAATATATATCATAATCCCTTTTTACACGTGCACAATAAATGACTAACCGAGGATCATCTGAGTTTAATTGGATTGAATCATCATTTGTGATATCAAACCAAACGGAACCGCCATCCGACACGAAATATAATTCATTGAATAGCGCAGATTTATACCAATTCGGTAGATCTCTATAGATTAATTTTGTTACACATATAAATTATATTAGGTTAGGTTAGATTTTTTATTAATTACTTATCATCTAATATTTTTGATTGCCATTTATAAATCTGCGACTCCCATTTTTGGTAATGGTTCAAAGCGTAGTTGGCAATTTTAATGGAGGCGCTTTCGACACCGAAATATTTAGTATAAAATCGTTTATACTTTTTGGCTTTTTGTAGGAAATTAACTACAGGCATATCCCAAACTAAACACATTTCAATCGTTTCGGTTTGTTGTGATTTTAAGTGGATTTGTCCCGCAATACCGCAGGCCATTTCATCGCAAATGTGACTGGCTCGAAGATCGGAAGGCTTATCAAATCTCCCATTTGTTTTTAATTGCTGCCATGGTGCTTCGCCGTTAGATGTTGGATCAAAATATAAACACTTAGATATCTCGACAGTGTCGCTGGATTTTGCAGCTAGGGCGTAAGTGCAAGGCATGTTTTTAACTATATGGTTCAAAATGACTCCTTCCATTCCTTCATAGGAGAAGCTTTTCGTTGAACAGGGAGCTGCAGTATCTTGTTTTTTGTCTCCTGTACCATTTTTAAACGTAAAGGAAATTGTTACCGAGCGCTCCTCAGCGCTAACATTCTCCACGCTCCAAATAAAGACACCGCAAGGGAGGCTACTATCCTATATTTGTAAAAAATAAATCCTAAATTGCATCTATTAAGATTCTTTAAACAATATAACAAATTGTGTCTTAATATATGGTGATATTTTTAAGACTACAATTATACGAAGTAATAAATCTTATACCTGTTCATGATTACAACTTACTTTATAATTGTGCGGAATAACAGGACTAATTTGTCTACAAATCAATTTAATTCCAAAATCAGACAAATCATACTCAGTCCAGGATCTGGGATATAACCCAGTATACAGACATCTAGACCCATCTACAAGCCATTGCCAAGTAGTCAAATATTTCGTTGGTTTTCTTCAAAAAACAAAAAAAATCATTTATTTACTCCTAATAAACAGCAATTCATATAAAAGTAGCCACCATTTTGTTTTGAAATCAATTACAACCAGGGCGCCATTTTGTTTCTTTACTCAACATAAAACAAAATGGTTACAAGTTTTTGTGCTGTGTCATACAGGCTTCATATTACTAGAAACATTTGTAGCTACTATCACAATTGTTATTAAGAAATAATCAAAAAGGTGGTTGTAATTTTACAAAATGCAGTGGTAAATTATACATACTTATAAGTAGATAAAACACTTTGAAATATAGTTTTTTGTGATTTATCTTTAATGGTAACTATAAATTGGTTCGCAGGAACAGTGTTATATTCATATAAACCCGGTTTTAATTGATATCTACAGAATTCGCCGCGGTAACCGCGACCTATAGTACCACAACCAATCCCACCTATAGGTACCCCTAAAAATGTCCATAATTGAAAAATAAATTTCCAGTAACTTAAACAATTATTTACCGTAAATTTGTTTACCAATCGGCATATTAATATAATCCATGATTACAGGCCGACCTTGCCATAGCATTTTTATATAATATATTATATATCTACATGATACAATACAATCAAATTGGATACTAATTGGGAAATCAGTAAATCACTCACCGAAAAACCATAGAAAGTATAGGGATGATTTGTTTGATTTTCAGCTTCGCATTTTGAGTCCATTTTTCTGGATATTTATGATTTAACTTTACCTTAAATCCATATTTAGGCACCTGAATTTCATTATTAGTTTCATTGTCAACCATGTTCATGCATTTATCACACACTATCACTGGACTTCAATCACAAAAAAATACATCTGTCAAAACAACGTGATGCCGAACAACCTGAAGCTAGCACTGAATACTGCGTTCTTTCTACCATATAAACACTCAACTCATTATCGAAAATGAATATTACTAACATGTAATTATATTAAATCTTTGCTTTATAATATAATTACTTATTATGTACTAGTAAACTAAACCTAGGCGTTTTTTTTGTTTATATAATTTATAATATATAAGAGTACACATAGATGAATAAAAACATTACACACGCAATTATTAGAATATTTATTTTAGTGTAGAAATCTTAGCCAATAAAATTCATAACGACTAAATGTAAAATAACATGTGCGAATAAAAAATCAGCGAAACCACGTTCAGGACTGATGCCTAAAAACTGGGACTTGTTCTCTGGATTAACTTGAAGTCGTAAACATACTGTAAAGAAAACACATTGAACAAATGCCGGATCTCCTAAAACCCCCTTAAATACACACCTGCTAAAACAAAACTGCTCACACATGAAATGAACCCACTTAGGAATGAATTAAATGGAAATGTGCCGACTAAACTACAGTAGACAAATTGTACAACGCCGGTTAATAAAATATATAATAGATACGCGTCGATGATCTTTAATTTTTTGGGTGTATTTGCGATGTATTCATTGTAAAATTTCCCAACCACTGAACTTAATTTCGCCATAATTTAGCTGTAAATTAGTTTTTTAAAGAAACACTGACACGTACACTAACCGTGCTAAACAAACCCTAGACTGGTATGAAATTCGTACATAAAAAAAGACCGAGTTACACTACAACATTATGTTTATATGTTAAATAATAATTTAATAAACTCGTCTATACAGTATTAATTGCTTAATAATATAAAATAAATATTTATGTAGTACAAATTGTTATAAACAATAATTCTGGTTGGTTATATATTAAAATTAGCAGCGGTCATTTTTAACCGCGGGATTTAAATCAGTGAAATACGCATGCGCCATTGCATCTTCCGCGGATATTCGTTGCATAGGGTTGCAAACAAGTAGACGCTGTAATAAATCGCGTCCACGTCCAGCTAATTTCGGTACCACCTGGGACAAACTCATACTTGGTTGGTATAATGGGAAAGGTTTATAATCAGGTAATTGGGTCATTCCACTCCAGGTTTCTTCTGTAGGAGTTCCCAGTAATTTAAAAATCCTACGCAATTGATCATCCACGTCGGATCCAGGGAAAAGCGGTCGACCAGCGTTAGCTAGCTCAGCGAAAATGCAACCAGCCGACCACATATCAATAGAAGTTGTGTACAACTTAGCGCCAAAAAGCACATCCGGTGGCCGGTACCACAACGTCACAACTTCCGCCGAATAGCACTTAACCGGGATGCCAAAAGCGCGCGCAAGCCCAAAATCAGCTAGTTTTAACTCCCCGTTTTTATTAATCAACAAATTTTGCGGCTTTAAATCACGATGCAACACATTATGACTATGACAAAATGCTAAACCCCGTAACAGTTGATACATAAATGATTTGACTATATCTAAGTCGATTTCGCCGTTTAAACTATCGAAATATTTCTTCAAATCTTGATCGCAATGTTCGAACACTAGCGTCAATTTTTTATCACTATGTAACACATCGTATAGACGCACAATGTTTTTATGTTTGAGCTCCTTTAACAAACATATTTCACGTAAGGCCGATGATGGCACACCTTCATCATCATCGTCCAGGCGGACTCTTTTTAGAGCGACAATCTCATGGGTTTCACGGTTTTTCGCTTTGAATACTGTACCATAGGTACCTTCACCTATCTTCTCTAATTTTTCGTATTTTTGCATTGCACAACACTAATGACACTTGTACATATATGTGAATATAGCAATGGAATAGACGTTGCGCATGCGCAATAAAAATATATTTATATTGCAATCACAAAAATAATTATTTAACTCATATTTTAATTCATTCCTCCTTTAAGTTTTAAGGCTTTATTTCGTTAATAACAACAAATATGACGTCATTGGAGGATGTTATATTAGATATAAAAAAATATTTGTTTAATGTTTTATTGATTTTACAGCATCTAAGCGTGAAACAACAATAATAATCTAAAAATACGGTTTATTATAGTTATTGCACACACTATTTGTGTGCTTCTTTAAGTACATTTAACTCTGTGATGTAATAAGTACTTTTTTGTTTGTAACAATCTTGATAATAATGTGTTTGATCACATTAATAGGTTCATATAATGATTGATACAGTTTTGCATAGCAATTACATATTTTCAATAAACTACACAAGAAAATGATATATATATATGTGAGCACTTTTATTTCGAAAACGAAAGATCCAAAAAAAATTGTGTCAAAAATAAATAAAAACGAATATAACTAGATATCAATGGAAAATCCCCAAATTACGAAATAATAAATTCGAATTTCGTTTGAAAATTCTACTTCTGTCATCTCTTATCACACAATTAGTACGAGATAGTTATTATCAGTCTTTTCTTTGGAAAAAAAAACGAAAAATAATTGTAAATACACAAAACCAAAACATTCCAGTTTAAAACACATGTTTTAAACACACACACACACACCACGTGTGTTTTTATCATCATTTTTCATATTTTCTTACTCGTATTTTTTTTTTACTGCAAGAATAAAATTCTATAAAGGATGGATTCTTTTGGCCACGTTTTACAAATGTTCATTTGTAAATTACACGAAAATAAAATTAGATTTTGGACGAAATAAAGTTGAGCTTTTAAGCAAATATGTATTTATAAAACGAAATAAATTAATAAAATGTTACTAAAAAGAAATGGACCTATATACATGAATTTTATTTTACAAATACTCTTCAATTTTTTCGGGTTAGTTCAAGTGTACCAGTACCGTACTAAAGCAAAAAATATAGTTTTGGAATATATACAAAAAAAAAAAACGGTAACGATATATCACTTAAGTTGAACGAAATTTATTTTACGATGAAAAAGAAAAAAAGCAATTCAGCGCGATTAAATTCCCGACTACGTAAATTTGCATCGTGTTTTTTCACGTGCCGAGCTGAAAATGAAGTGTGCAACATAACTGATTGTAGAGTGGAGAAATTGGCCGCAGAAACACTGAAGAACGAAATACAATACGGTGAAGAGACCAAGACAAGGAAAATACAAAAACTTAATAATTATTTTTGTATCAATCAACGCAGGTAATAAAACTCGCTTCAACTTTGAGTTTCTAGCACCTGTGTAGAACTAGCCCGTTGTTTTTCTATGTATTTCTTGCGTGCAGTTTGCAGTAGCAACTCTTTGCGTCGCTGCAATATGCGTTCACGTTCTGTGGAACATTTTGAGAATCTACTACCAGCAGCTGTTGCATCGTCGCTAAAAAATTAAAATTCATTTTTTATTTCCTAATTTCCAACAATGTAGAAGATAACGATTGACATTTTAAATAACATTTTTTAGGTTACATTCAACAATCACACAGTTTTATTTACACACATAACCATAAAAGTACAATTATACAATCATTTACACAAATATTAAAATTCCCATTACAAATTGTGATTTGTAGCATTTATATCTAGATAAAATAGTTGAATATTCAATGCATTTTTAGTATATTTTGTCAATAAATATGTTTGAACTTGAGAACTTGTTTTATTAAATATAAATGAGAAATAAACTTACGTTTCAAGTGGCGCAACATCTGGTATATCATCCCAATTCCTGGAATTTTCATCCAGCGTCGTGGTGATTTGTGGAACGGTGGGTGTTGTCACAGACACAATATCCGGTTCGCGGAAGATCGGCGGCGCAATTAAGCGACCATCGAGCACGTTCTCAATCGTCAGCTCAACGGAGCGTGTAATTCGCAAATCATCTATAATTACGGATAAAGGCATATGTTGGAACAGTCGTTGCACCTACAAACACATATAAATCAATAATTATCGTCAAACTTAAATTAATTAAGAACACAAACTTGTCTAGCCATCGCATCCAACTGCGATGTTTGGACCGGTTGCGGATCCGAACGTAATAGTTGAGCATGAGTGACTTCAACTGAAAAACTTGGCAACCATGACACATATCTTGATCCTGAAATATAAAACCATAATTCTCAATCGTTTCCCCATTATAGTCAAAACAAAATTTGATGTGTAGGTGTCTAATGAGCGCCATTTTGGATTTTTAGTGGTCTTACCATCGAAATGGAAGAAGTGGTTAGGTTGTCGGCGCGTTTGAGCTTGCCCATCATTTTGTAAATCTCCGTTCAATAACGGATCCAATCTGGATGGATCCATTGAGCCTGGAGATTGAATGCTTAGGCCCAAACGACATGTAGGACAAGATGTATCTTGCTCCAACCAAGATTGTAAACAAGATCTATATTCATAAATATATATATAGTAATCATTTTATGAGTAACTGTTTGATATATGTATTACGTATGAAATAAATGTGTGCACGGTAATTTCCGAGCAGTTTCCATTTTCTCCCAACAAATAGCACAATTATCTGAATTATCCGCTAGCTCATCATCCGACGCCATGGGATAACTAAAAATAACGAATATAACGATTACAAAGCTCAAATGACGCAAACATTGCTCATACTTTTGTTCCATATGGTTTAGAACCCATAAATAATTCCTATGCTTTTTGATTCGCCTTTGGATTTCATGGAACAAAAACCGCAACTGCATACAAATGACCAACGATGCCATCGACAAGAATATATTACTCCATAAAAGCATGTGCAGATGATGTACGAAATCGATGAGTAGCATTGAAAGCTCGAAAATGATCTCCGTGTAATACGCAACAGGGCCCCTTTTCTCCCAAACGCGACCAGTATCGCCGCCGCCAACGCTATTGCCGCCTTCTTGCCGCATATCATACAAGTGCAACGCGTATTTTAGGATTACATGTAGAGTACGAATTGCCAGCAATACACACTAAAATCAATCGTTTTTTTTTTAAATTGCACCCCACAACAATTGCGGTGGATAGTTACCTCAGCGACCATAAATGCGAAAGTGTTCAACCCCCCGAAGAACCCTACAGCTACACAGATAAGGAACATAAATCCAGAGAACATTAAAATGCTAGCTAAAAGTCCTAATAGACGAATATGGCTCCAGCCTGGTGTAGTCGGCGAAAATGATAACTAAAACAATTTATATACGTCACTTATTTACTATTTATATTCCTAGTAAACATTTTTTATTTACAGAACTTTATAAATAAATCACAATGCATCCTAATTCGAAAAAAAAAATCGAATTCATTCCGACTATTTGATTTACGAGTTCTAATTATTAAGTGTGGCAAATACTTACATATTCGAATCGGTCTTTACACAATTGCGCTAATAAGTGTAAAAAACCCAAAATCGAAAACCAGGAACACCATAACATCACCTCATCCATATATTGGACATTTATGACACCGAACACAAAGATAAATTTGTAGAACACAAAGTTCCAAAATTTATCTTTTATGTGTTGTTGCTCCGACACCCTTAACTCGCCGAAGACAAGCCTCTGGACGCATCGCCCCACCAGGATCAACCAGCAATAAGCCATATTGATAAGTGCCTACAGAAAAAAAAACATTACAACACATTCAACAGAATCTTTCTACAGTTTATAAACAATTACAGAGCATATTAAAACAAAAAATAACCATGACATAGAAAAACATTTACGCAATCCTAAACAATCACCTAAATGAAAAATAACATTTACTTCTAACCTCAAGGTCATTCTTCCAAATTTCGTTCCAACACGCATTGGTTTACATATCTTATCACAAATAAATAGTTATTTAAACATAATTAAAAGGCCTTTTATGTACAATTATTTACAAGAGTATCTATTATGTTCGGAATATAGTATTAATTTCTTGCATTTCACTGTAGTAGTATTAAATATCAACATTTTCAAGGTTTTTCTATTAATTCTATCATCAATTTGCAATAATAACAACAATTGTTACACAAGTAATAATTAATATATTATAAATTTGTTTGATAAAAAGTCAATGCAAATAGTAAACGATAATTCGAAGCGATTTACAAACTTGGAATTTACATTCAATGCAGTTATTGTACAAATATAAATAGGTTTTCACATTCAATCAATTGTACACTCACACCTACAAACCTAGGTCAATTTATGATTGTACCTGTATTTTTTAATACATATCTCTCAATTGATAACGCTATCATATAAAAAACAGTCATCAGGTCATCAACAATGTACACATTTAGTTTAATGACCTAACATTACGTAATTATATTTGCACGTAAATTATTAAAAAAAAAATGGGGTTAGGTATAAATAAGCACCATTTACGAATTACCACCACCAGGAAAGAAAGTATTAAGAGTATCACATTGTGATAAATATTGCTACAATTTATAAACATGTTACGTATATATTTAATTTTTATTTGGGTTGTTAATTAAAGTTTAAACGGATTTTGTTGTTTTGTGGATCAAATCAAAGATAGAAGCATTATATAATAATGACGTAATACGTGTAACAGTTGCCGTACGCGAATAAAAAAAACAAAGGAAACTCGCGATGTAGGACAGGTTAAAAAATAGTGGTTTCAAATTTATTAAACACGCGGTTATTTCGGATGAAAGTGAAAGTCTGAAAGTTCTATCCACGGTAAATGTGGAGATATTTTTCAAGATCATCAAACTTATGTTGATAAATGATGAAATTTGTTCATTAAACGGTACTAACGAGAGTAAAAAGCAAATGACTCAATAGGAAGCTAGACAGTGTTTACTTCCTGGATATACGATAGTTGTATTAAATTAAATCGAATTGTTGACCGTTAAGAGAATGGTAAGCTTAAGCGGTCAGCGTCTTCAATATGGTAATGAAGAGAAAATTGAAAGTTAGTACCGTTTTACATTTTCAATAAATAATCCCTAAATCCATGTTTGAATAATGTAAACATATTTAAGATTCCGAATTTAAAAATGTAATCTCTGCATGGCAATGAAATGAATTACCATTATTTACCAAGCATATAAATTTGCAATGTATAACATTGACTTTTAAAGGTAAACCTTCAAGGTGAAATACTGCAATAAAGATTTTGCAATGCTCTATACCGAACTAAGGACATTTTTCAAATGCAATTTATTTATAAACATACAAAAAAATCTCAATAATAAACATTAATCCGAATCAAAATGTATTTTTTTGTAACTTTTTTTTTTACTAAACTTAACACAGTTTCACTTATCTAGTTTATAGTTTCAGAGAAATTGAATTTATATATATAAAAAAAAAACATTGATAGCATATTTCATATTTTTAAAATAAGTTTTGACCTAGTTAAATTATAATTAGAATTATTTTAGATATCTCAAGTGCAATTATAATTTTAAAGTATTATTACTAAATTGTTTAAAAATGTAGCGTAATATAAATGAAGGTTATTTAAAATCGACAACAAAAGAATTGTTATTTATTAAGAAACTTAATTTAAAACGAACTGAAATCGTAAATTAAAAACAATTAACAATTAAAAAAAAGTTTCTCACGATTAATAATTTTTTGCTAAAATTTAGAAACGACTACAAAAAAGTGTAATTTTAAAGAAAACTCAATTTTAAATGAAATCCCAAATGTTAGATTTAAATTAAACAATTATATTGTAATATTGGATCCCACGATTAATAATATATTTACTGGAATGTCTACTAAAAGTGTTATTGACCGTTACTAAAATTTATAATTCATGTCTTCGATCGACAACAAAAAAAAACTGTTATTTATCCATGAAATAATTGTATAATTCGTCATTTAAATATTCGGAATAAAAAAATACATATCGAAAAGGTAAATATTATTTAAAAAATACCCCTAAGCCTATTAAGGCTTAGGGGTATTTTTAAATAATATTTTAATTAGAGTTAGCCTTAGACGATCAATTATTTTATTTTATCGAAACGGAGTTTATAGATTTTGATTGGTTGTGAAATGAATAAATAAATGTACACTTTCACACAAAAATGTGTGAAAAACTTGATCAATGCATACGACACAATTGTGACATTTCCGCATTAAAGTAGAGAAAGCCTATCAAAACAGTAAGTAAAAGAGTACATCTCATAAGGAAGGATGTTCAGATGAAATGCTGTTCCTGATACCTGTACATTCATAGAAAGCTATTGTCGTTGTGCATACACATATAACTACCTACACTATATATATATTATATAAAACACGAAACACATAGAAGCTATAAAAAAACTGATAACAAAATCTTGTTAGGCAAATTGGAACCATATTTTTAATATACTTTGTGTAACCTAATCGATAATAAGATTTGCGTGTTGTGAAAACGCGTAAAAAAAACTGGATAAATTTGCTAAACTAAAATTGTGACGCATTTTAGCGGTTTTCAGCTAGTTTAATAGGGCCTAACGAGGGCAAATTGCCAAGTATAATCTGCAATGCCGGTATATATACCAGGGCGGGACATACCTTCAAGGTCAACCTAAAGAAACGTCTCACCCCTAATAGTTGTTATTTAACCCCACAAATCGTTAATAAATACAAACACAAACAAAAAAATATATATTTCTGTATGGAAAATAATGTTACGATTGGTTCTCGTTTGAAAATCGGCGCTAGTGAATATGCCGGGAAAAATAAATGCCTAACACAGTTAGTGATTGGTTAGGGTGTTTAGTGGGGTGGTAAACTCACCCATATGCAGTGTGGTTCTTGTATCATGAATGTAATAACTTCGGTGAAGTGGTGCCGCAGCGATTTAGTGTCGTTGGTGGTTGTGTTATTTTTCGTAACACCGAGTTCGTTACCAACATTTTTGAAGAATGTCCCACTCGGCGGTGTGGTTGATGTGAAATTTGATTTCCAATTCGGATCACTAGTAATTTCAACCGCATAATAAACAGACGCAGATAACAACAATACACTCACAGCTGTATATACACGTAAACTTGGCAAAGGTAAACGGTCTAAAAATATCACTGGCATGTTTTCTATTTGTTATAATAAAATTATTTTAAGTAATTATGGTAAACACAACACATATCACACGAGCGCACACACCGTTCGGGTTTAGGGTCTGTTTTTGTGTCTCCTTGGGGAAGGTTTAACATATCGCGAGGAGACACCGCGAGTCTTGCGAGCGACCTTCGAATCAGTTGTGCAATTCCCGAACATGCACCACGCACACTTATAACGGTGGCACATGCATACGTCGTTCTCGAATTTCGTCGTTACGTCGCACACTGACGTTTAACGCAACCATCCCACATACACCACCTATCCACCGCAACTACAACCAATCACACACAACACCATGAACATAGCTACATATTCACATAACACAAACTGAATACGTTCATAACTAACCTGATTATTAAAACGATTAAAACTACCCAAACATGTCCCTACCACATAGCTATTCCCCAAGTTATTTCTCAGTGGAGGATATTTTAACCACCCAAGAACGTGTACCTTGTAAATTTCTACAAACTGTTCCAAATTTAGGTAACTAAACTGTCGCCTTATAAATTACACAACTCATACGAAAATTATTTAGGTAAACTAGATTCGTCTTCAGAAGGTAAGGATTTAAAAGCAGGTACCGATTTGGAGCTACCGCTTTGGTTAATCCAGTCTTTAACCATCGGACGTCAACCAATAGTGGTACCAACTGTACCAAAAATCTACTCGGAATCGTACCGCGAAATATTAAAAGCGGACGCGAACGCCGTTGATTTACACAAATTCAACTTGTATTTTTACGAATTTGGTGCATATATTCAAACATTTGATCCACGGGGTGAAGTCAAAACTTGCATGGAACAAGTACGCGTACAACATTTAGATTACTAGTGCCCGAAGTCTATTGTGTATATTTTTTTAGACATTCCAAAAACGATTCAGGAATCTTCTAGATTTGTGTGAACAAACTTTTGTGGATCCTTCCGCTATTGAGAAACTGGATGTACTAGAAAGGGGGATTTACCGGGATGGACATAACGCAAGGGTGAAACTTCATACTTGGTTAGTGGAGTCTCGAGTACCTATTGCAGCAGCGGAAATGGTTACCAACCACAAAAAACGAAAACGAATTGATATGCACCCTTAAATTATACACATTAATTGAAACCATGAATTATGTATAAATATTTTGTATTTTATGATTAATAAAATGTTTTAAATTATTTTATTTGTATTATTTTACGATTTCTTTCTAGATAAAATATATTTGATAATAATCATTTATTATAATTATACAAAATAATAACATTGAAACGATAAAATAATTTTCTAAATTGGCAAATATATGAATTGTCATGTATTTATATGTTTTTAACTGTACTTACAGTACAGCACAGCCATGTATGGTAATAAATGAATGATTTGTTACAAATAAATGACTATAAAATATTAACATAAACATAACGATTTTGAAGTTCAACGTACGTTGAATTTAAAATCGTAATATCTTAAAAAATAGCAACTTTGTTTTTTTTTTGTTTTTAACTTTAATAATATATTTTATAACATGCCACCATTCTTAATATTTTACAACTAAATATATTTCTACGATAAAAAATCCATAATATTGCCACTGCCAGCCTTTTTTATTTCAATATCTATATAAATTAAATGACTCTGTAACTCGAATTTGGATTGCATTGAAATGGCATATATTTCTAGAATTTTATTTTTAAAAATAATTTTTATTTATAATTGTCATTTAACCTAAGTGTAAATAGATCGATCTAGACTATGTTTTTTGGAGGGCTAAGGTATATATACCTTATTGGAGGGTTACGTCGAAAAAACAGTATTGCCAAAACCATGCATTAACTAAACGTTTTTGCAACGTTTGTCAATCAATAAGGCTGCGTGCTAAAATCTTACAGACATTTTAGAACGCAGTCTTTAGTTTTGCAGACTGATATTACAGATAATTTTAATTTGAGGTTATATCGAAAGTATAATTAAACTTAATTTTTTTTTTATTAACTTTTTGTTAACTATTTTACCTGTAAAGGTCGATTTATAGTTAACGTAGTTTTCGCAACGCATAATTCAATATGCGTTGCGTAGGTCTGGAACGTAAACTATAAAACGACCGATAGCTTAAATCTATAATCGCGTTATATCAATAAAATAAAAATTATTGAGCAAATTTCTTCTATAAAAATTTACAATATTTATAAACAGTTCAAGTACAAAAACAACTACACATAAACTATCTACTATGGAATATAATCGCTAAAATTACTATAAAAAAAAAAACGTCTTTCTAAAGTTTCTAAAACAGCCTGCGCCTAAACACTACAATATGATTTTTTTATTTACATCAAACCTACTTTGATATCTTTGAATAATCCAACAAACGTCTAAATTTATGACTAATAACAACCATAATCGTGTGAGCAACTGTTCGATATTTATAAACTATAGGTACACAATAATATTTTGAAAACTTAACAAAACATAGTTTCAATAATAACAGTCATTAAGGTATTTTCGGAATGAATGATCCCACAGGCAAGGAGAAATTTGATTTTATAGGCCTTAAAAACTAAAAACGACATAAACCAAAAATTCAACTAACTGAAGAAATATAATAATAATAATAAAAAAAAAAACGTTCATAACATGCAATTCTCCAGAATAATGTATATAAATGTGTATATAATTTGATAAGTTACCTATGTCTTCTCAGAAACTATGTTCAGTTTCAAGAAGTGGTTCTTGTTTGAACGAAATACGATATGTATCTGCGTCCGGGATGGTGATATCACGCATGATCATCACCGTTTCCCCGTTACCAGTCGGGCTGGATAGATTTGTGTTTATTATTTGACTACTGGGGCTTGAGCATTGCGTCACAGTACCCGGTGGCGTCATAGGACTATCGGGCGAGTCACTAGTGCTTTGGTAGCTACCTGGTCCCATTTGAGCTCCATTACTTAAAGCCGCCTGTCCCCCATTCTCTAATGTCGCACCTAAAGAAGTAGATTTTTTCAATTCTTATTTAAAAACTACATCACATTTTTATCACTATATAATTATAATAATGCGCAATAAAAAAATTATATATAATATGTATGTATGTTTTGGTATGTGTGTGTGTGTGTATATGAATATACAGGGTGTATCAGCGAAAAGAGCTACCTCGAATAACTTCTATGTTATTAAAGATACAATAAAATAGTATAAGACAATCTTATGCAGGACCAAGGGGAACATCCAACTATAAAAGAAAATATTTTTTTAAACCAGTGGTTCTCAAGCAACAACACACAGTTATGTTTTTTCAAATGAGATGCTATATATTTTTTAGGCCCATTCGATAGAGTATTTTTTTCTGAATTCCATTACGTATTCGTTTTATACCCTTACATAAGTAAAATATTAGGAAAAATGCGATTGAAAGTTAAATAAATTTTATTTTTATAGTTATTTTTCAGTAGGCTATGAAACAAAATTGAGCTTAAATACATGAAATTATTTGTTATTTACTTTATAACACTATTTATAAAGTAAATAACAAAATGTATTTAATTTATGTTTCGTTGTATTTAAGCTCAATTTTGTTTCATAGCCTACTGAAAAATAGCTATAAAAATAAAATTTCTTTAACTTTCAATCGTATTTTTCTCAATATTTTACTTATGTAAGGGTATAAAACGAATACATGGTAGGATTTAGAAAAAAATACCCTATCCAATGAACCTAAAAAATATATAGCATCTCATTTGAAAAAACATAACTTTGTGTTGTTGCTTGAGAACCACTGGTTTAAAAAAATATTTTCTTTCATAGTTGGATGTCCCCCTTGGTCCTGCATAAGATTGTCTTATACTATTTTATTGTATCTTTAATAACTTAGAAGTTATTCGAGGTAGCTCGTTTCGCTGTTACAACCTGTATGTGTAGCTATAAGGAGTTTGAAAAGTAGAATGTGTTAGACTGTGAGTGTACTGTTATTGGGTAAAGTTAAGTATATATATATAAAACTAATCTAGTAAAAAATAAATAAAATATATTGTTACCACAAATTTTGTCCTGAAACGCACCTCCTAAAAGCATTTCTTGTAGTAGACTATCGATATGCGCCATACCGAATAGTTTGGCAAATTGAATCTGTTCAATCATCTGCCAAGTGATTGACTGCAGTGCTGGCAACGTTAGTAGAATTTCGCCGAAACGACCGCGACTCTCGTACTGTCGATCGCTAATATAATCCTCCAAATTTATTTGGATTTGATACCGCAACGATTTGATCCTACTCGGTTCACTTAAACCTTTTGCATCTACCAAACAAATCCATAAATAACAATAATGCATGTAGATTATTACAAAAAAAATTAAGAATTAAAATGTGTAGAAATAACCTACTTGGATCAAAGAATACTATGGCTTTTAGGCAAGCGAATTCGGTGTCGTCCATCTGGACTTCGGTCATCGGTTTGACCAATTCGTCCATAATACGACTGCCCACACGGCTGATGTCTAAATCGGGCGACACACGCGAATCTGATAACACAATCACTACCATTTTGGAGTCTGTTAATATCATTCGAACGCAATCAAATTTCACACATTTTATATGAATTACAAATGTCACAGTGGCACACATAAGCAAGAAAAAAAAAACTATAAATCCCAAAAATCACATAAAAATATTTTATAAAAAAAAATCCTTAAAACAATAACACATGCGGCGATACTAGAAACAATAAAAAAAACATGCATAAATTATCCATGCAAAACCACTGTGATTTTATGAAACATATAAAATGGATCCACCATGCGTTTATTCTGAAAACACAAATTTAACACCAATTTTTTAAAAACTGTTCACTTATAAAAACCAATCCACATATTTGAACAAAATCAATTATAAGTCCACATTACTAAAAAAATATATTCCGTAACACAATTGCATTAATATGTATTACCAACCTTAAAAACATATCTAGAGAAAAACCACACAAATTTGGTGAAAATAAAAACAACACAAAATCATGCAACTATCGAAATATATATTCACCTGGGCAATGCTTGGTGATGATACAATTGTTTCCCAACAGTAAAATGTCTTTAAGATGCATTGATCTTCGAGCTAAGCCAAGAAGAAGATGTTCTCCAGCATGAGCACGAAGTAAAGCTACCTGAAAATCATAAACTTATTCAATCTAACACTCATAAATCTAATAAAAAGGTAGGATAAAAACTAATAAAAAATGATGAAAAACATAAAATAATAAGTACCTGATCGTCTAACTGTAATTCTGTAAACGCGGGAATATATTTGGCCCATTCCACTAATATCAATAATTGTTGTTTCATGGAATCGCAAACATCATTAATGCTTGCAATTTGTTTGTTTGATAAATCGAAATCACTTACAGGTGATCCCATTTGCTAATAAATAAATAATAAAAAAAATAATACAAATCATATAAATAATAATGAAAAACGCGAAATTCGTAATGATCTCCTACATGATTATTATACTCACTTCTAAAGCAGCTCCAACCTGCCTCGATAACAATTCCGCATTTAATAATGAACTAACAGATAAACCATTTCCAGACGTATTTTCTTCATAACTAGGCCGCCTGCAACTGATCCGGTCTCGCTCATTTTGAACCGCTTAAATAAAATAACATTTCTATAATTTACACCCAACCTAGAAGCCCAACCACGCTTTTCATATCATAATTAAACTCAGGGTAAAATTTCACGTAATTTGAGTCTACACTCAATTTTTTACCCCATAGTTAGCCTTGCCCAAATGTTATACCCGTAAGTTAGCTTGCCTAATATTAACCATTTACCTAAAGGTTAGCCACTTAGCCAGGAGTTAAAAAGCGAGTTTAGGCTCAAATTAAGTGGAATTTAATTGCGAATATGATAACATACTTATAATTGTTAAATTATAATTTATTTAATAAGAAATATATGTAAATAAAAATATGTAACATTTAAATGGATGTGAAACTGTTCCAAATTAATTAATACGGTACTAAAGGACTGTAAATAGTAGCTTATGTAACAATTAAACTAATTTGTTAATCGTTGCCAAATGAAAATAGATCATATGACACCTGACAATTTTTGGTTGCATCTGGATGTGGCCTACTTTAGATACAAGTTGAGTGAATTTTTTTTGCGAATTTATTCTCGATTGCATGTATTATGATGAAATAATTGATGTGTTTTTTTCCGCACGGTATTTTTGTTTTTTTTTTATATAAATGATGGCACAAGTGAACAGATGGATAGTTTTGGATCGATGCCCGATGGAAGCGAATTATTAGTTCGTATTTTAACGTTTTGAGAGACGTCAGAAATAAGTCTTCGGCAGCTAATTTTAGTTAAGAAACTATATAATGAATTAGGTACGTGTGTTGTTACAAATACACATTCCCATTCAACTGTGCCGTATTTTGACAATATTTACGCACGTTGTGGACGTGATCGTTTATTTCGTTTAGCGTTTAACAGAATTACGCTAATGTTTATTCAATTATATATGAATAAATTTTAATTCTTACCTTCTTTTTTCATTCCAGCTTTAAAGCATTTTCTTAGTCGACAATATCGGCATTGGTTTCGCTTATCCTTGTCCACGACACAATTTCTGCTAAATCTACGAAGAAAACGAGCAAACCTTGAATTTTTTATATTTGCATATGTGTATAGATTTTAAATTTCTATTTATATTTTTAACCTGATTTTTTTTTATTGTTTATTGTCAACCATTCTATAATTATGAAGAAATAAAATTAATATATTCAATTCGAAAAAAAAATTAATTGCTAGTAATAAAAATGGGGAATCATTTAATTCTAATGAATTCAATGGGAGGTCATTATGAGCTTTTAGAAATGTTCGATATTTTATACAAGAATATATATATTTATTGGTGTGAGTGGTAAATTAATGCTGTCAACAAGTCAATTATGCGAGGACGGCGATTCATACTATAACAATGACGATTTTATCATAAAAAAAAATACATCAAATCTAAAAGTGCCAGTCAATTGTGAATAAAAAACACTAGATTTGATTGCACACGCGTACATACCATTAACATGGTAATTAAAATATACTATATGTTGACCAGTGAAGGACTAAATAGTCGTTTTTATTTGCGTTAGAATCTATAATTATTTAAATATCATTGCATAACTCTCATATATTTATTCTGTTAAAAGGAATTTTTTTTTTTCTGCTATATTATTATTTTTTATGTTTGCTGCTTAGAAACACAAAATACAAAGAATCATGACAAACACCAAAATGATGATGTTGCATTTATGTTCTTGCCACAATATATAATTTTAATGTAAATACAGATTAAAAGTCAATTTCAAAATCAAACTAAGGAATTTTATATGAAATTCCTCCTAAAATATAAAGAACCCCAAAAAAAAGTACTTCGCAAACGATGAGTCATTTTTATAGAATGCATAATAAATAAAAGAAATATCTATGGTATTGTTTACTCAAGATATAAAGTCATATTTATGTATATAATAAACATGTACTTAATATAAGAATGTAAATAATAGTTTGTTTTTCGTAATTTATAAAAATATTTCATTATACAGATCTATAAGATGTGTTATACTGTTTATATAACGGGCGTATAAGTACCTGCATGTGTATAAATGATTTTTCCGGACAGATCTGCGGAAGAATCCTTTACATCCGTCACAGGACGCCGCCCCGTAGTGTTTCCCCGTAGCTCGGTCCCCGCATATGGCACAGTGTTGACTCAGAGGAACCGTCACTCCGGCTGCTGCAGCACTCAAGGTCGCCGCGAGCGTAGAATTGCCCGCCATCTGCAAGTCTGAATCTGAAATAAGAACCACACAACCCACCCTTAAGAAATATTTTTAAATTTCCGCGCCAAACATCAAATAGCAAAGATGCTTACGCAACATTTACGTAAATGTTCACCTTAAACGTCGTTATTAAATTATATAATTATTGCAAATATTTACGAATAATCACAAAGATGTACTCGTAAATGTTGTTACCAAGGCTACTTTACAATAAGATAATAACACTGTAAAAAACGACTGTAACATACGGTAATTGTGTCTATATGTTTAGTAGTTAATTTTTTAGTGTATAATCAGCAATATTGAGTATGAAAATCGTGTAAATGTATGGGGATATATTTTCTAGCGGCTGTAAGATTTGTGATAAATTGACAATGGTCATTGTTAAATATTACTCGTTAAGTAAATAAACGTTGGAAATATTCATGCTTTGTTTGATAAGACACCAAAACATGCGCATACATCTTCATCGACATGTTACGATCACGTGATGTATAAACAAGTGAATATTTATATTTAAATATTACTTATCTCGGAATTGTTTACATATCATGTGTCTAGAAGCGTGCCGAAACAATTGTAACTTTTATCTGACGATTGATCACTCAAGTCATGTATAAAAACATGATAAACCTACGTGAATTTAGGCCTGTAGATTAATTACTCATCACACGATAAATATTTAATGATAATAATACTGGTAGAAATATATGTGATGGCACGTGCTTGAATGGAAATATTTGTTGTTGATTCAAAAATAATTATTCTTTTCGTAAATTACGTAAATAACAAATTTGCAAAATTGGTAAACAAATATCTAACAAAATAAAATCTCGACTGAAGAGATAACGCGTGAGTCACAGTCGGTGGCGATTATCAGTGTTCGAACTAAATATGTGACCCCATTGGAATGGCGTATCCAGAAGAGCTAAGTCATCCGCTTATTATCAGGGATTATGGGTCATTTGACCCGGGTCTGGGTCATCAGACGGAACCACAAAACGAAATTCAATTTTTATCAATAATTCGTACGCCTCAAAATCCCTATCGATTTAATTGGCAAACGACTAATGCAATAAACTGACATGCGCAGTGCGGTCAAAAATCTGATTGGTTAAATTTAATTTATACCTTACATTAAATTCAACCAATCAAATTTGCGTTAAATGTGTGTTGACAACAAACATTTTTTGAGTAGGTAGCAAAATTGTTTTAAAAACAGTTTTGTATCCAAGTGATACTAAAATACTTGAAAACTATTTCGTTTTAGATTAAAATAGATATGAATGTCTATTTAGGACGTCTATATTATTCAAATATCCTTCGAGGAGAACCCAAGTGGCTTTTATCCAAAATATGACAATTTATTGCATAAATTTTTTATTATCTGCACTATTTTGTTCACACAATAAACATTTTTATACCAAAGTTTAGATATAACTTTACATGTGACTAAAGTTGTTAATTTAGGCTTTAAACAATGAATTTTATTAAAATACAGTGTGCCAATATGTATTTTTAACTTTTAAACAGGTGTTAATTTTAATTTATGTACTACTTGTGCATTACCGTAATTTTCCATAACGAAAATTTATTAGATGCATTCTTTTTATTCAATTTAAATATGTCTAGAAGTTGGCTACTATTATACTGAAGTTAGCTGCAGATTATGACAAGGGAGCAAGATGAGTTAAAAATGTTTTTGTTGTTTAATTCGTTTAACTAGAAACGAAATTAAAGTAAATTTTAGTGTGAAAAGAATATAATTGTGTAACGAATGTGAGTAGAAAACTGACCTGAAGTCAAGCACAGGTTACAGGAAAATTGTGATCCAAAATTTGAAGTATGTTACCACTAGATTAGTTCGTGTAGTCACTTAAGTTATCAAAAATTCATAACATATAAGATACAAAAAAGTTGATTTGACCATGACAGGATTTTTTTTTCGTTTATACCGAATTATTATAAAACTATTTTTAATAGTTAATTTTTATATTACTTAAAGACAATTAAGTCATTTTGGACTACAACAAAAAAAAACTAAATATGATTACTTAAATGCCAAATATAAAATTAGTAAATACTCTTACGTAAAAAAACACTAAAATATTTTTAGTACTAAATAATGCCTGTTTGATAGAAGTATTACTTAATATTTGACCTCATTTCACAGTTAATTTTTTATCAATTAAATACAAGCTTATATCTCATAATTTAAATAGCAGGGTAACCTATAAGTTGGGGGGGGGGCGCATATTTTAAATCCAATTAACTAACAATAAAAAGAAGTTTAGACGCTTATGTATACAAAAACCATATGTTTTTATACAAGCATACACCCGTAAGTACGTAATAGTTAATATATGACCTTGAAAACTAGTGTACGATTAACTGATTGTTTCAAGGTCACGCGAGCATTTAAATTAATATTATTATCGTTTTAAAACCATATAATTCCATGCATTTTTTTTAATTTCACCACCAACAAATAGAAATATATATAAACAATGAATTTAACGTAATTCCTATATATAAATAACGTTATAAATAAACATTAATTGCGCACGGTCTATACTATTTTTATAGTTGAAAGGTCTCCAGTTCAAATCCCGCTTAGGGCAAGGATGTTTGTGACGCCAGTTACACAATTTATATTAGCTAACACTACCTGGCTAGCAATTCTTACAAAAAAAATAAAATAAAATGTATATAGTGCATAAATCAGTATTCAGAGACGTTTTAATTTTAATTATAAAAATTCCATTAATTTTTATTTATTTGAAATGTGAAATACCACTGGTAACCAGTGGCGTAATTTGGGAAATAGGGCTTTAATGCGTTTAAAATAGCAGGTTTATTTAAGATTGGATTTTTAAGAAATAATTTATGAAAAGTATTTAATTTTTTATTAAAACAAATATTACAAAACGAGAAGCTAAGGTCGTACTAATTTAAATATAAGAAAGGCATAATTAGAAATGCTACTAGTTTTTTTATCGTTCGTACAGACTAGTTCTAGTGTGATTAGTACTTTCAATTAGTTTTTCTAGTAAATATCACATCTATTACACTCAATAAAAGGTTATTAGGGTTAATAAGTCATTCTGAATATAGCTCTAAATAGTTCTAGCAACGTAGTGTGCTTAACTGAGAGTTAAACAAGTGTAAAATTTATGTCTTATTAAAAATATTATTTATAAAACAATCAGTAAACAAAACATATAAGATAAAAAAGAAATGTAGGCTAACACGAGCTGTTTTATGTAAGATTTCGATTTGGCCTATTTAATAGTGGCTTTGGTCACTCAACGTTTTCGTCAACGTTGTTGAAACGTCAGTGAAACAATATATTAATAAAAATAGTTTAAAAGACACTTGATTGAAACTGATTAAAATTGTTGTGACAACGTAAATACGACAAATACCAACATGGTACAGTTTCAATAAACATCTTGTTTATAAATGTTATCAATTACCTTCATACAATCCCATCACACTTCGAAGATAACAGTCACATTTAACCTAACTTAACAGCGATGTTTAAAAACCTAATTCACACAACAACACACCCATATCACACACTAAACTAGCACTTCCGGTTTCAATTCAAGTAAAAAGTGTTATTCACCACTAAATATTGCGAATCTAGGCGAAAAGTAGTAACAAGCCTACTAAAAAGTTTATATATGTGTTTATATATATATATTTAGAAAATAACAAGTTTCACTGTCCACTATAAACGCTCGTCAAAGTTCGGTTGTCGCCAAGTATATATGTGAATTAAATATATGCCGAGTCACCATGTAGCGTCAAACGAGCGGGTGTCTTTGTTGCACCCGTGTGAATTCATAGAAATTGTTGGTTTTTGCGTGCGTTGGAAAGAGATGCATAAATATGACAGGAGGTTTGAGCGGTACACGTGTGCGGCGCTCATGCGCGCGCATTCCTTACTTTACGAAAATTACTTTATAATTAAACATAACTATTTATATATATATATATTTATAAATATAAATAAATAAAGTACTATCAACATCATATATATATATATTTTAAACAAAAATTATTGGTTTTTTTTTTCTGTTGAAATAAATGTATTGTCTTTCTTTCGAATTATTTAAAACCAATCAATTGTGTTGATGTAAATGCGTTTATGAAAAAAATATTTTGATTATTACGAATTGAATTCTAAACTCTAGACGTCCTTTATTCAAATTCTGTTTTAAATAAACAACCATATTACAAAAATATATTAGAAAAAAATTGAAAACGACTTCTAATAAATAACCACTTCTGATTGGTCAATTGTAACAAAATTCAAAATTTGGTATATTACCATATTTTGAGTTTAGAATGATGTGTTATTGTTTATTAAAATATTTATAATTGTTCAATACATCTTAAGCCACTGTCAGGGTCAGCAAGCTCCTTTCATTACCTTGGTTTTACTGACTTTTATATTATTTACTTAAATATATAAATGCATAATATGCATTTTCTATGACTCTATTTACCAACGCAACTCATTTTCAATATTAACTTTTACTTACATTTTCTCTTTTGCAAACAATTTTTTTTCTTTATTTCATTTAACAATTATAACAAATAAAATCATAAAATATCCGTAATTGTTTACACTTTCTTATACTTTTTGCAAATATACACACAAACACCGACACTCACACTTGATTCAGGGAAGGTCAAAATTACAATACTTATAAATTCATATGAAAAAAAAACAAAAAAAGGATACTTTTAAATTAGTACTAATAACAATTACTAATCAAATCTACTACAAATTCCTGATTATCTGTGACGTCAAACTCACAAGAAACAATCAAATTCTTCGAATAAATTCATAAGTACGTCTATTTGACGTATAACCCGTATAACCACAAAGAAAAATACAAATTTACAATAAACATTATGTCACACGAAGCCTTAAGACCCTACATGAGCGCATATAACATTTTCATAACGTAGCAAAAACGTTACAAACAACCAAAAAAATGTTTTATGCATACATAACTTCACGCCTATCCGACGAATATAGGTTATGTATGTACGAATAAAAATCCCTTATTTTTCGATTTGATTTTTGTTGAAAATAATTTCGAAATAATTTTTTATAAATGATTCATAAACGAAACAATATCTTAATCATGATTTAGTATTATAAAATGACACATTGAATCGAAATATAGAGGTGCCACTAAATTAATGTGAAGTCGATGAGACCTTGCATTTAAGCTGTATGTCAGGGACATAAAACATATGAGACCTTGAATTAGACGCATCTGTTTATGTAATTTGATAATTGGTTTAAATTTACTAATAAAATAATAGATATGTCTTAAAATTTATTACGTAACTATTGTTTATGCAATTAATTACGTCGCCTAATTTCTAAACGTATTATTTATATGAACAATAAAACTACTAATTTTATTTTAAAACACAAATCTATAAAGTTAATTAGGTAAGCGTTGATGTTTAATTGAGTGGTTGGGCTATAAATGGTTCATACTTTGATTAGCGAAAATTGTTAATAATGAGTAATTTTCACTAGTTTTAATCGTTAATGAGTAATTACAACAAAGACTACGATTATAATATGCTAGGCTTGCTATAAAATATAATTTATTTCGAACAATTAATTAATCGCGGCGATTAGTTTGAAAATATATTTAGTACAAGTGCTAAAAATATAGAAATGTTTCTTATCATTAATTTCGATTTATCAGGAACTACTGATAATAATGTTATCATTAAATGAATATTTACTTTAATCAAAAAGTCAAAACGAATTTTGATAATAATAATAAATATATAAGTTAATCATGTCATCAATTTTATAACAAATCATTTACATGTAGTTGGGTCATGTATGAACGTTATATTTTGCATAAAAAATCGTCTTTAATTCGTTAATCACACGAAAGATCATATAAATAATATTAAACTGATACCAATGTTTAGATAAAAAGTAATTTCAATATCAAAATATCTATTTATGTCTAACCTTTCTGTTATTATGAAACCAATTTATATAAAATGACGTTTAAAATATTTTTTTTATATATATATACAGCATTGAATTTCTGCCAATTTCACAAATTTCATTTGTAAATTTATGGGTTTATATTTTAAAAATTTCTAGTTAGGCAACCCGACTATCAGTTATGCGTACATATTATTTATTAATTCACAATTATTTAAATATGTAAAATACTACTAATAACTAATATTGTTTATTTGCATTTTTCTAAATATATGATTAAAATCAATTGTTACCGTCTAATTAATTATACTGTTACCCGTTCATGGTCAAAATAAAAATTCATTTTTCTATGTCATTTAAAAAAAAATTACATACTTATTTCCAAGACATGTAAAAACACTTACGAAAATATATAAATAATACTTGTTTGCGTTCAACGATATCAGAAAATACCGATAATAATTACTATATTATGTCTGTATTGGATTTGTTAACAGTCTTAAACTAACTTTAATTTAAATTCGCTCAAATTTTCGTCGTAATTAAATTAAATTCAAAATTAAACAGAGATTAAAATAGTGGTACACGATATATAACTAGTAGTTTAAGAGTTAACTCAAAGTCAAATAACGAACGATGATTTTTGAAGGTTGTTATAAAGCCGAAAGCGCCAATAAGTTAATATGTTTGATGGATGTGGTGGATGCGAAAATTTGTTTGAACTCACCGAGAATTTGAAAAAACGCGTCATCTAGCCGCATAGTGGATGACAAGAGGTAATCGGTGCCCTCAACTTCACTGTCGGAGACCGAAATTTCACCAGGACTGGATAAACTAGTTGTAATCGGCATTGTTACGCACCGAATTTGAAACAGTTATAAGAAATTCGCGAACTACGGTTTTTGGTTTATTTCGAAAAACACTGCACAGCTAAACGTCGACGAATTACTAAAGCTAGTTTCGTGGGGAATTGTGATACTCGCAACACAAACTCAACACTAGCCAAGATATTTTTGAGAGTGGGGGCTCGAGAATTTATTTCTAAAGACTCTTGTGATACGAAAATCCTCTAAGATGAGACAGTCCTTTATCAGTGTGATAAGCGATTATATAGTTTCTTCTTTTGTATGATATTGATAACAACATTAAGGTTCTTGTTGTTGTTTGTTGTATATTGTCAATCTTTGTTTGCCTGGTTTAAGAATTTTCTTTGTTGAATTGTAAACAATTACTAATAGTCAAAACGTTGTTGATTTTCCGTAAGACTCACACAATTTTTATTTCAAAATCGTTAAATCATACAAATTTACTGCACATTTTTATTTGATAATTTATTGTACACGTGCCCCAAGGTAGAATTATATATAACATCTTATCAACACAATTAAAGATAGCATTATTTGTTGCAACTGTCAATAAAAATGTCAAATAAATTGATTTCAACTATTTTCTTACAATTCAAATTATCAAAAACATTTTATTTTCCAATTCACTCATTTAACCACTAACATTACTTTTTTCCACCTCATTATAATCAAAAATAAAAAACCTAACCTAAACTAACATCTTAACCATATAATAATCATAGTATGATCATCCAACCCTTAAATAATTAACGTAGAAAATACTCCAAATTTATCAAAATCACTCATTTTAGTAATTTAATATCAAATTTAAAAACCTAACCTAAATAACGTCTTAACTATATAATAATCATGGTATGATTATCTAACCCTAAACTAATTAACTATATAGTGGGTTTACACGTGTAAAGTATTGGTTTTTACCACCCCGTTTTTTATTGTAATATTTATGGTTTATCTAGGTTAGAAATCTATTGAAGCACTTGTAAATTTATCTGATAAATAAATTATAAATATAATCCAACTAATACTGTTTGTAAGATGTATTTTTCTCCTTGCGAATTTTACGCAATAAATCATGTTTAGATAATATTGTTATCGATTGATAATCGATCCTTAATATCGATCAATATCTATTAGAAGGTTATTTTCAAAACTAAAACACATCTAATTAATATATAATCTTGCATAGATTAATATTAAATAGTGATTTTGAAATATTCAAAAACATTTTGCAATCTTCAAAACAGTGTCAAACGTAAATTATTATGTCATTTTTTTCGGTAATAATCGAATACTACGATGTTCTTTAGTAATCTTAATGAATAATTTTTAATATGTTGGAAGCTTGTTATTAAAATTTATGATTGATGCAATTTTGAGCGATTTTTTTAGTAGTTAAAATCCAGGCAATTATCATACCCGGTTTAGATAACGTAGGTCATCCAAAAATTGTTAAAAATAATAATAATAAAATGCAAACATTATCGCAGCGCGCGGCATATTTTTAGGCGCATTCTTTCATTAAATCATATTTTAATTGATACATTTATGTTTTTCGTTAATTTGTTTCAACGTTTATCTAATTAAATCATTGCGAAATCTATATCTGCTTTATATGAAAAAAACAATCAATTACCAACATATCAGTTATGTTATGCGTGTAGAATAAGTTATAGGTAATTTATAGTGTCCTACACTGGACTTTCTTATAGGTATATGTATAGAATATAAATTAAAAATAGAATAAATTAAATATTAACTGTGATGTCAACATTTAATTCAAATATTTGGGTGTTTTGTACAAATGGTCGATTAAAATTTTTGCTCTTAGTATAAAATAAATTTCTAATTTCGTATAGATAATTACTACTTACTGTAATATTTCAATCCATCTAGGCCTATAAAAGGTACACTGGCACTCAACAATTTCATGTTATGATTAGTGTTAGTAAAATCCATTTGCCCGTATTAGGCTAACTAAAAGCACAATGTAAGTTGGAAATGTTGGCCTATCACTTTTATTATCAAATTGATAACATATGAAGACAGATCAATGGATGATTTTTATCAATTTTTTTTTGTTACAAGTGCAATAAAAAATTGTATAAATTGTGAATAGAATTTTAAACACGCATAGAATTTGTTACTAAAGTCAACGATTGCAAGTTATTTTTTTAATAAATTTATCATTGTAGTTTGGCCGAACTGACCTATCCTTACTATCATTATTTAACCTGCAGTAATCTAATGCCGCGTATATATGTAAATTGTTTAGCAAATATCGTTCAAAAACAACTTAATATTGTAATTTTAATGATTTTTTATAAATTTCTACTACGAATTTTAAATTACATTACTATTTTATAGAAAGGTATCTGCTACCCAATTTCCAGGAAACAAGCTTAATGTGCGGCAAGAAACAATTTAATTTAATAAATAAATTCTAATTTAGATATATAATTTTAAATATATTATTAATGAACTAGAAATAATTTTATTGTAGCGCCTGTTCCCGAAATAAATTTAATGTTGTAAATCAAATTTTGAATTTAGAGATACCAATTGAGAAACTTTCCATTATATATATATGTATATATAAATATACCTTAGTAACAATATATGTAATAATAATTATCGTATTTATACCCTAGATAATTGATAACAATGATTGATTATAAAGTAACAGGATAAAAATATCACCGGGGAAATTAAGATCAAAGATCGAAAACTGTCTGGAAATTACGATTTTAGTGTTTTGCGTTAGACAGACTTAACAAAAAAAAATTCTAATTGGGTCTAAAGAGTAGCGTTGATTCATTTTGTTATTAGAATTATCAGTTCATTCAAATCCCATTCATTTAAATTTTTATTTAAGTTTAATTTCGACTAGATTAAAAATAAGGTGGCGAAAATGTTTTTTTGTCAACAATAAAACACGCAATTTTAAGAACAGATAAACATGTTGCCATAGCGACTTTATGATGTTCCATATTTTGAAATAATTTACCAAAATAGCATGCAAAATGATAAACGAAAATAGCTGACTGATATATTTTTCCGATTTTGTATCCGGGTTTCGTGGGTCAAACACGATAACCTTATTCAAATAAATGTTACCAACCCACAACAAAAGTAACCAATATTGTTTACTACTCAAACAATTTTTTGGGACTTTTAAGCAACCAAATTTACAAGTAGAAAACGCAAGTTGCTGGTAGACTTAAATTAAAATTGTAGAAATTTCCATTATAAGATAAAATAAATGTCATAACCCTGTTGATATCTAATTTAAAAATAATAATAGATCGCGCTTATCATCATCAGTAATAGTAAAAACAGTGTTTACTCCGTTAAACCACAGTTATCAAAACATAATAAATAGTCACTTTAAATATTATTTTATATATTATTTCTAGATATTTACCCATAAATTATTTTTAATTTGTATCTATTAGATTTAGTGATGATAGCAAAATGTATACTTTTTATCAAAATTTTGATAAGATTATACATATATTTACTTTGTTAAACACAGGTGCTTATATAAATTGTATTAAGAATTTTGACAACAAAATGGCGGATGGCGCGAAATTTTCGATGATTTTGGAATTTTAGTCATTTAATTGTAACATAAAAAAATATATTTTGTACAACTATGTCTAGTTTGTATCGATATAAATTGATTTGTAATAAAGTAAATTGATTGAACTCTAAGTTTAGAAATAATGAAATTTAATTTTAGAAAAACTCACCATTTGGGGTTTGTATGTGCACCGACGCATTTTGAACTATAACAGATGCTTCGGCTGCATGCCCGACAGCAATTAACACCTGATGATCATCCATCAGGGGTCATAGGTCGCGTATCTACGAAAACGTTTTGTTTTAAATATTATGACGCGGCTTTGTACAACAAGATTCTGTCTAGAAATAGTCGGGAATCAGTCTAAAGTCGACAAGTGTCTCCATCGGACACAAGTTCGAGCTTTAGGTATAACCTGAGCAAACAACAAGGATAAACGTTCAATTGTATGTCGTTACTTGAACCATAGATAAGCGATTTAATGCGCACGCAGAAGACAATTTCCTTATCTATTATTAAGTAAAATCTCTTGTTTTTAGCGTTATCTTATTGTTTTTTATATATGTAATTTATATATATAATTATTTTATAGCAAAATAGGAATTTTAAAATCTCAATTATTTTTATTTTTAACATATAAACCAATAACAATTACTTTTTAGTTAAATATCTATATGTATTTTATAAGTTTGTGTACTTAAGTATGTATTGTTGAGTTTATTGTTAAATATAATTATTTAAAAATCATAGTACTATATTGAGTAATTTTTAATTTTTAGTTTTATGGCAACAGTGGTTTATATTTTGAGGTTATGTATTAACCGCCAAACACTCTTATTTTTAATTCATATAGGTAAATATTAATACTATTGTCGTAAAGTTATATATGTAATTTTTTTTTTTTAATAATTTAATATTAATGATTTAGGTTAAGTATAATTTGTTTTTTTAAACAATTGCTATATATCAACAGTTAGAAAATGGAGCATTCGAACAGTCCTTTGCGCAGTCAATTCTCACCTAGATTTCGCCAAAAAAGCACTCGAAGTCCTATAGTGCCCCCAAGCCATAAAAAGTCATCGTACGTACCCTATAAAACACCCAAAAATATATATTTACTAACCAAAATTCTATAGTCGATTCAGCGTGTCGGGAAAATCTGTACAAACGACACAATACGTTTTAAAAACTGCGTTTCATAACGCTGAAAAATTTGGAAACACTTTACCTGTTATAATCACCGAAGCTATAACCTTCGCTGATCGAAATACTGTGGTATCTGTACGGGTGTCTGATTGTGGTTATGCCTGGTTGGTATGCGGACGCCGGTTGCTTGTCTGGCAATTTAAACAAAGCGTCAACTCGGGAGGAACACCGCAAAGACGCACGCAAGGGGGGCAGTGTTTCGAGTTAACATTGCCCCAAAGTGATTTAGCGCACAGGGCGGAGCTCATTAGTGTGTTTTTGGGCAGTGGAAGTCATACTCCATCTTGTATCGCGGTATCACCAGAAGGCGTAATTCGGTAAGTTATAATATTGCACGAATTTACTTTAGTTGATTTATGATTTTAAATTAGTTACTGGCCGAATGTGTCTCACGAGGGTGTTTCCGTTGAGCAAATTGTTGATTTACAAGGTCAAGAATGCGATAGTTTGTGTGCGCTAGGTGGTAAAGTTGAGGGTTGTGTTCTAGCAACCACAACTTGTACTGTTGTCTTAGTACAACCACGACTATCAACTGGTGGAAGACATACGTTATACTGCCACACACTACGCACACCTACAGGGTGGCTGGGGGGTATTGGAAAACGCATGTCTTCCCTTATTTTCGGCCCCATGACAGCTGAACACAGTGGCGAAACGGTAAGTTCTCACCATCTTGCGACTAAATATTGAACCACGGTTGGTTGACAACCCGCGCAATATTCAATATGAAGCACACATTTTTTTCTGACCTTCTAAACTAAGTGTCTTATAGAGGCTTGTTCGCGTTTTGAGCGTAAAACAAACTGATGAAATATGGCACGTGTATGTTTTGGCCGGGCATTCTTTACAAAAATGGCTGATGAGCGCCTCGGATCCCGAGCAGCTTGTTTCCGTTTCCGAATTAGGACGTGTGTTTCGCGACGCGTACCAGTGCACTGCGTGGGAGTCAAGCGGCTCAGATCCAACAGACATCGACATTTGGTTGCTTGATGTTCAAGTTGTAAATGGGAGTATTATGATTTTGGCGGCTGCTGTGAATTTACATGTGTCGCCGCAAGTGCAATACGCGCTCGTGCGAATGGACGCTGAATCCCTACAGCAGACTAGTCAAGTCGAGGAATTTTTACTATTAAAGCTTTTTGGGTTGTACCAAGAGGATGGTATGGCCGATTTTTTGTCTTACAGACTATTAATTTGTGATGCGAATGTGTTCGTGCATCGGCAAAGAGATGTTACGATTGTTCAACAATCTACAGAGCCTGATGTACTCGATTTTGCAGGTATTTAACAAAAATATACCACTAATAATAGTCTTAATTTATATAATCGAGTACCATATTGGTTTCTAGCGATTGGTGATAAACTTTTGGGTGGTTCAGTCTGTTGTAATACGCCCGTGTTTTTTTCACGAAATCACGGATTAATAGCGATTTACCCCGTTGATCATATGGTGCAAGATTTAAATCGGTCGGTTCTCGATGTGAGCATCAACGATAAGTCTATGCAGTTTAACGAGACGTTCGGCAATCAAACGGCAAATCTAACACTTTATAATTTGGATCCTGAAGATTTGATAACCGCGCAAAAAGACACCATAGGGCAGATGAAGGCGGCGTTTTTATTCCATATTAAAAGCCAACAGGTAATCTAGCTCTTAATTTGCGATGCAAATATAATTGATTTGTGTTTAATTTAGCAATCTTGCCAAGAGATTATCCATGAATTGTTTCCTGAGGAAGGTGAAACCAAAAACGAAATCGATAATAATTTAGATAAAGTGGTGATTTCTATAAGTGAGGAGTTGTTAGATGATGTACCAGTGGGTGATCCGCGCTGGTTTACTGAACAGGGTGGTTTAGGGAGTTCGTCAGCAATGCAAATTCAACACCAATTAGAAGATAAACAACAAGCTTTACGCTTATATCTACAATTTTTACAAAACACTGGTATTAAATATTTCCAAAAAAACGTATTCAAAATATATCCTGAGTCTTGTAGATGCAAATGTTTCTAGGACACGCCTCGAAAAACCCATTACAATTTTAATATGGGCAGGACTCGGGGTGGAGTCTAAGAAATAACATACGTGTATTTATTTTAAATATTTTTATAGGTTTATGGTCACGATTATCTGCAGTTTCAGTTAAAAATTCAATTCTAGCCACTCTACACGTTTTAGCAGATCATTCCGAACTTATAGTAGCTGCTATTAAGCTTCAAAGTCTCACTGCTACCAACACTCAAATGTTACAAGTGCGTACAATTTTACCAGTTTTAGAAAACTAGAATAATATTTCGATTTAATAGGACGCTATAGATTATGTAGTTGATGTGCTGTATGATGAACCTAAAACTGGATTAACACGACAAGATGTTTTTTATCGAGAAATTACAAAGATTCACTCAATTTTCTGGGCTTTAGTTGATAAATGTACTGTGGCAACTGCATCCGATATTGATCCGATGCAATTAACAACTATTATCACAGAAACAAATAATATTATTTTGGTAATTTAACCAGTTATAAGTAACTTTCCCACCATTGACAAAATTAACAATATTTTAGAGTGTCTTAGCTACTATAATGGCGTTTCGACAAATGAAAGCTTCGTTTTTCTCACCGCCGTTATCCGTTACGCAAATTCCCGTCGAATATATACCTTGGACAATAAGCACAGGCGACCAAAGCGTATATGATAGTTTGCAAAAACAGGTTTGTTTGAAAATTACCAAATCATTCCACATAATTTATATATTATTTGCAGCAAGCTTTAACTCTCAAATATGGAGCTAGAGTGTTCACTGAAGGCGCTGTACGAGCTAATTTATATGATCAATACGTTAGTTTAGTTGATATAATGTTAGATGCGCGTAAGTGTCATGTGGATAGTGTTCGAGGAAATAACATTCCCCCGACGCAACGCGGGGATTTATTATTGCGGCAATACCAACAAGAACGGCAACGATTAATTCAACCGCTTATCGATGATAAAGAATGGGAACGCGCTACACTATTAGCCGAAAAATATTTAGATTTCACGATTCTAGTTCTCATATGCGAGAACACGAACAATCAAACGCGTTTAGATGAATATTTGGATCGGTTTAAGGATGAGGAGTTCGCTCAACATGTTTTTAACTGGTATTTGCGCGAGGGTAAACAAGGGAAATTGTTGGCGCGTTGCAAAGCTGCGTCTAGATCTTCAGCGAAGCCAACATCTTCGTCATCTCTAACGAAATTTCTAGGAGCTCACCCTAAACTTAAATGGTTGCAACACGTGTTTCAAGGTCAACTATTAATATATATGATAATTGTGTGTGAAACTAATATTTATTTTGTGATAGGTGATTATAAAAACACGGCGCAAACGTTGAAATCGTTGGCAAATGATGAAAAGGATTTAGTAACTCGCAAGAAAAGTATGTTGAGTTGTGCGAAACTTTCGCACTTTGTTGCGCATGGAGTTGGGATTGAAAACGAGTTTGTCCAGGATATAAATAATGAATTGGAATTGATTCAGTGCCAAGAGGAGTTACCTGATGAAATTTTAACTGAGTTTGGGTAATTGAAATTAAAATAACGTTACACAACTGATTTTTACGTATTACTAACATCATAGATATGATGCTTCTGCGCAACCAGTTTTGGACCCAATAACACTAGCGCAACTTTGTGTATGCCCTGAGAATCAAGACGCAACTGAATATGATTTTAAAAAAGCTTTAGAGCTCACCAATCACGTCCCAGATTTAGAAAAACGCAACGAGTTGACACTGTTCATCTGGTCATGCGCCATCTTGCGGGATAACTTATGGAAATCGCCACTAGGTGGCCTCGAATCTCCTGTAGAAGTTCTACGACATACAATGTTCTATAAACTTACAGACTTATCCATTAATCTTGGTAAATAAAATGATTTATGTTTAATAAAAATTATTCAAAAGTGAATTTTTAGGTACACGACCTGAAGAAGTGTTACCACCTTTAGACATTTTACTTACCGCTCCGAAGCTGGAGAATTTGATAACTGATACGAATTTCCAGTATTTGATCAAAGTAGGTTACGAGCATTTTTGCAGGGGCCAAGATTTTGGCGAAAGTTATCGTATTTAATTGTTATGTAATCGTATTATATTTTGATAATTAAACATTTTTCATGATAAAATCAATTTTATTATTTTTCCCAATATTCGACTAACATTACAACAAATCTAATTCTTCTTTTTCTTTTCGTAATTGTTTTCGTTTTTCTTCCAAACTGTTTGCAAGTTGCGTCAAAATCGATTTAATCTCTTTTTGCTTAGCTATTTTGAAATCCTCCAAGAGTTTTTGGACATTTTTCTCTAAACCTTCAGTTTCTTTTTTCATTTTTATTACCTATAAAACATCAAATAAATGACTAAATAAGCGTTTGCTATTAGTAATTTCACCTTTTTTCGTTTGTGGCTTTCATCTAAACGTTCGTGTCTACCCGCCATTTCTTCCGCAAACTTCATATTTAAATCAGCTAATTTATCATTTATTACCGTTACATTCATAGGAATAGTCAATTTCTCGTTAATATGTTTAGTTTTCACTTTGTTTGAAATCTAAAAACCAATTCAAATTATTTAATACACATTAAAGCCCATCTAGATTATTTAAAAATCTAAAATTTACATATGAAATTTTTTTTTCTACTTTACAATAACAATATTTATTATTTCGTATAAAAAAGTTAAAATTTAAACCTTAGGTCCATAAGACGTTGTTAATTGAGTTTCCAGCAATGATTTCTGTTTCAATAATGTTACATAATGTTTGCTGATTTCTTCTTCAGCTCTCTGAATCTCAAAATCGGAGTGCACCACATTTTGATCAACAATCGATAGCAATTTATTCAATTCCTTTTTACGATTACGTAAATTTATTTCTTCAGTTTGCTTACACGACTTTTCCAGCGCTTCAGCCTGTTGTTCATTTAATTTCGTTCGTAACTGAGATAACTGTAATCGCTGTTTAGTAAGTCGTTCATTTTCATTTTTCATTTTTTCATGATACAAATCTTCTAAATCTAAATCAAAAAAAAAATCAACCTAATCAATAACCACTAAATTAATTCCAACTAACTTTGTAGTCTCTTATTTTCTTCTTTTTGAACCTTCAACATCCAATTTTCTTCACATACAAACAACTTCCGATCAGCAATCTCCTTTTCCAACAGTTTCAGTTCACCTTCAGTTTTTTCTATAGCCGACAACTGGTACGTTTCCGCCTCCAGTGCCGGTTTCGGGTAATTATCAAATATCGGGTAATTTCCGGTGGGCAATTTCGTAAAAAACTCCAAATACAATCGCGGATGCGATGCTTGACACGTGTTTTCCAATAAGTGATACGATTTCTGGATGAGTTTTTTAGTGCTTAACAGATTTTGATTGTGGTAAAACGTGTCGAATTGTTCAGGGCAGGTGAACGTGAGAAGTAGCGAACGGTTTAGGATGTTATATGCGATGGGAATCATTAGCAGGAATGAGGGTTCGTTGGTGAGGATATGATCCCATAAAATTAGCCAATCTTTTATTTTTAGCGATTCAGAGAATGCGACTTCTAATAATTCCCAAGCGTACTGGTGTGACGTTATGTTGAATTGCGTTAAGTGCAATAGTAATTCGGTGTCGTGTAAAACGAATACGTTTTCAATCATTGCGAGAATATTTATCGGCGCGCATGGGATATATTCGAACCAATATTGGCACCAATTTACTGTTAATTATAAAGAACTAATTATTAGTTTGTTTAAAATATGAATTAGTGCTTTGAGTTCATTGAAACAAAACTTACAAATAATTGTAATGATTGCTTCAAAACATACAATGGGATCATTTTCAAATACTTTCAAAAACGGGAACACAAACAACGGAATGAAATCAATATAGCAGAAAATCGGGCACCAATTGCCAAGATTTGATAAGATTTTCTTTAAATTTTTCAAAGCTGATTTATTAATCATCGGATACTTTCGATCAATATAGCGAAAACTTTTATGCGCCCCCTTTGTTTGCGCAATGCTTGCATAGCACTCAGTGTTCATAGGCAATTCCAGGATCTTTGTCCAAATTAACGCACGATACGCTTCTGGGTATTCACCATATTCCCGTAAAATACCACGCAATTTATTTATATCCAAATTATCATCAGATATCTAAAATACATATTATAATAACGAATAAAAATGGCGATGAAGAATCAGGAGTCAAATACACTTACATGTTTGGGATGCGGCACAAAATACTTCAATTTCTTCTTGCGTGGACTACTAAATTTATCAGGAACCACTTGTGGTTCAATATATTTATTAATTTTGTACACGTTCACTTCCCCAGAATGCAACACGCACGCTAAATAACCACCATTCGAGGAACACGAAAACGAAAGGATTTCTGAATTGCAGCTTATTTGACCAACAACGGCACTAGTCTCCATGTCCAAAATATAAATGACGCCATCGTTGGTGAGTAAAATCAAAAATTTATTCGCACCCCCATCGTGTTCGCGCGGTATAAACTCGATTGACTTGATCGAATTTACACCCGTTGGCATACAGAGAATTTGAGTAAGCGTCCAAGTGTCTAAAGAAAAGATGATTAATTGCGACGAGTAACCTGCTAACACCATTGAAGTCCCATTACTAGAAATTATTGCGAAATTAAAGTGATTTTTCTGCATAAAATATATATTTATTTACCGAGTAAACGCAATACATTTTAATATAATTTTCCTCCAACTCGTCGGTAAAATTTGTTTGAACGATTCGAACGTAGTATTTTTCCAAACATGAATGAAATCATCAGCGAAACATATTAAAACATAATTACTAACCGGCATAAAGCATACATGCTTTAAGCCAGTTTGGAATTCTAAAGTTAATTCATGGATTTTCGTATTTGTTGATAAATCGAAAATGATTGCTTCGCATGTCGACGAAGTTAAACACTGATTTAAATAATAACTAACATTTTTCACTGGGTATTTATGCCCTACTAAGCTTGCACTTATAACGCCGGAATGTATATCGCAAATATATAAATGACCATCATTCGTTCCGATAATCAGCTCGTTTAAATTAGGAAACGATAGAATTGAGCACGAATTGAATGTGGGTAGCGACCAGAATTTATTGCACGAAAAATCTACGATAAAAACGCTGCCATTTATATCAGCGCTAGCTAGCACGAAACCGGACGTATCGAAAACCGAATAGACGAACCGGATTTGTTGTAATTTTGATTTCACTTGCGCGGTATGGTGAATTTGTATGACCAACCTAATGAAATGTTTATTTTTTTAAAAATATGTTTAGTGTTTCTAAATTTAGTTTGCTTACCCGTCCTTTTGGATTGGTTTTAAATCGAAGACTTTCTTCTTGATTTCCGATGTATTATCAAAATCACAAAGTACGTTCATTGCAAACAAACCGAAAACAACAGACATCTGTCACCTGCCATGGCGGTTATATTCTAAACTAAAATTACCCGCGATACACAACTTAAATTTCAATAACACGCAATATGAAACAAAAAGTTTAGTGTATTAAACTACTCCAATAAATTTGTAGTTAATTAGAGCATTAAGTATATTAAGTTGTAAAATAAAGTTTAAACATTCTTTATTTATTTAACAATTAACAAAATAATAAAACAATTATTAATACAAAATACCTAACCATACGTCTATACTATACATAAATGTTTTACAGAATGGTATAAGGATAAAAGTTATTGTATTATAAAATAGAAAATCACATGTTATTTTTGATTATATCTCAAAAATAATTATTCATCTTCGTGCCCAGTTGTCTGAAAAATGGTGAATTATGATTAGGATAAATCAACTGAACCATTAATGAATACAAATTATTATTTATCAATGACATAAATACATAAAACATACATGAAAAAGTTTAGTTTTTAATAAATTGGTGAATATAAGTAAAAAAAATTTCAATAGAAAAAAAATACTGGCTTTTTATCAATCTCATTTATGTTCACACAAAACAAATGATTAATTTAGTTTAATTTTCGTACCTTGGCTAAAGCCTTAATTCCAAACGTAGCCGCAATGCCTAAACCGAACATCAATAAATGCGGTAGATATTTAAATGATATTCCACGTCGTTTCGTCAGCATCGTTATAATAAAATTCATTTTCGACTCACTGTACGGTGGATAACGACTCCTACATTAAACACCACAATTATTTACCACCCTAAGTACTGTTTCCACCTTGGTACTTACGATGATAATTTCTCGCCAATTTTGTTGAAACTTTTCATCAAACAACTCTTTTGATGCACGAAACAATCAAAACTCTGTTTACCATGATACGAGCCCATTCCACTGGCTCCAACTCCACCAAATGGCAGATTTTCAACTAATTAATAATAAACAATATAATTCCACAACAAACAAAAGCGTACATTCATTCAATTTTTAAATAATAAAAAATAACGTCTAAACCATGCACATGCACTCATATTTACAGATTTATAGTATATAATCATACTATCATAACCGGCTACAGATTTATGTTGGGTCTCTCCTAAGTTTTACGGTTAAAGTAATTTAAATTTCGATAAGAATAAAAATAAAAAAATGTATAACAACAAATATATAGCTTTGGAGAGGGATGGGGCGAACAAATCATATAGATGGCGTACCTGCAGCATGCATAACAGTATCATTGACTGCAACACCACCAGCGGTGGTATTACGAATTATTGTATCAATATCCTTCTTATTCCCACTGAACACGTATAGGGCTAGAGGACAGTCCCTGTACCAAATATAACAAGCACTAGTTATCACCTCATACACCCAACTCAAACCACCCATAAACAATCAAATGAATTATATTTATTAGTTCCCCTTAACATAATTAAAACCGGAAAATTACGCATTTTTAACCATATAACAAATGTTTAATATTATATTTATAATTAATTCCGTTTAATAAGTATCATAAATTGTAATGATTCGATTTGTGCACATGTGCAATAAGTACCACCACCACAAATACCCAATGTCCATTCATGCACCCAATAATGATTTAGATTTACACAAGAAATAGTTGATACAATTTTGATCAAATGAACTCACCGCCGTAATGCATGACTGTATCATTGACGCACATACCCCCAGCGCGCGTTTGTTTAACAAACACTTCTTGCACTTCAGATGTGTTTGAAAAAACGTACAAAGACAACGGATGTGGACTAGAATAAGTAGTGCTTATGATTTTTAGGGTACATGTATAGTTAAATTTTCATTTAAATACTAAAGTAGTTAATAAAAAAGCTAATGATTGGCGCACTAATTTTACTAAAAATGCATTAGAATTTATCGTGAAAAGCAGATATAATTATATATTTTTTAAAATGTTGGCTACAATAGTAAAATTGATTAACATATGCATTTATTTAACCACGAAACAAACAATCCCTCAATTAGGGGGTTTTACCTAGTTTCCGACACTGATACTTAATGTATTATGTAAAATTAGGTTAATTTTGATTTAAATTTAACTGTGTATAGTATTTTTAAGTGTTTATTGTTTAATAGTTTTATAAAAAAAATTTAAATAAAATCATATTTATGACTGACAAGTAGTAAAATAATACGCTGTGAAATGTTCCCAACTTAAGAATATAATAGTTTGACCTCTTATTTCGAATAAATCACAAATGTAAAACAATGAAATGATTTTTGGCGTGTGTGCACTTAATAACTCGATTAATTTATATGTATATAATGGCTAAAAAAAAAATGAAAAGTCTTACCGATTATTAATGAATTTAATGGCCTCGTACGCGTTATCAACATTGATTATCGGTAAAATGGGTCCAAAAATTTCATCTTGCATGATAGCATCACTGGATTTCACATCAACGATAATCGTAGGTTCGATGAAACGTTCACTGGCGTCACTTTTCCCGCCAATGACAATTTTCCCCGATTTCATCAAGCTCGTTAAGCGTCTAAATAAAAAATGGCATCAATCCCTCTAAATAAAAATTTCGAATTGAGACCTTACTGGAAATGTCTATCGTTGACTATACGGCAGAAATCAGGTGAGTTTTTAACATCATTACCATACCATTCAGTAATGACTTTTTTCGATTCGTTCACGAATTTCTCTTGCACTTCTTTCGAGCACAACATATAATCGGGGGCAATACATGTTTGACCACTATTTATACATTTACCCCATAAAATACGACGTGCCGCGATCTCAATATCGGCGGTGTTATCAATATACACCGGGCTATAAATTTGTTATATATATATCATATAAGACGTCACCACTAGTTAGTTAATAATAATAACCTTTTACCACCAAGTTCTAGTGTGACTGGGGTGAGATGTTTATTTGCGGCCGCATGAACGATTTTCCCAACTTGCGTCGAACCAGTAAAGAAAATATAATCGAATTTTTGTTTCAATAGCTCAGTTGTTTCAGGTATACCACCTGAATAAACTTGAACTACTTCCTAAACCCATCATCTCAACTTTAGTTTGTTTTCATTAAATGCATATATAACATATTTACATTATCCATATATTTCGGAATTAATTCCTCGACTAATTTAGAAGTCGCTGGCGATAATTCTGATGGTTTTATAACGACACAATTACCTCCTGCAATTGCACCCGCTACTGGTAATAGCGTTAATTGTAAGGGGTAGTTCCATGCACCCATAATAAGTATTATACCATATGGGTCTTTGTATATAACACACGTATCTAACATATTCGCTAAATCTTTTTCGACCTAATACACAATTAATTAAAAATCAATTTTGAAATTCCCGCTAAAGAAGTCTATTTCTTCTTTTAATGTTTTTATATGGTTGGTAACATTGTTTGAGTCAATATTGTACAAATTAAATTAGATGTTTCATGAGTTTAAAAAGGTGAAAGGTGAATTCTAAATATGTTTTTTTTTATAAATAACTTACATATTCAGGTTTGGCCCATTCTCGAATATGCATTAAGATATTTTTAACGTCATTGATAAGTAACGTAATTTCCATAACAACAGCTTCTTGTTTGCTTTTGCGTAGATCGCTCGCCAAGGCTTCGATCATCGCCGGTTTGTTTTCTTCATACATACGCAACAGGGCCTTAAGTTGCTTCTCCCGGTACTCGATGGGCCGCGTGCGGCCACTCGCATAAGCAGCATTTGCCGTTTGTACAACCTAGCAAATCATTTGATTAAAAACTCTCATGAACTAATTAAAAAAAAAACATATTTACTTCAGCAGCAGTCTTCATTTTCATAGCAAGTCTATGCGGCGTAGCTACAACACGAACAATCACACGTTAAGTAAGTTACTTATCACGGTGTAAAGTTCAATTATCTAGGCATTAATTTATTTAAAAAATTAAATTCTTAATCACAATGACAGTTCATAGATAGTTGTCAAACGCACTGAACTATTGTTGCCAACTTTCACAAACAAAATCAATATACACTTAAAACAAAAAACACATTAAAACCATTTCAATCAAGTTTGAAAGCTATTACATGTAGCAATTTTTAAAGAAAAACATTAAATATGCTTTATGCGAGAAATATTAGTCCTTGTGTCCAAATAAAAACTACGAAACTTAATAATCTAAAATACAATCTAAATGTCAATTTTCGTCTTTAGCAACAATAAAACCCAATATGCCTATATTTTTAACGCGTGTTAACAATTAGATAAATAAAATTAATAGGTTCTTTCATATCTAAACACATGCTAAATGTGTTTTCGTAACAACAATTAATAAAAAAATATCTATATTTTTAACCCGTTACATAAATAATTAATAGGCTCTCCATATCTTTAAAGATTAGAAAATTAAAGTATATGTTGACAGCAACCGCGTTACTGATAGAGTTATCAATAAATAATAAATATACTCTTGTAATACACATATTCTCTTTGTTGAAATATTTTTATTTTAAAATTAAAATTATATAGCGTTAAGATGGTATTATATAGTTGTTGCTTTATAATTTGTTGTCTATTATTAGGAAATAAATCAGAATATACAAATATCCTGTGCATGTAATTTCCATGCAGCTATAATTATATTAGCTTGTAAAGTTAAAAGACTGTTTAAAAAAAGAATGTTATTTAAATATTGTATATAAAAGTCTAAGGACGTCTACTTTTTACGTCAACTCTTACTTAATTACTAATTTCAATGCAAAGATTGGGACGAAAATATATAAATATTATTTAAGTATAAAACCATGGCTTTTTTAACCTCAATCTACGAAATTCTACTAAATTTTGAATTGCTTTCAACATTAAATTCAAAATAGAAATTAATGTAATTAAATAAATAAAAAATAAATTCGTTTTATTTACTAAAATATATAATTAAGTATTTCCTAAAAATTATATTTAAACTGTACTATAATTGCTAAAATGACTGTGTATTTTTTTGAACTATTGAAAATATTATTGTAAATACTGATTAATCATGTTTAAGTAATGTGTAAATAATAAAAACTCATTGAACTAATATTTAAGTCTTATTTTTTATAATAAATAAGTATGTGGAAAGAATGTGTTGTAATTAAACTTACATTTAAAATAATGCGTGTTACACACTTTCACTGCTTCGACTAACGTTGGTAAACTAACTGAAATTAAATTTAGTTGTTGGGTGCTTCATAGCCGGGCGCCCCACCATTTCCCATAAAGTTACTGCATTTCTAGCAAGCACATAAATGCAGTTTTTTCCATGTTTTAAACAAATCATTTTTACATAATCATCCATAATTAATAATATAGATTGCATAATTTAAATGATGAAATTTCGTATTTGACATTATAATTAATGATTATTATAGTTATGGCGAATTTAAATAAAATTTCGTTATAAATTGAAATAATTTAAATAGTTTTATAAAAGAAAATTGATTGCGTACTGCATTAGCATTGACAATGCAATGATGATTCGAATGACCTTACACTGAGAGAAAATGATATGGTATTTACTAGACAATTTGTGCAAAAACGCATATCATTCTCATTGAATTATAAAATTACCTTCGCCGGTGCCATTTTCTACGTTTATAAGAACAGGCGCCACATGGTGTCCATTTTTTTCTGGCGAATGATCGTCATGCGTCTTTATAGATTCTTCAATGTCAACAATAACTGTACCATCCGTTTCGTCTGTTTTCGTTCCAAATAATTGCGACTCAACGCTGTTGTCGCGATTTATTGTCGACATTTTGTGTAAATAACTGCAATTTTAGATTTATGCCTTTTTTTGTATTTTTTTATCATATAAATATTTATGTAATAACTGTTATTATTTGAGTGAAAAACAATTTCTAATCACAATGAGTATTATATTTTGAGGGAAAATTTCACAGGGAACAAAATAGAAATGATTTACAAGCAACCTTCAAAACTGTCTGTATATATACATGTATAAAAAAAAATCCTATAATCTATATTTCGTATTAAATTTACCAAATGCTGAAGATAGTCTTTAAACCAATTGCTATAATTACAATTCAAATCAATTGATTTCGCTGGACGTCCTTATACCACTAATAAGTTATTGTCAACTATATGTTAATATGAAAATAAATTATCAGTCAGATCGGTTGAAAATACAGGAGTCTGTAGTCTTAAATGTACGTTGATAATTACAATTTGTCTAATACCTATACATTTCGATAAATCCATAAATATCAATGCTGGTGTTGCATATCAAATTGAAGCTAATTTTATGCTCTATTATTTTGCAATTGTTAAAATGACGAAGAATCTTTCAGATTTAGTAAATCTTTGATCACACATTTCAAATATATACTCTTTTATATGTGTATATATTCTGTGTATGAAAATATAGTTAAATAAGAAACTAGTTATTATAAAACTACGTCACGGGATATGTCTGTCCTTGTTCCACTTATATAGGGGTCTGAATTTAATTCGTATATTTCTGGTTATATCTTGAAAACCTGACCAAATTTGTTCGAAGACGAGCATTCAAGTGACTACCGTCGGTCACTGCAGTTCGGTTTTAATGTATAGGGATGCATGTAAAATGCTATAAATTGTAAAATTGTTGCTACATAGTGCGGAATAATGTAGATTTTTGATTTATTTATACTAGAACATTCGCGGTTTGGTTGTAATGTGCCGGGTACTACAACATAGACATTTTTTTGTGCGCGTATTGTACAAGAAAATCCTGAAATCGGCTCCTGCAGATCAACTCGCTTGCAATTCAAAATTTTGGAAGTGAGTATATCTCAATATTAAAGCGTTTTATTATGAAAAACAATTAGTCCTTGTTTTATAATGGATTTATTTCCTCAGAATGCATAAATAATTTTTTAATAAAATGTAAAACAACAATAGTAATTATTTAAAAAAAAAATAATTTATAGTTTGAATTAAAATTTATTCTTTTGCTATCCTCATTTAGTTCAATATTCTTATTAAATACTACTATATAGTACATGCATACTATTTATTAGCATAGTATGCACTCACAATAAAATTAAAAAAATGTTTCGCGCGAGATTTTTCCAGGTCTCGTCTGGTCCGCTAACAAGTAATTTCAATAAAATTCGACAAAATTCTATAATTTTATTACAGATATATGTATATGTGTTATTTTTATTAATATTTCCGTGTATTTTTTTTTATGTATAATGTAAAAAAAATACAACATAAGATATATGTAAGTATCTACATATTAAAACAATGTTTTATAAGATTAGTAATCAAGGACTGTAGGGTGCCGTGGAACGTCAGCGATACGCCACACTGCCAAATTTTTGTTAAGACTAAATTCATAAAAAACGGGGTAAAAAACGCGATTCTATTATGTATTTTGATGTTAAAAGTTAACTAATATAATGCTAATTGAAATTCTATAAAGTTTATTATGCGGGTTGGCTGATTAAATTAGATTTTTGCGAAAATATGAAATATCTACTTGCGGGTTATTCAAAGGTACGGCGTTGCTGGCCATGGCACTGGTAGATCATGCACTAACATGGTAAATTCATGTATTAATTTAGTGTTTTTATTTATTTGCGTTAACTTTGCGGTCTAAATTGATTATTATTGTTTAATAAATATTAAAGGGTTTATGTGGGGTGTTTGTAATAGTGTTTAATTATTTACGATGATTTCTAATTCATTTGCCAATGTTTCAGGGGTATCCAGTCTACTCAACTCTGCATTTTATTTAGAACAAGTAAGTGATTTTTTGATTACCTAGCGTGTGCTATTTTTATATTTCCCAGTTTCTTTTTTATCTTTCTTTCTGTATTTATGTATATGTATGTACTGTGCCGTTTGTAACAAAGTGAATTAAGTGAGTTCGCGAGTGTTTATTTTTATTTCTGAAATAACTACGTTAAATATATGCCATTCCCCCTGTACAGTACTAGTGAAAGTCTTAAAATTAAATGTAATTTTCCGTATAAGAATCAGTGTTGGTGAGTGAAAAAAATAGTCGTGTGCAAATTTTAAATAAGTAATTTCGGGAATTTAAATAATAAAGTTCTTCGCTGCGCTTCGCTACCAAACAGGAACAACAAGAACTTCAGCTGTGGTAGGAGAGGAACAAGAATGGATTTGGATTTGGTGAGTACCTTTTGGACTCCTAATATTTCGAACATGCGTTTTGGTCAGTGGTTCTCTTATACGTCGTAAAATAGAAAGAGAATCCGCTGTCTTCGGGTGTACCATATTATTTATTCTTTCATTCTTCTTTTCTTTAACAGTTTCTGAATACGCGCGTATTCAGAAATTGTTAAACTTCACTGGGAAATATAAAATTTGTTTATAAAAATATTCATAACTAATAAAACCATTATTTAGTATTAAATGGTATTGATTTAAAGTCATAAAAATAATAGCACATGCACGAAAATTGTATATATGTATAACTTGAGAGAGTATTTTGTTCCAATCCACCCTGCTGTTATTTTACAGAACTTGTTGATGGTTCATTTAATAATAAATAAATATATGTCTGCATATGTTTGAAACACGCGCTTTTGTTGCAAATATATGTGGTAGCCCCTGCCCTTACGGTTGGAGCATGTATTGTCTCTAGTTCCTTGTCGCTCGTTCTATTCGTTAAATTCGTAAATATCCCCCATGACCCCCTTTTCATCGTGGGAGCACCCACCGTTGGATTCCTGGAGGAAAACAACAATTCGAAGTCCTTTTTTTGTATCGGTAACGCGTACTGTCCATCTAATATGGCAGTTCTGCCACCGAGGTAAATCGTTTATTGTATTTAAATAATAATAATTTCGCGTTGTTTAGCTTCTCGGGTTTGCTTTTTTGGGTGGGTTTAAATTCGGGTATCGGGTGTTTCGGGGGTGGGCGCGTCGCGAATTAATGAACATTAGTAAAATCTTGCTTTGATTGAATTGATCGGTAAATAGTAAATAATTGATAATAACGCACCACTGTATCTCTCGGTTAAATGTGGATAATATTGTCCTAACTATGATGAGATCGATGCAACCTTGGAGCACTAATGTGTAATCATTGCTTGCTAAATCTCCGTTCATATAAATAAATATTATTTCTTTGCTAAAACTATGATCGATGCAACCTTGGAGCACTAATGTTGTGTAATAAAGGCTTGCGGAGACTTAGTTCTAATTTGAAAATAGAATTTGATTAGAATGAGATGCGTGGTGTTTTGATAACGCTGATATGATTAGGCGGCCATGCATCAATATGTTAGCCGATTTCGTACTACTATGAGTCCCGCGTTACCGCACATCGGCCTGCATTTATACGAATGTAGGTGCGCCAAGTACATGCTCTCACTTTGGGGTCTGTTGCTCGCTATCCACCCGTCGGGCCGTAAAGCCTACTGTAGCTGCCTTCTGTGTCCCAGGCAGTCTAGTACGCGTCGTATGGCGGCTAACTGTTATGGCCTTTAGGGTGAATATACCAGGGCGGTGCTTGGTTAGTGGCTTCAGATTTCTCGAGGTGCGGTGTGGGAAAGTGCTTAGCTTGTCTGGTTTAGAGTTTGGACCGCCCTCTCGTAGTACATTGTCGACTAAATGAGACGCATGGCTCTTATTCATATCGGCGCGTTGCTAATAACCGGCTAATGAATGTAAGTCCAAGAAAGCCCATCCGTGCTACTAGTAGTACAGTGGGTGCCTGGTGTATCTGCCCCCTCGTGGCTACTGCTGCATTGCCAGGATGCAGTAGGACAGTGCGAGGGATGGTTAGTGCACTGGGAACCGGATTGATTTGTTAGTTGGTTGGTCTGGTTAAATTTCGATCGCGTACTCAGGGCCCACTAAAGGAGCTGGTGGGCCCCAATAACTAACTGTACTTTCACACTTACAGGTTTAAAGTATTTCGGACGTCCCAGTCCTGGCTAACTGGGTGTCCCCCCTTTTAAAGTTTTCGCAGTGTGTGAGCAGACTTGCGCAGTGCACCCTTTGGCAGTTCGCCATCTAATCCAAATTTCTTACAGATACGTCAATCGCCACGTGTAACATTGTGTCGTACCCAATGTTACAATACTTGCATGCACAAAATTGTGTGTGCCCCGTGTTCAGGAGCACAAATTAGAATAAGTTTCTCAAATTGTAGGTAGGGGGTGGGAATCTTTCAATTAGGTAGGAGGTGGGAATCTTTAAGTTAGGTAGGGGGTGGGAATATATTTAGTTAGGTAGGGCCCCGCCGGAGTACGTTTAAAAATTAAACTCTAATAGTTAGCTTTTTCTACCGCTCTAAATATTTAATGTAACTTTAATGTATATATCTCAATGTGGAATCGTTCTTATAGCGTACATTTCGTGCATTTTTCAATCCAAACTAATGGACTTGATATTTAAACGTACTTCATGGAGTTGACCTTGACGTGGTGGCGGGGCTTAAGCATCCCTCACTAATGTTTAAAGTAAACTCATATTTGACTTCAATATGTTAAATGAATTTAATTACATACTTAAATTAGTGCGGGATGCAACCAACAAACTCCTACCGCGGCGAGTTAAATAAAACTGTAACTATCAACATACGTTTAAGACTACAGGCCCCTTAATTTTCAACCGATTTAATTGAAAATTCATTTTCATATTAACATATAGTTGACAATTATTATTAGATTATATATAGATTATATATAGATTTTCGAAATAAATTCCCGCAACTAACAACACTTTAATGCAAACATGGACGCATATTGAGTTCATTATAAATCATTATTTAAACTTAAAATAAATTAAAACTTCTCTAGATATGAATTAATAAATATTTAATATCGTATAAAATTGCAACATCATTTTATTAGAAGGTAAATATTTTAAATCTGATCCGGCTAAAGTTCAAGGACACAATATCAAGTTTAAAACAAAATAAAACTGATATTTATGTAAATTTTTTTTATGATATGTTTTTTTATTTATTTGATCCCAACCAAATCAAGTAATTTTAGTGTTAAAGATAGCAGAATATTTACTCGGAAATTCAACTTACATTTGTTGTAAATAAACTGCAAAAAAAAATGCATTAATAATCTAAAAATAGTCAAGGTTCATTATGATAAACAGGTGTTAATCAAACACAAACATTTTTAAACATTGCTTTCGATGTTCGAAATCACAGATATTTTATTAATTACCATTCTGAGTGAAGGTCCACAAGTTCTGGTTCAAGATAGTAAACTTTACCTTCAATTTCGAAAGTATTACAAGATCACAGTGTTTAAATAATAATTAACGAGATTGCTTTAATAAAATTGTGCCAGATAATTTTGGTAGTAAACAAGCAACAGTGAAACAACGTTATTAAAAGTTCAACAATTTTATTATTGATTAACCGATATAAAAATTGATATTTTAATACAGTTATTAATTGTGTGAATCAACACATGTGAATATTCTCCGTTGAAATTTTAATACCCATTTGTGTGACTACAATTTATTATTTTACAAAGTTTTTGCAAAAATGATGATAATCGAAATAATTTAATTGGGTCTATAATATGTATAAATTAAAGCAATATTAGTCGATTTGTTATAAAACATTAATGTAAAAAATAAATAAATAATGTGCGCTCAAAATATTGGTGAAATACATCGATTACTCGATGTGCTAATATTCATATAATATGATTGAACATTAAGATAAATCTAAATATATATTATATGGTGTATATAAATATTGAATCGATATTTTTACCTAAATAATATATAAATAAATAGAGTATAAACAAATTCATTACTACTTATAAAATATAAGACAAATAATTACAAACACGCTAAGATAATCCGTTAACTTACTACGAATGCAGTACAATTAGAGAAAGTACTTACGCTTACAGTAATTTCGATGCACAAAAATCACAACAATACTTTCACTATTATAAACACAGAACTCAACAGCAAGCAGTTCTTGCGCGAATGTTGTCACTTTTATGGCGCTGAATCACAAACAACTGGAACCTGCGCACTTATTATGCAGACTGAGTTGTTTGGAGACCCTGTTCCATAAAAACCAGTGGCTACAAACTGAAACAGTTTCCCCAAAAAGAAATCCTAGCTCAACTAATTATACGTTCTAAATACACAGCATGATTAACATTTATTTAATCATACGTAATTTTCGAAAAATGTACAAGTTTTTAAAATAGCATCATCATTTATTTCCTAGTAAAATAAAAAACACATTAATTAAAATAGATTTATTTGAATCAATAACGATTTATTACATATTGTAACTTCAGAGAGCTGCATATAATATATAGCAAAATTGCGTTTTTAAAAAATAGTGTTTGAGCAATTCTAGATAAAATGGCAATAAAAACATGATATTTACCCGTGTACCACAACGGATATTTTGATACCTTAACCTACTATTAATAAAAATATGTGTGTATATATATATATATAAATAAATAAATCACAATTTTTTAAAGTGCTACAAAAATAGCTAACATAATTTACTCTCAACATCGCTTTTGTACCAGTTTGCAAATCGTCCAACAACGCGATTCCAGTTTTCTAGTACATTTCGATTAACATAATGCGACTTTTCATCTGGTTGAAATTCTCGGTCAATTTTGCTTAATGATCGCAATTCTTCTTTCGATTTCCAAATACCTAAACCCAATAAGTACATATTTCAATACTTTGCAAACGATTGCGAAACTATTTGTCACTTACCTGTAGTTAAACCAGCAAGATAAGCTGCCCCTAAAACAGATACTTCAGTGTTTTTAGCGCGCTGCACTGTCATTGTAGTCATATCAGACAATAATTGACAAATAAAATCATTTTTCGATACACCCCCATCCACTCTAAATAAAACAACAATTAATTGGTTATCTTAAGCGCATTGCAACAATTAGTACTTTATTTTAGTGTAATCAAATTTTGTTTCATTGTTAATAACATCGAATAATTGCACGACTCGAAAAACAATGCTTTCTAATATCGAACGGACCATATGCGGTTTTTTTGTTGTCGGTTTTATACCTAGGAACCCTGATGCTGCTTTTGCGTCATTTATAGGTGCCTAAGTATACATATGGATAAAAAAAACAGTTTTATTTTGAGGGTACATGCTAAATACCCCGAAACCGCTGAACGCGGGTATAAAATACACTCCATCGTTCGAGCTGATTGATTGAGCCATTTCGGCAGTGACAGATGGGTCATTAAATAAACCTAATTCAATACATAATAAACTTCAATAGTTCTGGATTATTATTCAAATATGACTCACCGATAGTAATAGCCCATTGAATAAGTGATCCAGTATCATTCGAGGCTCCTTCCACCGAATACGAAAACTCATCAGCAAATCTCCACGCAATTAGCGGATAAATACCTGTTGCGCTTGCGTGCGCCGACTTACCAGTGTTTACATCCAAAAAGCTACCAGTACCGAGCGTGACTTTCATATCGCCCGCCTCAAAGCAACAGGAACCGAACAACGAAGCTGACTGATCCGCCATCTAAAGAGTCATACGATTCGAAACCCTACTTTCATCCTATCATAAACTACACTTACACAACATTTAATTGGTATTGAAGCGCCGAAAATGTGCGCATCTGTTGCTCCTATATCACCAGCTGTATCGATAACTTCCGGTAAAATCTCACTGGGTATTCGGAACATTGTCAAACCCCAAGCAGCCCAACTAAGCGTGAACGGGTCATAAAACCCAGTTGCGCTCGCGTTTGAAACATCAGTTACATGCTTAGTACCACCGGTTAATTTATAAAGTATCCATGTATCAACCGTACCAAACATTGCATCTTTTTTATTGACTGCCTCGATTAAATCAGGCACATTTTGCAAACACCAAGCTAGTCTAGGCGTTACCTTAATTCACAGAAATATAAAACAAATTTGAATAACGCGCTACACGCTTTGATTAGTGCGCATGCGTACCTGTGTGTTCATAATACGGAGTACGCTTCCCGCTAGAAACCGCTTATTTCTCGAGATCATATACAAAAAGTGAGAAGCAGTTCGCAGACCCTAAAAGACAGGGAAATGTTGATTGATTGTTGATGTAATTAATCGATTAGCAAATCTTACTTTCATGGAAAACGAATCGTTCCATTGTTTAACGATGTGTTTCGCGCGCAAATCTTTCCACGTGATAAAATTGTGTAAAGGGCGGCCGGTTGTTTTGCTCCAACACGTAAATGAACTACGTTGCGTGGAGATACCTAAGCACGTTATTTGACCGGCCGTTAAATGTGAATCTAGAATTGTTTGATTAACCATATACTAAAGTGTCATAGCTTCCGCGTCGGTGATTGGTCGCCGCTATTTATTTATTAAACATTCAAATGGAATAAATGCGGCTCATATTTACTTTTGTATTTACATCTAGAGAACCACTTAAGATAATTGTACAATTTTTTATTATTCCTCTATAAATTCTGCATACATTTTATATACTATTAAAGAATATTAAAGGATTCTATATTTATGCAACTCATTCTACATAACTGTGGAGCAAAACTACTAATGATTGATGTTTAACTATATACAAATTATAGCTTGATAAACTACGGGTAATTATAAGTGTATTGCAGACAACAATGACTTGTATATATAAAGTACATTGCTTAATTACAATTGGAAAATTACCTTTTAAGGCGTCCTTGATGACTTGTACAACCGTGTCCCATAATGTATCTGGATTAATTTCAACTAATCCAGGTTTCGGATACAGTAATAAAACCTATAACTTCGTAAATTAATATTTATTTAATAAAATATATTTTTTATATGGTTATTAATATATGTTATAAACAATTTAATTTAGTGTTGTTTAATAATTATTCCATGACAAAAATAGTTAATTAGTTTGTAAATGTACTTTGCAACAAGATAAAAATAATGATAAAATATTGTTTAATATAGCTAGTATGTTTAAAAGTATTTATAAATATATAAAATAGATAAAAATGATAGTGTTACCTGTCCAGTGCCGGTACCGACGGTGTCTGCGCGCGAGTTAAAAATATGACACCGAATTGTTGTTGTGCCCACATCTAAAGATGCTATATAAAACTCGCCCATAGTTCAAACGTGGGGTAACTTAGTACAAGCACTGACATACATTCAAAAATAACATTTAACCACACCGTAAAACACTTGTAATCAACGTAAAATATGCTAATTATTTACGCGAACATAATAAACGTATGGTTTTATGGTGCGTACGCCACGTTGGACTGAATGAAAACGACCAAAATAAAAACTTTCGACCAGTTATAATCGAGCACATTAAACCGTTATCTATCAACGCATGCGTTCCACCAACACATGATAAATGAGTTCAAACATAAAGCAGGAATAAAAAACGAACGATTGGTTCCAGTTGTGTGTTTTAATTAAATAAAATATGAAACTTCTTAAGTTATTTGGAAAATAATACAAATTAAATAAACATTTTGTGCGTTCATTAATATTAAAATTGCAATAATTGAATGTTTTTATGTAGTACGTATGAACAATTAAAACAGCACCCACTGTGTTTAAATAGTCTTGCTCATAAAAACATCCGAATTATTATACGATCCCCTGTTCAAATTTTGATCAAAAATACTCTCTAATTAAAAATTACAAGAATTAATACCGAATTGTTGTAAAAATGACTAGCATTCTTGTAGTTTTCACTTTTCTTAGTAGACGTCAATAATCTGCAAAACATAACAATAACCACACTTTACTATTGATGTTTGTCCAGTAAACACACATTAACGCATGTAAACGTTCGTCAATATTTACGCACATAAAATGTAAAAGATGTTTGAACGATTAGTTTGCCTTCTTGGCGTCTTTCGATTCATCTTTGACCTGTCCGCGACCCAAAATCTTCGCCAACGAGTCCCAAATTCCTCCCAAAAATAGCGTACAAGATAGATTCTCAAACGGCACGAACGGATCATGAATACCGAGCAGAATCGACGATAATTTAAAGTACACAAAGAATATTACGATACCGAAATACACTAAGGCATGCGGGGCGGAAATCAAGTCAGTCTTTTTATCCAACACGAAAATGATTGAAGCAACCAAAGATGCTTTTGTATAGCTGTAAAAAAAAATTAATCATATTATTACTACTAAATTGACCTTTAAATAAAACTCCTATAAGTTAGGTGACTTAAGTTACAGTAGCGTAACTTATTCATAATTTGGAGCCATTTACCGCTCTTATAGAGCAATTTTGAGCAAGTTTATTTGTGAATTAAAGTAAACTTACAAACTTGGTTGCATGAATTCCATAGCAGTTGGTGTCCAAACGCCTCGAATTAACCGCTCAAACAATTTTGTGAATCCTGCCCCATTGCCTTTCAACGTTCCGATAACAATCATAATTAAATAAGCGTTCGGGTATATTTTCGCCGCGTGTGTAACACCATCGTACACCTTCTTACACCTGTAAATCTCTTTCATTGCCGCGCATATTATTTTCACCGGTAGGAACTTCGCCACCTTATACCCCACATCGAACGGCATATAGAATATCACATACCTAAAGCATACAAATTAGCTTGCAAACAAATACAGCTTTGTGATTGGTCAGTTACCAAACGAGCGTGGCGAGTAAGATTTGCGGGTTGTTTTTTAATGGCGCCAAAACTGGCTCGCCTAGCATTGCATTGCAAACCATACCACCGGCGAAAACGACCAGCATGTATGACAACCAGCAAGCCAGAGGGTGTTTTCTTGAGAATGCATGTGACCCTGTAACATTTTAACACTCTTTAGTAAGGAATACATATTTAGGTTATATTTGAGTAACCGCGGCGGAGGTTACACCGCATATAAGTTCAATGTTTTGGCGTGGGAAAGCAGCATATAGCTCGTTTTGTGATAATATTTTAGAAACTAACAATTATAGAAACATATTTTTAATAAAAGTCATAAATCTATATCTTTCGATATTTTTTTAAAATAAATGTTGATCTAGTTTCAAAAATAATAAATTTACGTAATACTTTAATGATCTATATAGTTGTAATAAAACTTATGTAGCTTATGCACATATAAGGATATGTTCAGATACCGCATGACATGTACCATAAATATGATTGCAAACATAATTTATGGCGTTACATAATATTACGCTTATTTTCATTACACAAACAATAATTTCTAAAGTAGCCTAGCTACTGAATTACGCTTACAAAACATTTTATTATATATATTAGCATGGAATTCAAATAAATTACTTTTGATGTGTGAATTTTATAAATAAATGCATATAATATGAGATTATATAGAAAATAAACATGTGAGTGCCCCCTAAGATATCGGCTCGTTGGTCTAGGGGTATGATTCTCGCTTCGGGTGCGAGAGGTCCCGGGTTCAAATCCCGGACGAGCCCGTAGTTGAAATACATTTTTAATTTTTAACCCTAACTGATCAATAAAAGCAATAAACATCGATTTATTAATGGAAGTGAGGGTGATCAGAAATATAAAGCGAAGTAGCCACGTGTTTTTTTTATTAGACACAAAAATACAGAGGAGGTCCGTCAGCTAAATATAGAATCAACCTTCAAACAAATTCATTTAAACCGCGACGCTAACAAAAATAATATCCAAACCATCTAAAAAAAATAACTTATATGCATATCAAGTAGAGTTTACTAACAATAGATTAGAACAAATGTTAGTTTATATATATAAAAAAACTACGAAATAGATTAGTTTTGATCCAGGGCTCAAGTTTATGGTACAAAAATATCTTTGCCAAGACGCTTGAAGTCGCCAAGCGTCTGTTTTAAGTAGGAGATATTTTACATAATATTAAAAAACCACGTTTTATTTATTTGCAACAATGAAACCTATTGGAACAAATCAATCATGAAATAATGAGCGCTTGAATGATTGTGTTTTATAAGTAATATTACGCAAAGTCGTCATGGTTTGCAAACGTTGTATTTGAGTAATCAAAACCAAATTGATACTCAAAGGGCAAAAGTAGTTTTGAATACAAGGCGGGATTCACACTTACCGCTTCCTAAATCTTCCCTTATTGACAATGCGCACAACGTGCAGTGGGCAATGTCGAAATAAGGAAACATTTTCAGCTTAATCACTTGATTAGCTATGTCGAGGAACGCCTCGGGATCCATGGTTAAGGCTTTTTTGTTATTGTCCACAGAACCGAGCCGGGTAAAATTAATAAATTAAAACGGGCACTCTAGCGCACCACTCTAGGCAGTTGGAACAAGACTGCACTCAGCTCTCACACAATTCTACGTTCAAGTAATATAGAGCATCGCCGCTAGCTGCGCCACGTCGACGGAAGCGTTTGTATTTTTAACTTATTTGCCGATTGTGATGATTAGCCAGCGACGAAACTACACTGAATTACAATACACACGAAGTGATAACATCTCGTTAATCTTTAACCCACCTTACAATTAAACAAAAAAAAACGTGAGAAAAACTACATACAATATAAATTTATTAAAAATTGTTTGATCTTAAACTAAACACTAAAATAATAATATACAATTGATAGAATAGCAAAATAACCATCTGTTTTCATAAAAATTATAACAACAACAACAACAAATATATATATGGTTTATGCATTGTTTTTTTTATTATTTGTTTTTTTTTTATTTCAGTCTATTTTCTTTTACGGCGTAGCAATCTCGAGAATCTTCGTCGATTTTTATGCTTTTTGCCGTAACCACGATGGCTGTTTGTCGAATTTGCTCCGTGTTCTGTGATCGAATTATTATTAAGATTGTTCGTAGTTTTGTTTGATGATGTTACTGTAATATTTATTTAAGATTTTTATGTAATTACGAGATCAGTTTACAGACAATAGGAACATTTCCCCTATATATAATTCTTCTGACATGTATTAGCGATTGTTGATATCTGCATTAAAATAAAATTTACCCAATTGTTAGTAGTAGCAGTTGCGGCATGGATGCGCATGCGCATATGTTAAAATTTAAAGCATTATTTTAAATGTTGTGTGCGGTTACCTAGATTTTTTTCTGAATTTATTAAATTCTCCGTTTCGTCTTTGCTATCTAATTTTTTCGGCGTTGTATCATTTTGCGCGTTATTTTTCAATAAATCAGATGGTTCCGGTGTAACTGATATACTATTTTGTGGACTGTAATATTCATCGGAAGTTATTGCCGAATCAGTATGGTGGACATTTTGATCTGTTTTGTTGTTATTAGACACTGGCGATTTTGTTTTTGGAGAATCTTCAACAAAGTGTATTTGTTTATTACTGACGACAATATAATTTAATAACAAGAATAAAATCACTTACTTTTATCAGTATCGACTGTATGTTGTGTAGATTCATCATCTGAATTGGCTGAGACTGTTGACGAATCCGAGTCTTCGTTTTCTTCTTCAATTATCTCATTTGTGAGCGAATTGTGTGAGTTTGGACGTCGCAATACGTGAACTTTGGCAACAGGGCCTGTTTCATCTTCAGGCTCGGACATTGAGTCTTCTTCTGATTCACTGCCTTCTGCAGGCTAAAGAAGAAGAAAACTTCATTAATTCATGAATATATGTATTCGACTGGCTAAAGTTAAATTTAAAAAAAAAGCATTTTGACTTAGTAAGTATTTATGTTTTAGAAAACGTACAACAAACTCAAGATCATCATTCATTTCACTGTCTTCAGCAAGTTTATCAATTTTCTTCATAATTTCTTCATCATCTTCAATATCTTCCCAATCAAGTTCATCACTTTTAAATATCTCAATATATTTCCTCTTCAAATCAGATCCACTAACATTACTTGCACTAACTTCTTTCTACAATTTATAAAATTTAATAAATAAACAATTTTAAAAAACTAAATTTTCTGTAGTCTTACAGAGCCAGTAGAAACATCTTTTATAACGATTTTTTCTGTAATTTCATTGTAATTCTGTCTAAAACACAGCGCTCCTGTAACTTTATTATAAATCGCTTGCTTCCACGTTGGTTTCTCTTCAGTGTCAGCTTCTAGGCATATTCTTCGATAACGGATTTGGCGTAATCCTAAGAATTTAAGCGCGCGGACTCTACGCCGGCGTAGCTGCACGAAACGGACAATATCTGCCGGTTTTATGGTCTCTACGCCGGCGAGTATTGCGCCTAAATTTATACAGGCTCGAAATACGCGCATTGACAGTAATAACGGTAAGAATAACAGCCATGGTAGTGGTCGGATTAATGGTGATGGTTTACCAAATGTACCATTAGTTTCTGTTGCTATTCAAATAAATTTCCAATAATTAGAAATTAATTATGCATTTTAATTTTGTTGTTTTCTTTTTGAAGATTAAAGAATTGTTTAAAACATATATACAATTTTTACTTTCTTATACGCAGTATAAGTAAGTATTGTAATCATGAAAAATTTCGAACTCGAGATTTTAACGGAAATATACGTTTTGACCTTCCCTGAATCGATTCCAACTATTTTTGGAATGACGTCCGTCTGTGTGTGTGTGTGTGTGTGTGTGTGTCTCTGTGTGTGTGTGTGTGTGTGTGTGTGTGTATGTGTGTGTATGTTCTCTACAGCCTAAACGATTGAAGCTAAAATTATGAAACTTTAAACTTAAGATTTGCATATGCCTGAGGTGTGCACCTCTTATTTTTGAAAAAAATATTCAAAGCGGAAGTGCCTGTTTACTCTAGTCAATTTTTGCATTTTCTGCAATTACTCAAAAATGGTTACAGTTACAGAAAAATTTCATGAAAAAAAATTAAAGGTATTTATATTTAGCACAACTTTTGTTTGAATTATTTTTCCAAAAAGAGTAATGGCTTCAAATTAAATTTCTGCTTATTATATATATTTTTACATAAATCGTATCATCTGCGCCTGTCAATTGTTTAACAAAATAGACTTAAATAATTTGAAGTTTGACATTTTATATTGTTTCTAAGAAATATTTACTGTAAAAGCGATCTAAAGGTTAGAACAAATATTATAAATTAGAAAAATAAGATAACTACGATTTGGTTTAACCCATATGCGTATAAGAAAGATATTTATTTGTGTTTTAAAAACCCTTAAGGTAGTTTAAGGGATTGTTGATATTTATTGTATAACATTGAGACGTATTTGGCCTCGTCGCAGCTACGCTACTGTTAACGTCTTTTATTAATTGACATTTATTGCGTATCATGAACAGTTTTAAAATATAAAGATTCCAGAGTTCATTTATATAATTTATTTAATTTATTTATTAGGATTTCATTATATAATTGGATGTTTTTTTTTTTCGGATATATGTACATATTGGAAATAGATAAGCTATCAAAGATGACTGTTAGACATGTCTGGCTGTGGCATTAATGTAGGCCTTATTAATTGTAATAAATAACTGATTAAAAAAAAAAAGTCTCCTTACGATTTGATGATTTTGTTGGATTTGGAATGGACCATTCCGCGCATTTCTCGAGCGTCCAAAGACACTTGTCAGTGTGTTTTAAAATCGATTGGCCCACGGGCCAACTAGCAAAATATTCGGCACAATCTTCGAAAATTTCACATGATTTCCCATAAAATTTTTGTACCTAAATCAAATAACATACCACCAATTTATAAATACGAATTGTGAACAATTTTGGCAAATCTAATAAAGGACATCAATTAACAAAACGGGATGCAACAGTCAACTTATATGTATTACATTAAATTATGTTGTCAACTATGAGTACATCATTAAAGAATTTGCTTGGAGAACAAAATATGCAATTTGTCACAGATTTTCGCGTAACATACATATATAGACATTGCAAAATTGGTCGAAGGTATTCCGTGATAAGATAACAAATTAAATCATCTATAAATCCGACATAAAATTGCATATTTCGTTATTTAAGATGACATTCAAGGACGACGTATTAACTTACGAAAGTTTCGGATGGTCTCTTCTCCAAATGATTTGCCATTTAATCAAATTTCGATTCGAGTTTTCTAAATAATCAAAACGAAAAAAAAAAATACAATTTTAAGTATGCTAATAATAAATAATCTAAACGTAAATAATTATCTTATTGTTTTTTGTTTTAATAGCATTGACGGTGTTATTTAAAATGACAAAATATTGTGCATTCTAACTATAAACAATTTAAAGCATATCTGTTTTAAAATATAACACTTTGAAGATAAATGGAAAATAACATGTAAAAAAAATCGAGATAACAATGTAAAAACATATATATATTTCATTGATGAGTTTTATTTTATTTAACAACCCCGTAATAGTTCAGATAAAATGTTGAGATTTTATAGAGTCAGTACCTGCATAAACAATTCTTAACGATATTAATTTATTCACAATATTTTACTTATAAACAAGTAATAGCGAATATAAAACACCTAGATCGCATTACCAAGGTCTTTGGGAACAATTTGTAGAGAAAAACAGCAACAAAATAGTTTATAGAAATAAATAATTTCTTTACAGTCCCCTCGTACCTTTGGCAGTGATACCAAAAAGCAAAAATCCTGACCTATGACATTTAGAATCTTTGTTTTAATTTAATTAAAACGACAGATAACTATAAATAAATTCGATCTATTTAAATAAATCATTCAAATTTTAGGTGTTTTTTACACATATATATTTTCAAAAAACTATTTTAAATGATAATAATATTCAATTATATATGAAAAAAAAAATTAAATAACGCCCTTTTATTCATTTTCCGTTTAATTCAATTGATATATCACATACCTTAAAAATGTAGCTTCGAAACTAATGCTAAACCAACACACGACACAGTCGAATTAATTTTGCCGGCAATTTGATGCGAGGCAATGCATGAAAAATAGACTCTAACTCTGCCCATATGCTGTATAATTATGCAACTTATAATACTTTTGGTCACATGATTTACGTACTACGCATGTGTGGTTGCTAAGGAAACCAAAACATTTCTCGATTTTTGATAACACTGATAATAGATGAATCACAATCATATTTATCCCGATTTTTTTCTCGATCGTCCTAGACTAAATTTCTAAACGATAAACTCGACTTAGACTAAACACTTTATCATTTATTTCAATTTATTGATCGATGATCTATAGATCGCATTACAGATTTTGTTGAACAATGTTCAATGATCTTATCAATATTTACTTGTAAAGATTAGCACGAAAAATACCTCGTAAAAAAACGTACAAATATTTAAATTGTTATTTAAATACATTAATTGTGCTCTATTTGTTCGATAAATTATTTCTAAGAGTACTTTGTTCAAACAATCTTATATTTATACAAATACAATTCAAAGAGTTTATTAAATGTGTTTAATAGTTAAATGTTTAACTCATCCTGATGATGAAACAAAGATATTACATAAATAAGTGATTTGTTCAGTTTTCCCAGACGATCATTGGTTAATATTTGAGCCAATCGTAGTAACGTATTTGTTTTAATTAGTTAGGAATATATGTTTGGGTATTTGGGGTATGAAAACAAAATGGTGATCGTTAATTGTTTATTTTCTAGAATAAATATATTATCATTTACGGACATAATGTACAGGCTTATTTAAGTGAGATTATTCTAAATATATAAGAAAAATCACACGAAAGGTGATCGAAAAAATAAATGGTATAAAGATTCACAAAAATATCAATTATTTACATTGTTACAATGAGTAACTGGTTTTTCATGTCACTCGTTATTATTAATGTGACAATTATCATTTAAATGTGCCTGCATTTTTTTTTTTAATTTTATTATAGATTTGGCCAAATTTTAATTATTTATATATATTTACAGGTTTTTCAATAAATTTCTTGTACTAAAATCGGATTTAAAGAAATGCGCAAAAATTTAATTGTTGGGCAGTTTTTTGGTTTAATTTAATAAAAACGCCTACTAGAGAATTCGTTAGCAACAAGTAATTTGATTATTAATTAAAATATATTCATATATACTTAAACAATACGATTTTTTATTTTAATTATCGTAATGCACCACTAAAACAATTGTGCACTACTAATAAAAATCGCTACTAACTAAAGTAATATTACTTAGCTGCGACACAATACCTGAAATAATAATCTTACCATCTAGAATTCAATAGACTAGTACTACTAACCCACTAATTACTAAAGTTAATATTATAATTTTTTTTTTTTGGGATTATTGAAGTTTAAAATATCAATAATTTATTATATAATTTTTCCTAATAAAATATAACAATAAGCAGTTAGAAACTAAAGAATAACAATATATAATCACAGAAATATATCGTCATATTTTTTTATTACTGTTACTAAAACAAAATTAGAACAAAAGAAATATTTATTACCAAAATTGGAACTCAAAAGTACGGTAACGTTTTTAATAATCTTTGATTTTTGAGTCATTTGGTTCGAATATTTTCTTTGGTAATTTTGTATTTGGAGAAACTAGAAATGTCGTTTTTAAGATGGTTTATATTACAGCGTCAGCCACCCCAATCAATTGGGATGTGTGATTGATTAAGTTTAATATCTATTCGGGTCCGCAGTTAGGAATAGTCGCAATTGAGGTTAGGTTTTAATAAGTGATCGACGCCTAAGCTCAATATGTTCGTTTCCATTTCATAAATGTTTAAGTTTGATATGCTCAGCGATAATATATAGGGATTAAACCATCTTAAATCTAAACCGCGAAATAAATAACGTCCATCAACCATTTTGTTTATAATAATAAAAACAAGTTTATTCTTTCATTTGTTTAAAATAAATCACATTTGTCAGTCGCGTAGTACCCTAAAAATTGCACTAGAAATTGGCATGAGTATTTTTTTTGTTTGTTCGTTTTAAATATTTACTGTTGCTGCACGGAGAAATTATGTTGGTACCCCTGAGTGGGACCACCTATTTCTAAACTCTGACTGGACGTAATACTGTAGCCGGTTATACTGTCGGGACTTTGCAACGACGCCGCATACAGCGGGTTTATAGGCGTAGCACCGCCGCTAAATTGTGTGCTATCGTAAACGGAGTTATTTTGAAAAATATAATCTGAATCCGTTTTTAACGAACTGAATGATTGCTGATGCGGCAACGACACGTTATCATCTTCCATTGTATCATCAACCTGAGCTTTATACGAAAACATAATGCTCGGTTGAGTTACACTAGAAACCAGAAAAAAAATAACTTAATTATCAAATCACATTTAAAACAACATAATTCTCATAAATTACATATAAAACATATAGTTCACTATCTTATACGTAGAGTTAGGATCACAAATACAAAATATAGAACACAAAAATACCGGGCATATATAAAAGTTCAGTGTAAATTTACACTGAGTGCACATACTGTGCACTAAAAATAAACCGAAAACGTAATCATGGTTCAAAAAGCACCATCATTATTTATATATTATTAGCAGCACTTTAATAGACAAAACTAGCATACACCACTTTATATTTGCGGTAAATAATTTGTAAAATAATAAAATATTTGAAGTACTTACCCTAAAAATTCACTCAAAAAACTGTGGTACACCAACGGGGTTAATAACGTAAAGTAGATACCTGTTGTAACATCAACAGCGCATAAACCCTCATCCACGCCATAGTTAAGCAACCCAGCACCGATCGACTGGACCAAATCCAGTAACATCAATAAGAAGACATAGATGTAAAATGATCGTTTCGCTGTAAAATCACAATGAATGGTTTACTTTACACGGTGGTATAACGTTAACTTACTAGGTAACGCTAAACGCTCTCGTAATCTAGTCCATGGTAGTATGAATATTAGAAGATAAACACATGTGAATATCAACGATGAACAAAACCAAAATAACATGCCACCGTGGCCGTAGAGGTCGAAATCTTTAGAGTGTATGTGAAAACTGTCGTCTGGGACAACAAATTCTAGAACGCCTTGCGTGATTGTGTACACTAACGATATTAAAGAAGTGCCTACTAACACATGGCGGATACTGCTACGGCTGTCTAAATGACCTGAAATTACAACGAAAAGCCTTTTTAATAAAAAAATACAACAAATATATATCGTAATTATATCAAATCACAATAATACCACTCATAATTTTAACTAAAATGGCGAATTATGTCAAAATAAGGTTACCATTTTATTGCGCAATAGCAACTTTTTCGCGGGAATATGTATATTTAAAGCTAAACAATTCTTTATATGAATGTTAATAATGAACTTTTAGGCAATTATTGTATTTATTTTACTAAAAAAACACATTATTACCACATAATTTTCTATCAAAATGGCGTAGTATGTAAATTTTTTTTTTGCACAATAGCAACTTTTTCGCGGTTATATGTATATTTAAAGCTTAAGACTTCTTTATATGAATGTTTCTAATGACCTTTTAGGCAATTATTGTATTTATTTTACATAAAAAACACATTATTACCACATAATTTTCTATCAAAATGGCGTATTATGTAAAAAATTTTTTTTTGCACAATAGCAACTTTTTCGCGTGAATATGTCTATTTAAAGCTTAACATTTCTTTATATGAATGTTTTTAATGACCTTTTAGGCAATTATTGTATTTATTTTACACAAAAAACACATTATTACCACATAATTTTCTATCAAAATGGCGTATTATGTAAAATTTTTTTTCTGCACAATAGCAACTTTTTCGCGGGAATATGTCTATTTAAAGCTTAACATTTCTTTATATGAATGTTTTTAATGACCTTTTAGGCAATTATTGTATTTATTTTACACAAAAAACACATTATTACCACATAATTTATTATGTAAAATTTTGTTATTGCGCAATAGCAACTTTTTATGGGAAGATTAGTCAGTTTAGCTAATTTATGTATACAGTAAAATTGTTTTTAGGTTAAATAGAAATTAAATTAATTGAAATTCAAACTTACCGCATGCTAAACCAAAAATAACAACGCTCATTTCGGTGGAAAGTAAAAAAAACCGAACGGTCACCCACAATACTTTATCCGCTGTGCTCCCAAAAGGCGTTGCAGCGCTAACGGACATCGAGACCACACATCTGATTAAGCTTATGATAGCGTTTCCAATAATCAAACAATAAACAGTCATAAAAATCGGGCTGTTTGTCGCCCGTAATTTCAGTCGCGCTCTGTTGAATCGAACAGCCAGAAATATCATAAACAACAAATTCGGCACTAGAATAATAATATCCCAAACCCGTAATCTGTAAAACAAAAAAAAATTTACGAATATGGTCCACTGGTTCTCTATACCCAACATACCTTGTGTTACCAATTTCTAAATAAAGTATTAATTTACAAAATTGCTCTTGCTCAACAGGCGATAGTGTTGTGTTCGGATTGTTTACGATTGTTGTGACATCCGACGTTGTTTCTTGCGGATCTTCAAACATGTTTAACCTCACTTTTACAGTTTTAGACTTTTCAGACTTCAACTACCCATCTTTGAAACACAAAGAGAATATGACTCATATTACGTCGCTACTAATTATTATTATTATAATCTAATAAACTTAAGCTCTATTATTGACACATATGGTTTACATAAAAAAAAAAGCTTTTTATTTATTTCGTTTAAAATCAAAACGTGTTCGTATTCATCAATCGCTTTAATATTTATTTTGAGTTCATTTCACAAAATGATTTGTTTTTTCGTAACACAAGTGTCATTTCACAATGACGTGAATGACGTATTGGACACTATTTGAATGCGCATGAGTGTGTCATATTTTTATTAGATTTAGAAATCATTTAAATAATCATTTTTTATATATATATATTATACATTAATTTATAAATACACAATAAATAAAATTTGATCAAAAAAATGTTGATTTATAATTTCGATTTATGGTTTTTAAATTGTACCCATCGCACATTATTAATCAATTTAAAGCCTAAAGACGCGAATAACCGTTGCGAAATTTGGTTTTTTCGTACAATATATGTTATTGAATCCATACCGGAAGTCGCTCGTTTTTTCGCTAAATATTTCACTAGTATTGCTGCGAATCCTTTCTTTTTGTGTTCGTTTAGAGTTTGTAAAATAGCTATGGCCCCAAAGTCGTTAGTCATCACCCACGAGCATAGTTGTTGGTTGGGTTTAGTAAAAACCCCAAAACCCCCGTTCATTTGAATTAAATTTGCTAAATAGGCGTCAGAACCAGGAAACGAATGCGGCCATATTGGATTTATAGTAGCTGAATGGCTTGATGTCAACGGAAGTATTGATATATCTTCTATAGGGCTGTAAATTTAATTAATTAATTATAATTAAAAGTAGTTCATTTATAATATACTTCATATAAAAGTTTATTGATTGTTCTTTTGGTAACCACCAACAAGTGCTTTCGATATCGAATTCAATATCCCCTATTTTTTGAAGTGTTTTCATGATTTCTTCATCTTGATCTTCATGAATTGCACAAATATAAGGCCCTTTGGTCCATTCTATTAGGTTTGTGTGGAGCAAGGCTTGGGATAAGCGCGTGCATTTTTTGTCGAGGGTAAAAAAATATATATTATAAGTGCATTCCTAAAAATAGACTTGAATTTTGTTGCATTTCAACCAATTCTAACTCAAATTTAGGTGCCAAAGTGACCTTCAATGAATACTGGTAAACTCAGCGCGTTTTCTGGGTTAATTTATACGTGCAATGAATTTAGGTTTTTTGAAAATAGCTTTACGAAATTATGGTGAGATTTTTGATACTTAAAGTAATTATTGGTAATAAGGAAAATTAGTTTAAAAAATAGGAAAATACAAAACAAAATGGTTTCTGAAATACGTAGGTAATTTTGAGCAATTCTTACCGTGAGTATAGCTACAAAGGTGCCATCTATTTCCCAATTGCCTCCAGGGCAAGTAAATCTAATACCAGCGTTCGATTTTTGGTGTTTCCATTTCATTAATTGATCAACAAGTATATAGGCTTGCGCCGCATAAGGCCAATTCTTTTTATAAATGTCCCTAAGTCCTGGTAACTCAGAATCGGGAATAGTCCTTAGGATATCAGTAGTTATTTCGTTTTTTAATAAACCCTAAACGTAATAAATCCAGATTTGTAATTTAGACATAATATACAAAATTAGCAAACTCACTTTGAAGTCCACAGAAGCCATATCGGACTCAGACTGATTTAATTCTGTTTCAAACTACAATGATACAAATCATGTCAAGGTCACACTTGGTATTTTATGGATTCATTTATCTTTAATGTCAAGATTATCGCAATAAACAGGCGTACTCCAATAGTTTTTCGAATATATTTTATTGAAATGTCTACACGGAAATTATGCTAATTTTAATAAATAGATTTTTGTTGTTGTTTTTCGTAAAAATTAATATACAAAACGCATCGTTTGTCATTTGAATATTTAAGTAAGTGTTTTCACTGATTATACTAACATGAAAAATTATCATTTTTCAATTTTTGATTTTCGGAAACTACAATGATTCATCGACGCACTTTATATGCAAAGTTGAATCCCATTTGAATGTGTGAATGTGTTTTTTATTCCAAATTAGCTGATTTATTATTAATTACTCTTAATGATGAAATAGCTCTAATGCGTAAAGTGCATGAGGTAAATGCCACTGGACTTGCGATATAAATTATTAAATCAAAACACAGGTAAATATTTCAACGGCAACTGTTTCAAAAACCATCAAAACACAATTGACCTATGACCTACAAGACCTCGCGGATCGAACCGCCAAACATTGAAACATTTATAGACGTCATCTTGAGATACGTATCTATTTCTAAAAATAATCTATCGTATCTTGACAAGGCTACATATCTTGAATGAATTTCTACAAATCTAACATTTATATTATAATTAGTAACATTGCGACATTTAGGCTTTTTATCATTTTCTAAAATATCTAGAGTGTCCTGACCTGGATTTTCCCATACGAATACAATAAAAAGGAATATTATAAATTGTACATCAACAGAGTGACCGTTTACAGTACATACAAACATCAGACACTCAAAATGAATATTTATATTAAAATGTTTTGTATACGAAAATAAAAAGGTTAGATCAAATTTATGTACGATTTTTTTATAATTTTCAAATCAAATTTTCTAACTTACAAGTGTTAACCTTTGTTTAAATATTAAATCTATGCGAAAACAACGTTTATTTGACAAGATATTATCGATCGAATTAAAGCGATATTTATTATCCAATCGTCTCCAGGTGTTTTATTTACGTGAGATTTTTTTTTAATATTGTCACTCACCAGTTTCAAGGCATAGGGATTCATATGGTGACTAACCTTGACAGAATCATTTTTTATTTGCAATTCTTCAATGTCTTCAAGTGCAATTTACTCTTGTTCTCACTCGAAGGTTACTACTCAAAAATTACTTAATGTTGTTGCACTCCTACAATTCTGATCTATAATTTTAAAAAAACTGTAATTTCCTAATTAATACATTTATTACTAAAAACAAAATTCATTCGATTGATTTTATAAATTCCACACATACTTAATTTGCATATCAATTCAATTACAAAATTTTACAAATTCTTAGAATCCCACCATAGGTCTCGATTTGCACTCATAGTAACTCAAAAGCGTATAAGTACGATTTTAGTATAAATTAAGTGATGAGTTCAGTTTTGCAGCATTAGGATTGGTCACCTAAGCTGCAAACTGATTTCGACCGCCTCATTCACCACAACGCGTTCTAATTTCAACACCGAGGACAAATTTGATATATTCGCGACAATTACGATTTTTTAAATACTATTAAACATTAAAAAAACCCATTAAATTCACTCTAAATTTAAATATTCAAACATCGCAGTAGAGTACAAGCTCTGACATTGAAAATAATAGACGTATTATAGAATCTGTATGAAAAACCAAATAGCGCCAAAAAACCAGGAACTTATAAATATATATATATGAGTAATCATTTGAATCTTGACTTTATGACCCCTAAAGCGCTGACATCCCTAACTGTTTATATTTACCAATGACCTTATCGTTTTTACATTTATATTTTATGTTAACATGTAAAACGCAGAAAGCAATCAATTTTATTCGCGGTAATTTTATTTACGAAAATCAACATTTTTAATTTAAGAGGTCAAGTATTGTGTATAGGCGTCTATCAATATTTACAATCGATTCTATACTCTACTATAATAGTGAAAGTAACTCATCTTAAACACTAATGCAGGTATATGACGTCATTGTATTTGGGTGGGTCTTAATATGTGTTAAAGGAGCTATGGAGGTGTTTTTTGTTCGATTCCCTGTAGACCTTTGTGGAATCTATGGCTGTTATAGAAAGAGAAAGATTTTTTTTTGATCGCAAGGTCAGGAAAGTTGCATAAACGAAGATGAGAATGAAATTCTTCGGATTGGGTTTAACAAACTTGACTTTTAGTTCGTTTCTTGTACCACCAGACGGCTCCCAGTTGATTATGGGGGGTGGGAGTTTTGGTTTTACCTTACGTATATATAGCGTCCAATGGGGCTTTCCGTAGCTTATATTTAAAAGAAATATTTTCAAATTCTGTTGCCATTTGTAATTGTGATGTGTTCCATGTGAAACCCTTTATACGTGCATATTTTTGTGTTTTTATTTATTTTTTAATTATTCGTAATATGTGGAATACCATTTTTGGTAAGTTAACACATTTTTTTTGTAAAACAAAATTAAATTTACGGGAAATAACCGTTCGTATAAAACCACAAATGGGTGCGAAATAAATCCACATAAGTGCCTAAATATAAGCATAAAACTTTAATTCTACTCTAAACGCACTTCTTTTTTATATTTGTTTCATAATAAATAACATAATGAATTATTGGAAACAGAAAAAGTATTTAAGATTGAAATATTTGGAAATAAATTAAATTTGTATAAAGTGACAATAATTTAAGGGGTTGTTTGAGTTGATTAATTAGTTTTTGGTGAATTGTGGTTTAAATAAATAAATAATAACCTTTGGGTGGGTACAAGGACGTCCAGTAAACAAATAAATATTCGTAAAAATTAATTAAAGTTAATAAATAAATTGAAAAATGCTATTAAACATATATCATGACACAATATTTAATAACATGCTAAATTTAAACAATTATGAGCCATGATGAGCATTGGAAATATATTTGACCTTTTGTTATATGCGTAGCATCTAATGCATTATACTATCTCCGTAAAACTTAAATTACTTTCTCGACTGCTTTTAAAATTACGCAATAAGTCTACTTAAATAGTTCAAATCTACTCGAAGAATTGATTTAAATAAATCTCATAAATATCAAATCCGATTTATCACATTCCTAAAGGTTACTTCATCAATTCCAAATATGGAATAATTAACCAAAGCGCCGCCTATAATAGGCATTTTAGCATACGATACGATGAGCATAATTTATTATTCTGATAAAAATTCTATTACGAAATCAAAAGTGTATGTTTACAAGTTATTCTTCTTCTTGGAATAATAAAATGTTTATTCATAACTATTAGTGATGAAAATGGCGTTTTAGATAAAAAAAAGTGTTTGAGTAATAAATTATATTAACGTACAATTAAAAATTTGATAGCGAAATATAATTTGTCCAAATGGTTAAATCATAAAAATGTGTCGTATTGATTATTTTTTGGAAATTCCAACAACGCATGACTAACGTTTATGAATATGTTAACATAATCGCGACATTATAGCAACATGTTTTTTTTATTGCGTGCCAATCTTGAGGACAACTTGCTAAATATATGAAAAAATATGATCTTGAAGACTCTTCATAGATCCGGGATTAAATATGTTCAAATATTCAATAAGTATTAATTACGGATAATAAAGAAATATATTTAAATTTCCGTGAAGTCTTAAACTTTAAAATAACCTTCTAAAAATCTGGTTCAACTAGACTTATATGCAAATTAGCCCACCATAGATTTACAATTTATGTTCTTAGGTTTTGTATTGGTAACAACCATTTTCTCTGGAGGTTATGGTTATGGTTACCCGAAACAGGAGCCGGAAAATCCGTTGCAATTACCCTCAGAAAGTGGTGATTCTTCAGTGAGTGGTTATCCGAAAATCGTGCCGGATAACCCGTTGCAAATTCCGAGTGGGTCAAGTGATCAAAGCACTTTTGATCGAATACCTGTGGACACAAAAAAAGAGCAGGTAATTTTGGGTACAATTGTGTTTTTTTAAATTGTATTGTTCGAAAATAATAGGTGTGTAATAGCGGCTAATAAGTTTGTTTAAATTGGGTTATTTTTTTTGTTTGAATACTTCTATTTGGAAACAATTACTTTTTGTCATGAAAGATCAAATTATATTGGCATTAACATTTGTGTACTCAATTTCCGAATTGTGTAACACCTAACAAATGACTTTCTATAAGTATATGGTAAACAAAAAAAAACATATTTCATTATAGTAGCACGAGATGTTTTTTTCATTCATGTGTGCTTCAATTATCTTGAGTAAAGTACGGAAAATTTCACGTAAATATTAACTTGTTTGCAGAATGTTCACAAACCAGATAACCACCACCATCATGGTGAACATGGCCATTATGACCCACACGACGACGGCACCGGTTGGGATATCAGGAAATCCGTTCCAGGCGAACCCAATCGGGATTATCCCACTTATGATAGTGTACCAACTACTGCTTTTACATGCGCCGAGAAACATCCAGGTATTCATTTACCTAATTATACTACTTTTAGGTTTTTTATACATCTATTTATAATTTCTCCAATTTCAAAATAAACAACCGCTTATACATTTATTATCTATATAAATAATATTTAATCTGTATTAAATAATATTTATTTTCCTTAAAAACAACAAGTATAATAATATATGCTAATTGACTTACTTGATTGCACAAATAATTATATATGAATAATATACGTCTTTTAATTTTCATAAATAATATATTAACAGCGACAGATCCGTACTAAGAATATTATAACCACTTAACACACGGGCTATCTTATGTACGTCCTAAAATTAATTCAAGCGAAAATTAATGCAGTAAAATATTTATTTTTTTGTGAACTAAATAGCTACCTTCCCCCCATTCAAAACTGAAACTGAAGTAAATTAATTCTGTAGGATATTACGCCGATGAAGAAACTCGCTGCCAAATCTTCCGAGTGTGTACAACAGGTTCTGTAAACGCTTTCAACAGCTTCTTGTGCCCAAATGGATCCCTCTTCAACCAAGCAGTACTGACATGTGATTGGTGGCAAAATGTGGATTGTCAAGCATCACAGAAATTCTACTATAAAAACAAAGAAATTGGAAAAATGCCGTCAGGCACCCAATTGATGTATGAAATTAAAAAAATGCTGGAAGCACCCAAACATCACCCATACGATTACACAAAACAACAACAATCCATCGCTGATAACCAAATCCAGGGATCTTTAGATCATTTACAGGATTATTTACCCCCAAAAGTCACAACTAGTATAGTTTATTACACCCCAACCATACCCACAACCACTGAAAGAGTTGTAACAATTGGTGTGATGTATAGACCATCTGAGGAATCTAGTAATACATTTAATCAAGGTGCAATTGAAACACAATCTGAAATAGTTGCGCCAGCAATCGAATATATTCCACCGCCACTACCGACTTACGGTCCACCTGCAAGTGAAACAAGTCAATCGCAATCATTACAGCCTTTACCGTTACAACCAGTCTATGGTGTACCTGGAACCGTGGCAACGCAAACGATACAACCATTGCCAATAAGTACCCAATCAAATTATGGATTTCCAGGAACTATACCAACACAGGTTGGTCAAATTGCTGACGCCTCATTGCATGATCGAAATCTCAAACAATCATTAAAATTAGACACTGGTTTAAGAGTCGCAAGCACTACACCTAAAATTCAAAATAATACGCTTATACCTCCTAAAAATAACACAACACAACAAATCCCAGCACGTAAGAATCCCGTTTTTAGTTCACAAGCACCCAACAAACAGTTACTCACATCAACGGTGGCTCAAACTACAACGGTAATCCTTAATAATAATAATTCTGCAAGCCTACCATTCCGATCGAGCCCTCTTCAAAAAGTCTCACCTCAACCATTATTTGTATCAACACCTATCCAGGGAGGTCAAAATAATGTGTTCTTATCGTCTACAAGACCTACCAATACTCAAGCAAATATTCCAAATTCCCAGAATAAACTTTTTGTATCAGGTACAGCACAAAAAGAATCACCCCAACCCTTATTGGTATCTGGCCCTATCCAGGGTGGTCAAAATACTGTTTTCTTATCTCAAACAAGACCTACTAATACTCAAACAAATATTCCAAATTCTGAGAATAAACTTTTTGTATCAAGTTCAGCACAAAAAGAATCACCCCAACCCTTATTTGTATCTGGACCTATCCAAGGGGGTCAAAATAATGTTTTCTTATCTCAAACAAGACCTACCAATACCCAAACCAATGTGTCAAATTCCCCGAATAAGCTTTTTGTATCAGGTTCACTACAAAAAGAAACACCTCAACCCTTATTTGTATCTGGACCTATCCAGGGAGGTCAAAATAATATTTTCTTATCTCAAACAAGACCTACCAATACTCCAACTAATGTGCCAAATTCTCAGAATCAACTTTTTGTATCAGGTTCAGTACCAAAAGAATCTCCCCAACCCTTATTTGTATCAGGACCTATCCAGGGGGGTCAAAATAATGTTATCTCATCGCAAACAAGACCTACCAATACTCAAAATAATGTTTTCTTATCTCAAGTCAGGCCCTCTAATTCTAACAATGGAAGCCAACTTTTGACTACAGGTCCATCACAAACGAATCCCCCTATGCCTTTATTTGTATCTGGATCTCCGAAAGAAAATCAAGGAAATGTTTTTCTATCTCAAACTAAGCCCCAATTATTCGTATCACGTCCTGCTCAAAATAATTCACCCCAACCTATAGGAGCTCCAATGTCACCGCTTTTTATCTCAAAACCTATGCCCAATAGTAACCCAATGGCATTATATGTATCACCATACCTCTCCAAAGAACACAAACTCTTCACTTCACCTGTATCTAATATGTCCAAAGTAGACAACTCCAAGCCTAACATATTTTTGTCTCAGATTGGTCATGGTGTTACTGTTACAAAAGAACATACTAAAACAATCACACATAGTGAGAAGACGACGCATGTTGTTCATGGTCAAAATGGTCCAGAAAAAATATCCCTAAATCATTCCAACAATCACGAACACGGTCAACAAAATGCTGGACATAATTATCATGGTACAAAAACACAAAATGTTGGAACTCATCAAACTGGCTATGAACATGGACATAGTGGACACCACCACCATGGAGGATATCATAGTGGTCACCAAACTATTGGGCAGCAAGATGGTACTCATTATACTAATATTCACCAAATTGGAGGCCAACATCATGGAGGATCTCAATTTGGTGATCACCATAATGCTGGATATCATAATGGAGGATACCATACGGGAGTTCACCATCATGACTACCACCAAACAGGTAGCTTGCATCATGATGGACAGTTTAATACTCAAGGAAATGCTCAACAGAACATTAATGGAGCACAATTAACTCATCAACAAGTAGTTCCTCAACAGGATAACGTTAAACTAGTACAGACTACCAACTCTGTTCCTGCAATTGATTCCTTGATCCCTATACCAGTTCCAAAAGAAGTACCTGCAATATCTAAAAGCGATGCTTTTGCAGCTATCGATAAACTCCAAGCTGAGTTCGAACAGTCATTAGTAAATCAAGGACAACAGCAAGAACAAGAGATAATTGCGCAGCAGCATAAGTTACAAGAGCAGGCACAAGCACAACAAAAATTAGAGCAACAAAAGGCACAACAGGCATTACAACAACAAATTATTGCAGAGCAGCAAAAGTTACAAGAACAAGAACGGGCGGAAGCTCAACAAAAGTTAGAGCAACAAAAGGCACAACAGGCATTGCAACAACAAATTATTGCAGAGCAGCAGAAGTTACAAGAACAGGAGAAGGCACAAGCACAACTAAAGTTAGAACAAGAAAAGGCACAACAGGCATTGCAACAACAAATTATTGCAGAACAGCAAAAGTTACAAGAACAAGAAAGGGCACAGGCACAACTAAAGTTAGAACAAGAAAGAGCACAACAGGCATTGCAACAACAAATTATTGCAGAGCAGCAAAAGTTACAAGAACAAGAAAAGGCACAAGCACAACTAAAGTTAGAACAAGAAAAGGCACAACAGGCATTGCAACAACAAATTATTACAGAGCAGCAAAAGTTACAAGAACAGCAAAGATTACAAGCACTACAAAGAAAGCAAAACTTTGGTTCAGGGTTGCTGGATCCTAGATTTAAACCAGCTGAAGTTCAAGCTCAAGCTCCAGCTTTTGGTTTTAACTCACAACAAAAAGTAAACAGTCAAAGTTCATTTGGACAAAATGCAGGTTTTTCTGGATTTGAAATTAATGAAAACCCTGGATTCTATTTCGGCCATGGACCAAACTTTGGTTTTCCTGGACCATACCATTCTCATGACTTCCATGACTTTGCAAGAATTGTCAATGAGGGATCTGGCACATATCCAACTGTCCAGAATTTCCAGAGTCAAACTCAGGGTAATCAAAATTCAGGATTCCAAAACCAGGGTGCGCCGACCTTTGCAGGTGAAGGCTTCCAAAATGCAGCCAATCAAGAGTTGATACTACAAAATCAAGGCTTTTTTGGTAATTCTCAAAACCAACAAACGCAAAATCCAGGTTTCCAGAATGGATTTCAAAGTAGCAACTTCCAATCTCAATCCAAAAACGTAGATCCAAACTACCACTTATCGAGCATTAATAATTTCAACTACCACAATAAACATAAACAACAAAACGCTAATATTGAAGAAACCAAAAACAGTGCTTCGCAAAACTATAAAGGTGAATCTCTATCTCATCACCATAATGGACATTCACATTCATCCTATAGTGGACATAACGTTGCCTATAAAGAAACTACTAAAGTCGATATTGTACCATCTTTAGGATTCCATTTAACTGGGAATGACCATGGCAGAAACAGTTATGTTTCAGCGGTTTTATCTGGCTTAGTCGCAGATAAAGAAGGCTCTTCTTCTGAAATTGCTCCAACTGGAACCTATTCCCCTTACGACATAAGATATAGCTCCTACCACGGCCCCAGCTCTTATTTAGTACCTCAATCATCAGTGCAACGGTTACCTAGTGACGCATAATTGATTTATATGTATGAGGAATTTGTAAATAAACACTGCCAGAAATAATCAATGTAATTATTATTTGGGCCTATATATAATTTGTATTTGTACAATGTATAAGATTTTTTTATATAAATAAAAATATTAAATATTACTTTATTTTGAACAATTTATTTATGTATTCAGATTTTGTGATATATAATTAAATATATATAGATTAATTAAGGTAGTTTTTCATTATTCAACGAACAATAGTTACGTTTTGTATGATTAAAAAATAAAATTAATAAAATACCGCGAAGCAGTGTGTGAAATTTATTTAATACCGTATTGATTAATTAAAATGATAGAAATCCCCCTTTGTCGTTGCTATGCCAAATAAACAACTGGCTCTAGAAACATCTTGTTTACGATTAAATATTAACAAACGCCAAATACAGATTGAATTTGTAATACAATCAAGTGATTTAGAAAGGTGTGATTGACATTTACAAAGGTAGTACAGAAATACTAATTTAATATTTACGCTGTTAGTAGACAAAAATGGATAAGCCGTTATATGAAAGAGATTGGATAAAAATAAAAACGATGGCGTTTTTGGGGATTGAAGAAGATATTTATTTCGACGAAATGATGGCTAGAAATGAAGATGATGTAGAAGATAAAATACAGTCGTTTCTTTTAGACGATATCATATCCCAATCACAAGATGATTTGGATAAGAAAGTATTTCACGTCTGCAAAACATACTGCGACAGATTATTTGATGAAGAAATATATGTTCAAGAATTAGGTATAGTTAAGAATATTAGCTTTATTTGGTGTTTAATTGTTAAAATACATTGTAGTTGAGAAAGTACCGATCGAACTTCCTCCGGAGGAACCAGTGGTATTACCATCGAAGAAAGGTAAAGGGAAGAAAGGTAAGGGTGGTAAAGGTAAAAAGAAGCCTGGCACAGCAACACCAGATGCTCAAATGGGACCCTTGATTGATGGTGATGCAACTGATGATGAATTAGGATATGAAAGTGGAGTGGAGACTGAAGATGATCACGTACAGAAAACTGTTCAAGTAGTTATACCATCTGAAGCAGGTATTGGATGTTTATATCCTATTAAGAAGAGAATTAATTATTTTTCTCCTAGGAACTGAATCACCTGAACCACCATCTGAAGCAACCACTGTTACAGAAGATAAAACTGGTATGCAGTCTAGCAATTAATTCAGACGTAGTTTTTTTTTTATTTCTGGTGTCTTTTGTAGTAACCAGTGGAAAAAGTAAGAAAGATAAAAAAGGTAAAAAGGGGAAAAAAAAGAAGAAAGTTGTTGAAGGTGAGTTATATTTTTGAAGATTAAATGAAATTATTGATATTATTAGGGGTATTGACTGATTAGTTCCAGAACCTGAACCAGACCCAGAACCTGAATATATTACAGTCACAGTAAGTTATTTTGAAACATTCTATTAAAACATCTCATTACATCGTAATTGTATCCTTGATAGAAAATTGTACAAAAAGTCGTCAAATCCCCCATGCTCCATGGTGGATTTGGGGCTTTAGATGCTGATACAATACCCGAAAATTCTCGTTATATTATGTTCATACGATCGACAGAAACTGGTGTTCCAAAAATGATGAATATGGAAGAAGCTGAACAAGAAATGCCACGGTATTTTTTGGTCGGCACAATTACTTCTAATTATTTGAATTGCTTAGAATTATTGTTGACAAAGGCAATTATTTTATTAAATAAATATTATTTCTTGAAAGATTATTACCTTCATATTGTAGGCAAAAATTCCTTTAATCATGCACATCTTTCGAGAACCTAGCATCCCATTAGAATTCGATGGAATAAACAGAAGTGCCTCAAAGGGAGCTGGTGGCGATGATTTGGTACACTCAAATGTTCAAATAAGACGACCTTCAGAGTTCAGAAGACAATCTATATATCAAGCTAAAGAAGAACCTAAAGATAAATCGCCGGATAATTTAACTAAAGTAACACCAACGAAACTGATGCTCAATAAAGATATCGAGAAGTTTAATACAACACTTCAATGGTAATTCGTACTTGTTCAAGTAAGAGTATCTTTAAACTTATAGATTATTACTTCTTAGGTGTATTTCTCATTTGGAAGGAGAGGTACAAATTGAAATACCGGATATGCCCGAGCTGTATAGTTATGATGTTACTGATGAAGAACTTGCTAACCAACCACGTTCCGTTAAAATTTTTGAAGAGGTGGTTATATCTTGGGAAAGACATATTGCTAAAGTAATTGAAAGCACTCAAGCAACGGTGAGAAATCAAAATTAAATTCGAATTAATTCGACTTAAATGAGGTATATCGTCTTACTAATAGGAACCTATTGGTCCTGGACCAATTGCGGAATATGAATGCTGGAATGAGCGGCAGGTGGCATTGAGCAACGTTGTAGAGCAACTCAAAAAACCAGTCATCATTAGAATCAAAGACATACTGCAATTGAATGGCAGTTCAATTATAAGCGGTTTTAAAATATTCCAACAAGATCTCCACCGGCAATTTGTAGAAGCGAACGAAAATAGCAAATTTTTATTCAGCATCTTACGATATTTACGCGTATGTTAAAAAATCTAAAATCTAATCAAAAATTGTTTAATCATGTACAAATACGATAGATCCTAACGGATTCAAATGAATTCAAACCAATTATCGAATACCTTCCACATATAATGGACGGTCTCCATATGATATGGGCTTTATCCAGATTCTACTGCACCGACTCAAAAATGGTCCCACTTATGGACAGAATTGCTTGGCTGTTACGCTATAAAGTTTCAACATTATTAAACATTACTACTTTATTTAACCAAACATATTTGGTTGTTGCTGAGAAAACAAAAGACGCAGAAACTTTACTCCGCACCTGGAAAACTACGTATATGGAAACCCGAGATAGAATTGAAGACATTGGCAAAGGAGCTCGATGGGAATTCGATAGACTGATTCTATTCTCTGAAACAGATCATATTGCTTATGTTTGCAGAGATCTCAATGAAATCGCAACAGTATGTTTTAATTCTTCAAGCTCAATTTCAATTTTATTCTATGAATCTTTTAGATAATGCGTCATTTTGAAAATATTTTCGGTCCTGAACTTAAATCAGTCATCAATGACCCGCAGCAAATTGATATAGTCACAAAACAAGTAGAAGAGCTTGTAATTCCAATTCAAATGGCAGAATTTGATATCTATAATAAAGAATATAAAGAAAATTGGGATGCAGTTATGGGTGATGTTTTAAAACAAGTTAAAAAATTGGAACAGAAAGCGAAATTCTTCATAGATTCCAGTTTTAAAGTTCTCAAGTTTGTATTTCACTCATACCACTCATAGATTTACGTTTTATAATTGCTTCAATTGTTCAGATCGTCTGAGCAAGCTCTGGAAATACTTTTGAAATTTCGGCATATTGAAACGCGAGAATCTATTCATAATCAACTAGAAAATAAATTCGATGGTGTCATGGATTTCTTCATAAAAGAAATCATCCAAATTGAGAATGTTTTCATGGTAATCTAGCGCGAATCGGTTTGGGAGCATATAGTTAAACATCTGCATTTCAGAGGAATAGAAGACAACCTCCATTATGCCGCGCACATCCAACGTATTCTGGAGCAATATTCTGGGCGCGAATGCTTTTCAATCGATTGAAAAAACCTGTGCTTACATTCCAGAAAGTCGAAGAGCTTAAAGGAAGCGAGAAGAAGCACCAGGCGTTCGATCAATATTTAATTGTTGGACGAACGTTGAAAGCGTACGAGGAGCATAAGTTCAAATGTTGGCTAGAAATAGCACTACCAGTCGTTAATAATGTATTTGATAGGAATATTTTAAAAGTAGTAAATCTTCTTTTCACCTACGGTATGACAATCCAATTGTGTACTATTCAAATATTAACGAATTTATTTAGGTATGCCTGTTTCGGCTAGAAGTGGAAAATCAGGTGATAATCAAGAAAAAGATTCAGAGTCACAGAGTACACTCACTCAGAAAAAAGGTAATTTATTTCGTAATTAAAACCTCACAGGAATAATCTCTAATTTTTGTAGGTGCCCCGAAACTAGGAGCTGTTGCTACCTCAATGAAATGGGTGGCCCACAAGAAAGGTCAAGCGAAATCTTTCCAAGAAAAACTACAATCCCAACAAGTAACCTGGGCTGAAGTAATTGAAGACTCAGTCGTTCCTGAACTAAACATGCGTTTTGAAGTAAATTTCAACATGGACCTGTTCAACGTCATCAACGAAGCGCGGCTGATGGAAAAACTATCATTCCAACTCCCAGAAGAAATTATCCATGCAGCATTACAAAAAAATCGAGTTTATCGTGATATTGAATCTATAAAAACGATGCTACAACAATACAATACAATCATCGATCAGTTAACAATGCCAGAAGTATTTTTGTGATAAATAAATTTAAATATTTGTGATTAAACCTATTTGTTCCTTAGTTGTACTTTATAAGATCTCATCTACAAAATGCAGAAAGGAACATAGCACCTGGATTGTTTCGAATAACGTGGAATACTTCTAGTATTAGTGATTACGTTCAAAATTGTTCGGGTATTTTGATGATTCTGGAAGGTATGGTGGAGCAAATAAAAGATTTCAGTTGTGCAATGGAGAAGAGGATTGAGTCGTTGAGCAAATTTTATTTGTTTAATATTGATATGTCTGGAAAAGATAACGATTATATTCCACCGTGCAAAGTTTGTACAAACATCACCATCTTGAATTAGATTTTATTTCATATTACTCTTTGCTAGGTTTACTTCGACGGAATAAGCAGTCAGCGTACATTAAGTATTTGTAAAATGAAAGAAATTTACGATAATGTCAATCCAGTTCTTCTAAAACTGGAAGACATGGTTTTAACAACCACGTTAGGCCGTGCACCTTGTATGGCAGCCTACTACGAATACTGGGAGAATTTAGTTTATCTCAACCTGACGAAAATGACTGTAGACAATTTGACAATGTTTTCAGACAGCCTGAGCAGTAAAACCCCAAAATTCCAAGTAGACATTGTTCTGCACGAGCCAGATCTCATGCTCAAACCAACAGGAACTGAAATATATAACGTCGCCGTTCGATGTATCAAAGATTTCCTGGAACGACTGATGGTATTCCCGCGCTGGATGAAAGGCACTTGTTTGTACTGTACGCCCCAGAAGCTACCGTCTACCGATGAGTACTATCTGTTCTCGTTTTACGAAGACATCATTCAAAATCAGTTGATTATTGAAAGTACTGCGAAGATCCAATCAGTAATCCAACAAATGATTCTATTAGTGCATCAATACTTACAAAGGTATATTTTCGAATCAATTGTCAAGTAACACTCTTAAATAGTCGATTGCAGGTGGAGACGATTTAATGAACTTTGGTTAAAAGATAAACATAAAACCTTAAATGCTTTTGTGGAAAAGGAACCAACTTTAGCAATGTATGATCGCAAATTGATTTACTATAATGATTTGGCTCAGGAATTAGACAATGAACCAGATTATAGTATGGTTGGTGCAATAAGAGTCAACAAACGCCCGCTCATGAATCAGATTAAAACACATTCATTAAAATGGAAGACAATGCTAGGCGAGAAGTTAACTGAAAGCACTGAAGCAAAAATGCTGGAGTTTCATTCAATAATTGAAGTATAAAAATCAAAATAAACTAATCGCGTGGATCTCACATTTACTTTTCTAGGATTTTAAAATAAAAATGGAGATAAATGTTCGCGATTTGGATGCTTTCAAACTAGTCATGACATCAATTTCCCAGATTTTACGGATGTCAGTAAATGCAGAAATTTTATACGCTACGTTTCAAGAAACTTTCCACACAATTGAAAATCACGGTCTTCCAGTATGTCTAAATATTTTCTATTTAATCTATATCTAACTATAATACTCTTAGGTGAATCCTGAAAATGTAGTGCTAGCCGAAGAGCTGGAAAAGGCTTGGAAAGCGCTGTACCTTTCTGCAATTTATAGGGGGCAACTTCTAGAAGCAACCAAGGGTCGCTTTGCACAGATGACACTGACCGAAATTTCAGACTTTATGGAAATTTTGAATGAATTCGTACGAAAATACGATGAAGAAGGGCCTGGGGCTGTCGGTGAAGATATGGACCGTGGCGAGGTTCTCATGGAAGAATACGAACCCCTATTTGAAGAAATGAATAACCGACGACTAGATTTGCAAGCTAGTGAACTACTATTCGATGTTCCCCTTGCAGACTACTCTGAGTTTCTTCGAACTCGAACTGACTATATAAATCTAATTGTCTTGTATAAGTTGTATCATGCACAAAATGATGCCAGAGATATTTGGTCAAAGACCTTATGGACAAACTTGAATCCTCAAGCTCTTGTCGATGGAATCGAGAATTATATGAAAGATTTCCGCAAGCTTCCGAAAGTTATCCGAGTAATGCCCATTGGGCAAGTGTTGGATCTTAAAATGAAACAGTTTAAGAATGTAGTGCCATTAATGGTGGCTCTAAAAAATGAAGCTATGAGGGAACGGCATTGGAAAGATTTGATGGCCAAAACAGGAATAGAATTTGACATGTCCCCGGAACGCTTTACCTTGGAGAACATGTTTGCAATGGAGCTCCACAGATTCCAAGATATGGCGGAGGAAATTATCAATAATGCTATTAAGGAACTGCAGATTGAAAAAGGAGTCAAAGAAATCATAGACACTTGGAATGTGATGGTGTTTACTGTTCACAAACACTATTTGGGAACTGAAGAACGTGGTTTCGTCTTAGGTGCAACGGATGAGGTAGTCCAAGTGTTAGAAGACAACTCCATGAATCTTATGAGCATGGCAGGATCCCAGTATGCCGTTTCTAATTTATTTACTTGATTCAAAATTAACGGGGGATACTTTCAGATTTATTGGTCCTTTTTTGGGACAAGTTCAGAAATGGGAACGATCTTTAGCTACAATAAATGAAGTCATAGATGAATGGAAAGCAACGCAACGAAAATGGATTTATTTGGAAGGCATTTTCATTGGGGGTGACATTCGAACTCAACTGCCTGAAGAGGCCAAGAAATTTGATGACATCGATAAAGCATTTCGAAAGGTTCTCGAATTAATTCAATTATTTTTTTTTAACTTTAACCCGATCATAATTCTAGATTATGCTAGAAACTGCAAAACGTCCAAATTGTCTAGAATGTTGCTTGGCTTCAGGACGATTAGCCGACTTCCAAGGATTAGGATTCGGATTAGAACGTTGTCAAAAATCTTTGAATGACTATTTAGACTCGAAACGCCGTAGATTTCCTAGATTTTATTTCATTTCCACTGATGAACTTTTATCGATATTGGGAAGCAGTGATCCGAATTGCGTCCAAGAACATATGGTCAAAGTAATTTCGTAATCTCAATCAAATATACAACGAACTTAATATCAAAACAAAACTATGTAGATGTTTGACAATGTCAAAGCGTTAGCAATCCACCCTGATAGTCACGAACGAATGGTCGCATCAGCAATGATTTCGGGGGAATCCGAAGTTATGGACTATCGATATCCAGCATTCGTGGAAGGTAAAGTTGAAGACTGGATGAATGATGTACTAAACGAAATGCGACGAACAAATCGGTATATTACTAAGAAGGCGGTATTTGATTACGGTAAAACACGTCGTCCACGTACCGACTGGATCCTAGACTATCAAGGTATGATATGCTTGGCTGGGAATCAAATCTGGTGGACTGCAGAAGTGGAGAATGTGTTTGCAAAAATCAAAAAAGGTAATCACAGGGCGATGAAAGATTTTCTGATTCAACAAAACAGACAGTTGGATGATTTGGTCTTGAAAGTACGAGAGGAATTGTTACCAAATGATCGTAGCAAGTTTAGGACCATTGTCACTATTGATGTTCACGCAAGAGATATTATTGAAAGTGAGTTTAATACCTGACCTCATTATAACATTTTTTTAAATTTTTTGAATGTCTATAGATTTCGTGCGAGATAGTATCGCTGATGCTGTAGAGTTTGAATGGGAAAGTCAACTTCGTTTTTATTGGGTGCACGATATGGATAACGTTTATGTGACTCAATGCACTGGTAGTTTTGAGTATGGTTACGAATATATGGGTCTTAATGGGCGTTTGGTCATAACACCATTAACTGATAGGATTTATTTGACAATAACTCAAGCACTGACCATGCACCTTGGCGGAGCTCCAGCAGGTAAGGTTTATTGATAACAAAAAGTATTCTTTTACAATCATTGTTAAACATAGGACCTGCTGGTACTGGTAAAACAGAAACTACTAAAGATCTAGCGAAAGCAATGGCTTTATTATGCGTAGTCACTAATTGCGGCGAAGGTATGGACTTTAAAGCAATTGGAATGACCTTAGCAGGACTAGTGCAATGTGGGGCTTGGGGTTGTTTTGATGAATTCAATCGAATTGATATCTCAGTACTATCTGTAATTTCAACCCAGTTACAAACTATACGCAATGCGTTAGTTTACAAAGTGAAACAATTTACCGTATGTTTTATGCAGGATACAGTATTATAGACCACTTGGATCTATATTCAAGATGGAAAATAATACTGTAGTCTGACTTTTAGTTTTTTTCTATAATATTCTTTAAATCTAATTGCGTATATAGTTTGAAGGCTGTGAAATAGATCTAGATCCAAAGGTTGGTATTTTCATCACCATGAATCCTGGATATGCTGGAAGAACTGAACTGCCTGAATCTGTAAAAGCTTTATTCAGACCCGTTGTGTGTATTGTACCAGATTTGGAACAGATCTGTTTGATTTCATTGTTTTCTGATGGATTCTTACAAGCGAAGGTATATTTCAATATCCTAGAAAAAGAACCTCATTTTGTATGTTTTTTGTTTGTGAGGTAGGTTCTAGCAAAGAAGATGACTGTGCTTTACAAATTGGCTAGGGAGCAGCTTTCTAAACAGTTCCACTATGACTGGGGCTTACGAGCTTTGACTTCAGTATTGAGAATGGCTGGAGTTTTAAGACGAACGTCAACTGACCTTTCAGAGACTTTAGTATTGATGAGAGCTTTACGGTAAATGTACTTCAAAGACTAAAGCTTCAAATGTAATAAAAGTATTATTTATATAGAGATATGAATTACCCAAAATTCGTTTACGAAGATATGCCCTTATTTTTGAATCTAATCCAAGATCTCTTTCCTGGGTTAGACTGTCCCAGAGTGGGTTATCCAGATTTTAATAACGCAGTTGAAACCGTTTTGATGAAAGAAGGATATCAGATCATTCCAACTCAAGTATATTAAAAATTATTTGTTCTTCCAGGGTTTAGAATATTTAGTTTTTTTAGGTGGATAAAGTAATCCAGTTTTATGAGACTATGATGACTCGACATTCTACCATGGTTGTAGGGCCAACTGGGGGTGGTAAATCAGTTGTAATACAATCTTTGGTCAAGGCACAAATATTGCTTGGAATGCCTACAAAGTTAATAGTGATAAATCCGAAAGTATATAACTTGACTTTGTCATATTTAGTGCGTTGATGTTTGATTTCAATTAGGCTTGTTCTGTCATTGAGCTATACGGAATTTTGGATCCTATTTCGCGCGACTGGACCGACGGATTGCTGTCGAATATTTTCCGCGAAATAAATAGGCCTACGGAAAAAACTGATAAGAAATACATTTTATTCGATGGTGATATCGACGCACTGTGGATTGAAAATATGAATTCCGTCATGGATGATAATAAATTATTGACGTTGGCCAATGGAGAACGGATTAGGTTGCAACCGACTTCTGCTTTATTATTTGAGGCAGGTTTTTCATATTTGCTTCATCTCTAGTATAGAAAGACTTCTTCTGCTTTTATCTTAGTTGCTAGCTTTATTTTTTGTCGTAGGTTGGCGATATGCAATATGCTTCTCCAGCAACAGTTTCACGTGCTGGAATGGTCTTTGTGGACCCAAAGAATTTAGGTCACGAACCTTACTGGGAACGTTGGATAAGTTTCCGTCCCAATCCATTAGAACGAGATTATTTAAACAAACTCTTTGAACAGTATGTCACAACTGGACTTGCTTATATTATATTAGGTGAAATTGGTTTCCAAACAGTTCAACCCCTGAAGTGTATCATTCCCCAAACTGGACTAAATATGGTAGACCACCGTTGGTAAAGTCTAGGATATCTTCAATATATTTAAATTTTATCCATTAACTATAGGTAACTCAACTCTGCTTTATGATGGATGGAATGTACCCAGTAAACTTCGACGAAGTAATCGATCCTGATGCTGAGCTCCCAGAAGAATTAATAGAATCGATTTTCTTAGTTGCAATTTACTGCTCTTTGGGCGCAGCTGTAGTAGGCGAGTCCAGAATAGCTTTTGATGAATTCATGAAGAAAGCTTGTACGAAGATGTGCACAGAAGATAATAAGGGACATCGCGCGGAAGCTCGTAAGCGAGATCGTTGTTTTAGATTCTAGCATTTTAAACAAAATGTTTTACCATATTTAGGCCATTTACCATTGGGATTTCCGACTTTATATGATTATTATCTGGATATTGAGAATAAAGTATGGATAGCTTGGGATTGGTTGGTCGAACCTTATATTCATAATCGGGAACTTAAGTTCACGGAAATATTGGTGCCTACAGTCGACACGGTTCGCACAACTTGGATATTGAACCTAATGAATGATGTTAGTTATAATTCTATTTAAAATTGTCTTGATTTAATTTTATGCTTTATAAATAAATATATACATGTTCTTAGTATTGCTTTAGAGAGAGGAGATTTACTAAGGTAAAACATTTATTAATAAGCACTTCCTACCTGTAGCACGTCTTCATACATAAATAATTTCTATATTTGTATATAAAATTCACTTCTTTAGGTGAAACGACCAGTTGTTTTGGTAGGAGAGACCGGCACTTCAAAAACAGCAATAACCCACCATTTTCTACGGCAAATGAATCCAGAATCCCATGTGCGAAATAACTACAAAAAATAGTCGATAATTATAACTAAAATTACATTTATAGATTATATTAATGATTAATTTTTCATCGCGAACGTCTTCAATGGACGTCCAACGTAATTTGGAATCGACGGTTGAGAAACGCACAAAAGAAGTGTACGGTCCACCTGTTGGCAAAAAGCTAATATGCTTCATCGACGACTTAAATATGCCACAGGTGGATGAGTACGGTACTCAACAGCCAATTGCGCTGCTCAAGTTGTTGTTTGAAAGAGGCGGGTTTTATGACAGGGGTAAAGACCTCAACTGGAAAAGTTTGAAAGATCTTAGTGAGTTGATGCTTAGGTAATAAATTGAGGATGTTTTGAAATAAAACAAATATGTATTTTAGGTTTCTTTGCGGCTATGGGCAAAGCTGGTGGGGGAAGAAATGAAGTTGATCCTAGGTTTATGTCAATGTTTGCAGTATTTAATTTAGTCTTTCCAGCTGATTCAACTTTGTTGCATATTTATAATTCTGTACTGAACGGACATTTGGAGATCTTTTGCGAAGAGATACAAGCTGTTTCTCATATATTGATTCAAATGACTTTAAATTTATATAAAGTAGGTCCTTATAGTCTGTTCCGCTTAAACCTTCGGGGATATTAAAGTATTTCGAATTTTAGAAAATAATCGTAGAGCTACCACCGACCCCAAGTAAATTTCATTATATTTTTAATATGAGAGACTTGTCCCGAATATGTGCGGGCTTATGCCAAACACACCCAAATTACTACACCGAAGTAAAACAATTTGTGCGTGTTTGGCGAAACGAATTTTACCGGACGATCTGCGATCGATTAATTAATGATGTTGTAAGTATCCCAATCCCAATCAATAGCAACATTTTTATTTAATCGAAACACATAGGACCACAATCTGATGAAAACAAACATCTACAACGAAATAATAGAAAAATTTCCAAACATTCCAAAGCATAAAGAGAAGACGGGAGATCCGGTACTTGCCACACAAGAAATGGCTGCCAAATTACTCACCCAAGCTGAAACAGGCGAAGCGATCACTGAAGAAGTTGAAGAAATCCCATATGAACTCTCGGACTTTGAGTACATTATGCGGCAGCCATTACTCTTTGGTGATTACAGAAATGCATCAAATGAAGAAGAGCCTCGATACTATGAAGATATGTTGGATTATGATGCGATATACTTTCTGTTCCAAGAAATCATTGAGGAATATAACGAACGCCGTGGCAAACTAAGTTTGGTGTTGTTTGAAGATGCTTTAGAGCATTTGACAAGAATCCATCGGACTATTCGGATGGACCGTGGTCATTTGATGGTTGTAGGAGTTGGGGGTAGTGGGAAACAGTCCCTCACCCGTTTAGCAGCTTTTACTGCAGGCTGTGAAATCTTTGAAATCCTACTCTCTCGAGGCTACGGCGAAACCAGCTTCAAAGAAGACATGAAGAAAATGTTTAATATTCTTGGTGTAGACGATAAAAAAACTGTTTTCCTTTTCACCGCTGCTCAGATTGCTGAAGAAGGGTTCCTGGAATTCATCAATAATATTTTAACAATTGGTATGATACCAGCGTTGTTCAATGATGAAGAGAAAGATGCTATTGTTGGGCAATGTAGAAAAGGAGCGCAAGCTGCTGGATATGGAATCACAAAGTAAATTCCAAAACTTGATTTTGATTTAGAATTGAGTAAAAATTATTTTTAGGGACGCGGTTTGGGCATACTTCTTAGTGACTTGCACTGACAATCTTCATGTGTGTCTGGCAATGTCTCCCACAGGCGAGGAACTTAGGAATCGGTGTAGAAGTTTTCCTGGTCTTGTGAATAACACTTGTATTGATTGGTTGTTTCCGTGGCCACTACAAGCTTTAGTTGCAGTGGCTAGCGTATTTTTAAAAGATGTAACTACTTCGCATTCCTTCCAAACTTTATTATCTAATTCCTTGAGTTTTAGAAACCAAAAATCCCAGATGATCACAAAGACGAGATCATAAACCACATCGTTCACGTTCACCAAACAGTGCAAATATTCACAGTTGATTATTTAGCGAAATTTCGACGGAAGAACTATGTAACTCCAAAGCACTACTTGGATTTCATAATAAATTACTTAAAACTATTAGACGAAAAAGATTTATACATCATAGGACAAGTAAGGTTCATCACTCTTATATTTGCATGTGCTCCATTTTGACCTTGATGAATTTGTAGTGTGAAAGGTTGAGTGGCGGCTTAGTGAAAATCGCTGAAGCCAGTGTTGAGTTGTCGATACTTAACAGTCAACTGGACAAACAAAAAATCGTTGTGGCCCAAGCGACTGGTGATTGTGAAGAGATGTTGGTGGAAATTGAAGAAGGAACTGCGCAAGCGACCGCGAAGAAGGATATTGTCTCGGAGAAATCTGTTGAGATTGAAGAACAGAAAAAAGTTATTGCAGTTGAGCAAGCTGACGCAGAAGCGGTTTTGGCGGACGCACTTCCGGCTTTGGAAGCCGCTAGGAATGCCTTGGCAGAATTAGAAAAAGCTGATATCACTGAAATTCGGTAATTTAAATCTCCCTCATTTCTTGTTAAATTTCTTGAAATATTTTAATCATATCGATTAAATATATAGATCATTTGCAACACCACCGGAAGCTGTGCAAGTAGTTTGCGAGTGCGTTGCTATTATTCGTGGTGTCAAGGAGATTAATTGGAAAAATGCCAAAGGAATAATGGCTGACCCGAATTTCTTGAAAACGTTACAAGAAATGAATTGTGATTTAATCACCCTATCGCAACAAAGAGCAGTAAAAGCACACATGAAGGTAAACTTCACTTCCATGACCTAAATACAATAGACATTTGCAATTAAATAACATGTAATAAATTAATTCTAGAAATCCAAAAAACTTGACGACATGCAAAGTATAAGTAAAGCTGGTTATGGTCTCTTGAAATTCGTCGTAGCGGTGCTGGGATATTGCGAAGTGTATCGCGAAGTCAAACCCAAAAAGGAGAAGGTGGAAGCACTCCAAAAAGAATACAACGCTGCAATGAAAACGCTCGAACGTTTAAACAAAGAAATCGCTAAAATTGAAGCAGAACTGGCGGTTTTGAATGAGAAATATGAAACCGCAATGCTGCGACGAGCTGAGCTTCAAGATGAAACTGAAATCATGCAGCGCCGACTTCAGGCGGCTGCTACTTTAATATCCGGTTTGGCATCTGAACGAGACAGATGGACTGATGATCTAGCCAATCTGCATTTGGAGCGACAAAAACTGGTAGGCAATTGTATGTTGTCTTCAGCGTTCTTGAGCTACACCGGCGCATTTAACTATGAGTTCCGGAAGTATATGATATATACAGATTGGCAAGAAGATATTATTATGCGGGAAATTCCATTATCCCAACCTTACAGAATTGAACACAATTTGACTACAGATGTAGAGATCAGCAAGTAGGATTACCAGATCGATCACTTATACATTCATGATTTCCAATTTTTTTCTAATTTAGATGGACATCAGAAGGTTTACCTCCTGATGAATTATCAGTCCAGAATGGCATTCTAACTATAAGAGCATCTAGATTTCCGCTGTGCATAGACCCACAAACACAAGCGCTACATTGGATCAGGAAGAAAGAAGAAAAATGTAGTTTAAAAATTGTCTCCTTTAGTGATAGCGATTTCTTGAAGCACGTGGAGATGGCCATCAAGTATGGACTTCCAGTTCTATTCCAGGACGTTGACGATTATATTGATCCTGTCATTGATAATATTTTGGAGAAAAATATCCAAAGTATAATCTTCAAATGTTGGTCATTTTTAATATTTATTATTGTGATATTCCACAGCCGTAAGTGGTCGAGTATTCATCTTTCTTGGAGATAAAGAAGTTGATTATGATCCGAATTTCCGTATGTATCTAACGACGAAGATCTCCAATCCTAATTTTAGTCCGCAAGCATACTCAAAAGCAGTCGTTATTAATTATACAGTGACCATGTCGGTAAGTATAACAATTGTTTTGAAATCTGCTTATATTTTATATGAAATATAACTGTAGGGTTTAGAAGATCAATTGTTGAGTGTTGTGGTAAGAAATGAGAGAGCTGATTTAGAAGAGCAACGTGAGAGTCTCATCGAAGAGACTAGTGTTAATAAAAATCTATTGCAAATGCTTGAAGATTCTTTACTTCGCGAATTAGCGACTTCTACTGGAAATATGTTGGACAACACCGAGCTAATAGCCACCTTAGAAAATACGAAGGAAAAAGCTACTGAAGTATAACTATTAGAAATAAACAGTTGTTAAATTAGTTAACCCGTGTTTTGAATATAGGTAATGCTAAAATTATCTTTAGCGATTGAGACAGCAAAAGATATTGAAGTCCTCCGTGATGGTTACCGAGCCGTTGCTAAGCGTGGTGCAATATTATTCTTTGTCCTGTCTGACATGGCGTCTGTTAACGCTATGTACCAATACTCGTTGACTTCTTACTTAGAAGTATTTGCGTACTCTTTACGCAAGGCGTTACCAGATGTGATGATAATACGACGTTTGCGCAATATTATAAACATGTTAACCAAGAACGTTTACGATTATGCATGCACAGGTTTGGCGAATGCGAAAATGGTACACATTTCAAATGTTTACGTATAATTAATTGATAGGGATTTTTGAGAAGCATAAACTGTTGTTCTCGTTCCAAATGACGGTTAAGCTTCAACAAGATGAAAATCTAATTTCCCAAGTGGAACTAGACTTTTTTATCAAAGGAAACGTTAGTTTGGATAAGTCTAGTAAACAGTGTCCAGCCAAATGGATATCTCCTAAAGTAAAAATTCAATTTCGCGTTTATAGTCAAATAGTAATAAGTAATTTTAGGGTTGGGAAGATATTATGAAACTGACTCTGGACTTTCCGGAACCGTTTGAAAACTTGCCTAGCGACATTGAACATAATGTGGATGAATGGGAGACTGTAAGACCCTCGTATGTTTATTTATTTTATTTATTCTTAATTTAAATTGGTTTCAAGTGGTACGATCTGGATGCTCCAGAATCTGTGGAATTTCCGTCTGGTTACACGGAAAAAATGACTGCTTTCCAGATTTTAATGTTTATTCGGTGTTTCCGAGTGGACAGAGTTTATAGAGCTATAACCAATTATATTTCAGAGATCATGGGCGAGCAGTTCATTACACCACCTGTAATTAGGTAAAATTGAATAGGCGATTCTCGATCTGGTGGTTAATATATCTTTTATGGGTTTAATAGCTTAGAAACGATTTTCGACCAGAGTAGTCCTACAACTCCAGTAGTCTTTACCTTAAGTCCTGGATCAGATCCTACTAGTGATCTTATGAAATTAGCAGAACGTAGTGGTCTAGGAATTCAGTTCAAGCATTTGTCCTTAGGGCAAGGACAAGAACCTGTAATTATGACAGAATTTTGTAAATTGCATCAGGGAACAAATTAAATAATATAACTTTCCAGCTAGCATTTACTCTCCTGGAAGCAGCTACCGGTCGTGGAAACTGGCTCATGTACCAAAACTGCCATTTATTACTCTCATTTGTACGCACCCTGGAAAAAGTATTTGAAAAAATCTCCAGACCTCATCCAGACTTTCGACTGTGGATGACGACGGATCCGACCCCAAATTTCCCAATTGGCATGTTACAACGGTCTTTAAAAGGTCTACATACAAACTGATCTCCCAATATTGATTCAGTTCCTTACCCAAAAATTCTCCAATTTTCAGTTGTGACTGAGCCTCCCAATGGACTTAAACTAAACTTGCGTAGCACCTATATAAAAATACGAACCCAAAGTTTGGAAGCCTGTCGTCATACTGCCTACCGTCCATTGATTTATGTCCTAGCTTTCTTCCATGCTGTAGTCCAGGAACGAAGGAAATACGATAAGATTGGCTGGAACATCTGTTACGATTTTGGCGAATCGGACTTTAATGTATGCATGCTAATTCTAGAAACGTATTTGTCGAAAGCTCTATCAGTTAGGGATAGTCGAATGCCATGGAATAGTTTGAAGTATTTGATTGGAGAGGTAAATTAATTAAATAGTTTTCGAAGAAATGCACTTATTTTTAATTTCGTGGTAGGTGATGTATGGGGGAAGGGTTATAGATGATTACGATCGACGACTAGTTGCAACTTATATGGATGAATATATGGGTGACTTTTTGTTTGATACGTTTCAACCATTTCACTTTTATCATGACGATGTTGTTGATTACACTATACCACCATATGGGGAGAAGGATGAGTATATTTGTAAATAACACCTCCATTATTCACCATTCATCTTCTACATTCTCAATGAATTGCAGCATTAATAGATGAGTTGCCATTAGTAAATACTCCAGAAGTCTTTGGATTACATCCAAATGCAGAAATTGGATACTACACGCAAGCAGTAAAGGAAATATGGTCCCATCTCATCGATTTACAACCACAAACTGGTAAGTCACTTAAAACTAATAATAGAAGCTTATGATAAGAATTTCATTCGTATTTTATTTTTTTATTATTAATTACAAGCTTGCAAAATCAATTTGTTGGAGGAGGAAGGTTTGTACTATTATAAGCTTAGCAATTTTGGAGACGTTATAAAACAAATGAATCATAAATTACAGAAATTTACAAATTAATATAAATTTCATGCTTCTAATTTAAATAGGCGAAATTGGAGGTGCAATTAGCCGAGACGAATTTATTGACCAGTTAGCTGGGGACATATTGAAAAAAATGCCCGCTTTGCATGAAATGCGTGAAGTGAAAAAAATCTATCGCCACGAAATGTCCCCGACAAAAATAGTACTTTTACAAGAGTTGGAGCGGTTCAATATCTTATTAGCCTGTATGAAAAAAACTCTTAGTTTACTCAAAAGGGCCTTGGCTGGCGAGATAGGCATGGATGCAGTCCTGGATAACGTTGCTAACTCATTGTTTAATGGTATGCTACCGAGTTCTTGGAGAAAATTGTGCCCTCCAACTTGTAAGAATTTAGGGGGATGGATGGACCATTTCGAGCGTCGACAAGCACAATACTTCTCATGGGTTAGCTCTTTTCATTTCAAATCAACCGATTTTATTTACAAAATTAACTTATTTGGGGGTTTAGATCTATTTAGGGGACCCAGTTACCATGTGGCTTTCAGGACTTCACGTCCCAGAGTCATATATAACAGCTTTAGTTCAAATTGCATGTCATGATAATTTTTGGCCTTTAGATAAATCAACTATATATACGTGTGTTACGGAATATGGGGATTATACTACAGTTTTTGATAAACCTGCTATGGTAAGTCCAAAATAAGTAAAAAGCAATAGGTACTCATGTATGTATTTTTATTGTTAGACAATTTTATAATTATACAACAAAAATAAGGTTAAATAGTAAAATATTTTAGGGTTGCTTTGTACATGGCCTCTATTTAGAAGGGGCTAGATGGAGTTTAGAAGAAAACTGCCTCAAAAAATCACATCCAAAAGTGTTGATTGAAGAGCTCCCAGTGTTGAGTGTTATACCAATCGAGTCACATCGTTTAAAATTGCAAAACACATTTAAAACACCTGTTTATATAACCTCTTTACGCAGAAACGCCATGGGCCAAGGGCTGGTTTTCGAGGCCGATTTGGGCACCAACGAACACTTAAGCCATTGGGTGCTGCAAGGCGTTTGTTTGGTAATGAATACTGATTAAGGTTTAATATTTCGAATTTTCTAATTAATACATTGTTTCATCCATAAATAAATAAAAATATTTACAATGTCTTACACAGAACTTTCTTATAAAAATCAATATTTATTAGCGCCTAATATTTTATTTCTATATGTTATAATGTAGTTGCGGTAGGCAAAAATTGTAGAATGAGCTATCAGAGAAGTCTCGTATATTTTGCCATTTTACCCAAAAATCTCTTTGTAGTTTATTTATGTTTGGTTTACCAGTAAAATGTGGGTCCTAAAACGCATATGAAATTATTTATATATATAAGTCAATTAATTTGAAACCTACCACTATTAAAAGGTAACTGTCACCATTTGAAACATGTACCCCCATAATACCCTTCGAAGAACAATCCTTGTCGCCTCCCATCATAATAGGCCCCCCAAAATTATCAAAATGTTGTATTAGAGGCTCCATGAAATTTTTTAACTCACGACCACTTTTTACATGAATTATCTTCGAAGGGACATCATATAATTTATCAATAACTAAGCACACCTATAAAATTCATACTAAAAACCCCAATTACACCACACATTTGGCGCCAAAATCTTACTTCAAAACTACCAATCCAGTCCCTCGAACCACTAAATAAGGGCGATTTGTCTTCAATATCAACTAAAATTGTTTGAATATCAGGAATACTAGGTACTTTTACGATACTTTTAAGAGTATTCCGTACCCAGGAGCACAAGGTTTGTAGGGTGCGATACCCGCATCCCCAACCCTAGAATTAAACTAGTAAATACGTGGGAAATAAAACAAAAATTGAAACCATACTTGATCTTGAAACTCATCGCAATTATAATGATAATAATCATAAACCCCTTTCACTAAATGAGTTACTCCAGTTTTGGTAGGGTTTTCCAAAGTATTATGTATGTTATTTAATAAATAAAGCTCGCTTTCACACATGTTAGGTTAGAACGTCAAAGTCATTATGGGTGTAAATGGGGCTTTTGAAGTAATTTTCAAAAAACAAATAAATTTAATAAAAAAGGGTCTACTGTGAAGTCCTGTTAGGGGCAGCGTAGGATATTTTTCTCTAAGACGCCTCTGCTGTTAGTTCGAGAATTCGTTCATAGATGGCGCTAGGTGTATGATTCTAAAATGTTTTGAAATATTGGCAACTGTTTGTGTTTATTTGAATGGTTCTATAAGTATATTATTCTGTTTATATGCAAGACTAGTTAGAATAAATTATTATTTTATGGTTTAGTTTTGTTTCAAAGTTTGTTATGTGTTGTATAGAACTTTATATGTTATAACAAACGTTTGTCAACAATTCTTATCAAATATAATAAAATTGTTTGAAAATAATAAAGTAGGGATAACAATAAACGGTATTTTATTGTGCAACTAAACTAATCATGTATATAGATCGTTAATATTTATTTTCCTAATCGATAAAGTTAATTATATACGTATATAATAATTGTTTTAACATATTTAATTAAAAATACATCTGTTTCAATTTGAATGCAAGTGTCGAAATAAATACAAAAAAATAATAATTTCGCGGTTTGCTAAATAGCGGTATCAAACCAACTTGGTGTAGCCTTGGCGTGACGTCATTTCCGATGTTCACATTCCATCTGTACCGGCTCTTATAGTAGCTTTTTATATCTATTTTCGCATTTAGAAATCATCGTACATTATTTTAAAAAACCTAATTGTCTAATTGTGTATTAGACGTATTTGCCGAAATTTGAGCTGCATGTTTTTAATTTTCGAATATTTTTCGATAAGCCCCTTTGAAATACAGGTAGGAATGCTTTAGGGACAGGTGAGTCATAAGAGCACGCACCGACTTGTCGGACTATATGCATTCTTTAAAGAAATTCCGTTTTCCACCGTGACTCACTTCATATCCGGATTCGCTTTATACTATTTAAGCCCTAATATTACTATTATATTATAAGACTCTCAACGTCTAAGATATTTATTTAATACATTTATAAAAATTCTCCGAACTAAATTACGCTCTTATATATTTAATAATTATTCGAACCCAATCAATACTTAGTAATAATTGTGTTTTTCGGAACTAGAACTGTACAAATACAAACAAGGCAACGAAATTTAAAAAAATATATACTAAGTATGCGATTCTTATCTAGATTATTAAGTGGTAAATATAGATATCTTAAGTAAATACGATAACAACGTCACTAAATTATTACCAAATACATCTTTACCTTGATTTTTGCACAAATATTGAAGGTTAGAATATAAAAATACATTTTACAATCTAGAGTGTCCCTCTTCCTTACTCTATATCCCATAATAATAGTATGATTACCAAAATTTAAAAAACTCAATAGCTTATATTTTCAAATTTTTATAACGTTTTACACTAGTTTCACTAAAAGTTTTTAGTTTAGAACTGAGTATTAATTAATATTTTAACACAATTTCACGTCCGCGAGTAATTAATTTAAGTAAACTACAACGTATTTAATTAATTCTGCTATTATGTCAGTATAGTGAGAGATAGACCTTGGCCTAAATTATTTATATAATACTGTTAATTTTGCTCCATTATTATAATAAAGCTATTCTAGTAAATTAGATTGTTTGTTTGATTTAGTAAGGGTTGCTAAATTGTGCAAATTCCTGGTTTAGAACAGGTGTTCGAAAACAATGTATAAATGTTTGCATAAAAAAAAATGTTTACATTTATATATATATATACAATGTTATATACACGTGAGTCAGTGAACAAGGTATTTTAGTGCACACGTGCATAATTCCATATGCGAAAAATGCATTTATATAAACTTATGGAATGCTGGAACACATAAAAACATTAGGTTCTATTTCACAGTGTACGTTTTCGTATACAATCTTGCAGATTTATGCAATTTGGTTAAAGTAAATATAGTTTTTAGTCGAGTGTTTTTTCACTATAAATGATGTCAGTTTATAAGTGAACATTGCTACCGACTGTAATTAAGAAAATAATACCTTTTGTTAACGATTTTATACAAAAAAACGTGACTAGACTATACCATAAACATCCTATATTTATTATAAATTGCATTAAACGTTATTTGTTGCGCTGCCATTTCAAATTACTCGGAAATCATTAAAAAAAAATCTTACTTCAGGCGCCTAATACATACGAAATAATACTTAAACCACAATTAAAATGAGTCATTATTACTGATAAACAAATTTGTTTATATCATAATTCATATTTAATTATTAATTCATAAACCACATTTACAATTTTTATTACTTTATTATTATATATATATTTAAATGCTACGCTATCTAGTTTTTTATATACTATACAGTTGGTAACACTTACAAAGTAAGCCTACACGCTCTTTACTTACCCACAGTAATTAACAATCAGTTATCTAGACACGGTAATCATAACTGGGTTTGCTTAATTATATTAATTGTAATTATTTATTGAAAATTTGGCGAAATTTTGCTTTACCTATTTTTATTAGGGGTGTATTTGGCGATTATGGCCTTAATAGACTGAATTTAGTATCGCAACGCGTAATTGTGATAACAATAGTTGTTGTTTGAATATTAAACAAAGCGATATGTTTATTTTGCAATTTATTGTAGAAAAATGTTGTAAATAGTTTTGCACACGTGCAAACATGGTCGTGATCGCCAAAATGGGAATTCTAATTGTTTTAGAACAATAAAATCGCGAGATATTTTGCTATTTTGCACATGTTTTGTATAGCTAGTTTGTTTGAACATAATAGCACTTTGTTGCCATTTTCACCAAGGCCAGCACTGCAAATCTTTGATTAGAGTTTTTATGAAACAAGGACAAATGCACGAATATTTTATTTTAAATAAATACTGCGTCGTAATTTGATCAATCATTAAATTTATTCCCTAATTTTAACATTTGAGTGAAAACTATTTAATAATAATAGCTTTTAGTGGAAATTTGACCGAATGTCCACTTATAAACTTTACACAATCAATTAATAATTCAAAAAAACTCGTATGGTCTTATGAATGAAATGATTCATACAATTACAAAAAAAAATTATATATTTTTTTTGTAAATACTATAGTAGATTCTAGGAACACTAGAAATGAGAAATACTTTGCGAATGGAGTCAGAATCTTGTGACGTCAGAACGCATTTAATTCGAAATAGTAACATAAAAATATTAATTTCATCTTGAAAATATCACATATATATATTTTACACAAAATAAAATAAACTCTTATGTATTTTCCATGTAAACAAAACTAAATTACAATAACTAATATTTTATTTAACCTATAAACATCTCGGTATAATGATTCTAACCTTGAAGCATCTTCGTGTCAAGGAGGAACATAATTGATTGCTCCAAGAGGAAATAAAAAATAGTGGTTAAGCTATAAAAACAATGGATTCAAAATAAAAAATCGAAATATTTAATCATTTCGCCTACACAGTTTCGTCTATATTGTACACCAGTTTAGTACCACTGGAGTAGTGACGGTTTTCAAGGTCGTCATCCGAGGCACGATTCGTGATCTTAACCCACCTGTTGCAAATAGACCCATCCATTTGTTCTAAATATTTTTCTAACTTTTGAGCCCATACTCGATTTTTATCACTAGATTTAATCCAGAGCTGGATTTACTAATCCGAGTCCTGATTACTTATAAAGAGTAGAATTTGGACTTGAATGTAAATAAATTTAGATTTGGCAAAGAAAATTATTTGAGTGTAAATATGACGAAAAAATATTTTAACGCGTAATTGCGTTCTATTGTTTTTTGTATGTTTGAAATAAAAATATTGGGGTAATTAGTGAGTAATGTTGGGTTTAAAAATATAATGGTTAAAAATTAGAGGCGACGAGCGTTGAAGTAAGGCGCTGGTGAAAGGTAATTTATAACAAAATAGGAGAAGTGAAAGACGCCAGGCGTCTAGACGTAAAAATCAAACGGGCACCGACGCCAGCGACGCTCCCGTGAGGCGCCCTGGCGTCTAACTACAACTGGCGACGCACAGTCCAACCAACCTGAGTTTCAATTGGGCTCACGACAAAAAAAAAAACGAACTTTTGTCATTAGACTTTAGAAACATCCACATTTTATTAGACAAAAAACAACAGTTGTATCTAATGTAATTTACACACGTGGTCATAATAATGAAAGGTCAAAGGCCAATCAGTTGAAATACAGTCCGAAAAATCAAATGCGATAACATTCGTGAATCATTCCAACACAGAAACAAAAACTTTTATCTACTCACAACATTTTATTGTGAACACAAATACTACTGTTTAGTCCATTTGTTAGAGCCTAAACACGATTTTTAGTACTATTAATCTAGACTAGAATCGGCCCCTAAGTTTAAATTCCAGGATTTTGGTGTTGGTGCGAAATTTTAGGGCGGTAAGTTAAAAATGTAGTTGCGGGATTTGATAACTCAAAAACCGCGGGATAAAACATTAGACGCATTTCTATGAATACAAAGGATAAATAAACATTTTGATAAAGTGTTTGCGGTTTCCTGTAAATGTAAAATGGCGCCGTTAAGTAGCGATGTTAATGTAAACTAAGTCCAAGTCATTAGTTTTCTAAACAAAAACAACGATGTTTAATTTAATTATTATACTATGTGCAGCCGTAGCTTCAAAACAAAACAGGATATGTTAATTTTTAGTGTCGGAAAATCCACTCTCACATGATTCCTGTCACGTCTCTCGAATTCTAAAAGTCATTATTGTTTTTTTTTTCGGTTCGATGTTTCGGCTGTTACGGTCTACTACCACAAATCCACAACACACATTACACGATTTCTATGCGCTTTTGATCGCCTAACATACATTTTCATTTCATACCAATTTCCCGAATGTATCACGTCACAATATGATAAGACAATAAAATGATAAGAAGTCTTATGACTTGCTCTGATAGCAATTTTTACAGAACGCATGACACATCCACCGATAATATTTATTTAAATTAACATCCGATTGAAACAAATTTCGAAAATTATAAATAACTCGTAAGGCCCTAGGGGCATCTAAATAAAACCGCAAATTTGCAAAACATGACTCACTTTATTTATTAATTATTAACATATTCTAGACGAATCATCTGTTAAATATAAATAAACATTACGACGAATCTTCAACATAATGACGTGATTACTACGTAATTGGTCACGTTACGGGTATGCGGAACTAGTATTACGTCATGTTAGGCGTAATATCAGCGACGTCATAACTATAGCGTGTCTTGAGTGAGATAGTGTCGCCGTCAGGCGAACAAGTCAAGACTTGTTTGTACGTTGTTCAGACTGGTTACTCGCAAAAGTACCATTTTCTATTGGAGGTCTCAAACGAATGTAGTTGTGGGTGATGTTAGAAGGTGTGAGTGTAGGTACTGTAATAAGTTGAAATAGTTTGATAAAAACAGACACCTACAGTGTGCATTTGCACGTGTGTAGGTGTTTGTTCTCAGCTCTGTCACGTGTGGTCAAATATACATTTAAGTGCCGTATCGAAAGATGGCTGCCATCAAAACTCTTTATGCCCGCATACTTTAAATATTTCAAGTCCACTAAAGAGACCCTATTATAAATATCTCTTTGAAAAGTACAAAGCGAGTCTTCATAACACATGACAACCGAGTCGTGTTCCGAAAACACTCGTAACATAGGCGGCACATATCATTCAGACCCCCCGTTGTGCTTTTCGTATGTGTCGGACGCCTATGAACTCACACTACATATGCTTCGCGAAAAAAAACACTGCGTCGCCTAATTCTGGAGTCTGTTATTATATTTTCGGTGATCCTTATCTGAATATGATTTATTTCAGGCTGACCTTTTTTTTTCCAAAAACGTAATTTATAGTTGACTGGTGTTTTTAGAATACCGTTTTTCGTTCTATTTTTAATGCCCCTATTCGCAAATTAACCAGTGCGAAAGTAGATACAGATTAAAATCTAAATATCTAATAGTTATTAAAAGTCAAATGTATGAACGATTTTTATAAAATTGGATTGTATTAATTTTCATGATAGTATTGGGAGTAAAAAGCAGTAATTTAGTATGAATACGGACCTGTATGTTGAGCTGTAAAGGTAACTAATGTATATGGGGCCGGCAGCTGGCCGGCGGCGTTCCGGCGCCCTAGGGAATAGCGACGCCACCAAAGCGTCGCCGGTCGTCCATATCTAAATTTTTCCTACCACATTTCGTTAATACCCTGTGTTTAACCCAAACATACCTAAAAATATAAAACCACACTCATATCCAATAAAAAACAAATAAATTAAATCGCTCGTTTATTAAACTATACATACCTAACTTCATGTCTATTCCTTAAACATCATTTCGCATCTAGACAATCATTCACTCTTCAACTCAAACTTAATAAAAGACTTAAGTATTGAGTAAACAATCTAAGAAAAATCTGTTGTTTTCTTACTTTTGTTGTGAGTGTACTCGTGGTATCATTGCCGCTCCACTGACCATGGCAATGAATGTAGGACGGCGCAAGCGACAAAAAGGGGGCCCCTCCCCCTTGCGCAGCCCCCAAGTACACCCACAACGCACGCAGTCGCCCCCATGTCGCTAACTAGTCCGTTAGGGTCGCTCCCATCCCCCTAACACAGAACAGTGAATTCGCAATTGCGCGACCCCTCTTGTACCATATTCGATCTGGTTTCAAATTGTCCATATATCGCCGCTGCAATTAGATTTGAAACACTACAGAACGCAATTGCACTATACATCACTTGTAAAATCATAGAAACGAATAAAATATTATAAATAAAATAAACAATCAACACACACAAATGTATCTTTGAAATATTGGCGAGCATCCCAAATGGATTTCATCATATATACATGTGTCTATTGCGTAACATGGGTCAGAATATTCAAAATAGGTTTGTGATTAATCAATTTAACAACTGGCTAAACGTGCATATGCACTTTTACTCAAAAGATAGAAGGTCTTTCGCTCCTGTTGGAAATGCCCAATATAGATTGCAATTGCAATACCGGGTAAAAGAAAGTAAAAGTGATTTGTTTAATCGTGAGAAACTTGGCACAATTCGTTGCCACTGCAAGACCACTAAAGGCTAAATTCCTAATATTCAATTTTAAAATTCAAAATGATCAATATTAAAAGATCTAAACGTATCTGTAAAGCGTTTTGAATATATGCTCTAAACACAATTGAAATTCATGTTCTTTGTTTACCTAATGTATAGATAGAGAAAGAACATGGGTTTTTTTGTGCAAAAGAACCATTCATGGTCGAATTGTTAAACTGTTAGGCCGAAAGAGTTAACAACTTTTACTAATTTCACAATATATTGTTGCAATTTCATAATTTGTCTACCGCATGAAATTGCTTAACTGTCTGCGCATTGAATGAAAAATATAAACGTTAAAAATCACTTAGGAGCATTATCGTTATTCCGAGATTATAGACTTCTTGGAATTGAACACTAATCAATGGTTGGTATACCAAGCCTGTAAGATCCGCATAGCCCACTTTCTCTTCGTTTAAATTTCGCATTATATTCATACAAACTATTTACATATGCATGCTACTGTTAAATGTGTGGACTCCACTTTGGTGCTGCGTGGGGTTTGGTAACGTTTCCGAATTAAATACAAGAAAAAAATATCGAAGAAGGGGACTGTCCACCAGGGTTGATAATCCCCACAGCGCCCGCCTCCGCTATCGATGTGTAGGGCACTAAAATGTCCCTACCCGGCACAATCCTACCTCAAGATAATCTATAATGTACGTCTGGCCCGAAAAATTGGCATCTAGACGACGAAATCGACAACCCTTACAATATTAGATTATGAATAAATTTTCCATTCAATAACTTCTAATTACACTCTCATAATTATTTTTTGTCCTATAACGCCCTAAAAGTTAGTAGCTTTTTTAAAATGATAAAAACATATACTTCTCTTTGTGGAAACAATTAAAAATATTTACGCCTACCCGCATTCCCGAATAATCTTTAGTTCATTTGATTGATGTATTTTGATTTTTATTGTTTTGACCTTGATCCGTGGCCAGGTCGTGTCCCCCGCTTCCCCAAACAGTAAAATCCAGAACTGGAGAACATGGGTGTGTATCAAATTATATAAAAAAAAACCCAACTCAAATTGTTGCCCATACAACTTTTCTGGCGGCCCAACCTACATTAGTTGTTGTGTGCAGCAAAATTACTAATAATTATGCTAAACAAACATTATTTACTGTTTACCCGCGACGAACAAATATTTCGAAATAATTTAAATTAGAGTACAATTTGTAAACCATACAGAGTAAACGTATTTTAGATGAGTTAATGATTGATTAGGATTGTGGAGATTGGGTTTAAATTAAAATAAATTTTATACTGAGATTAAAAATGTTTTATTATTTATTAAATATGGTTTAGTTTCGCCGTTATTTCGAGGCTGTCGCTGACAACGTTGTAAATTCAATTAGCGTAAGTTTGATGTTAAACTAAAAGCAGTAGCGAGTAGTCAGTGTGGAGCAACGAATCGTTGTTTCGCATTTACAGATTTTGGCACGGATCCCAAAATTGACGTGTTCCTAGAACAATCAATTACTGTTGGGTGTCAGTGTTGCTACAACTGGATGCACTTCAAAGCGCCCCTAGGATCCGCACGAGTTATTACGCACAATAAATTGTGCATTATCTCTGTTCCCTTTTTGATTCATCAGGAGTTTTGTCCTCAGAAACATAAACAAATTGTATTATTGAACAAAGAAACATACACGTATATTATTATGAATATACAAATACAAAATTATATATGATTTATATACATATTGATAAATTCTATGCATGCAAATAAAATTAAATAAGAAACCAATACATATAAAAATACGTCACAAATTCTCTATATGTGTTTAACTTACAATTTAATTCCCGTATTTCTGGTTATTACATGTAAATTTGTCCAAATTTGATCGAAAAGTTCAGTGCTGAGGCGACCGTCGGCCACTTTAAACGTATAAAACGTGTGTTAAATGCTATAAATTGTTGTAAAATTGTTTCTATATAGTGCAAAATAATGTAGAATAGTATAGAAATATTGTTAAATATAGGGGGTCATCCTAATTGCTATGTTGCAGTCTCATGTGGACGCTAGTGATTTTAAACAATATTAAATTCAATATTCATTTTATTTAAATATATATTCGAGCATTCGCGTTTGGTTGTAATGTGCCGGGTACATACAACATAGACATTTATTGTGCGCGTATCATATAAGAGGATTCAGAAATCGGCACATGCAGATCAACTCGCTTGCAGCACTAGATTAGGAAGTGAGTATATTTCAATAACAAAATTGCCCTTTTCAGAAAATTGTATAATGTATTAATACGGATTTTAATTATGCCGGTTTAAAATTTCCGAGAAATTTGCAATAACGCGATATTTCCTGGCTAACTGGGTGTCCACCCCTTTAAAGTTTTCGCAGTGTGTTAGAGCAGACTTGCACACTGCACTTTTGGCAGTTCGCCTTTTAATCCAAATTTCTTTCAGATATCTCCACGTGTAACAATGTTACAATACATGCATGCACAAAATTGTGTGTGCCCCGTGCTCAAAAGTACAAATTAGAATAAGTTTCTCAAATTATAGATAGGGGTGGGAATATATTTAGTTAGGTAGGGCCCCCGCCGAGGTACGTTTAAAAATTAACTCTAATAGTTAACTTTTTCTACCGCTCTAAATATTTAGTATAACTTTAGTGTATATATCTCAATGTGGCATTGTTCTTATAGCGTACCTTTCGTGTCTTTTTCAATCCAAACTAATGGACTTGATATTTAAACGTACTTCATGGAGTTGACCTTGACGAGGTGGCGGGGCTTAAGCATCCCTCGCTAATGTTTAAATTAAACTCATATTTTACTTCAATATTACTATTTTTATTTAACAAATACTTAAATTAGTGCGGGATGCAACCAACAAACTCCTACCGCGGCGCGTTAAGAAAAACTGTAACCATCAATGTAAGTTTATGGATACAGGTTCCCTAATTTTTTTACCGATTCGGTCGAAAATTTATTTTCATATTAACATATAGTTGACTATAACTATAAGTTCGATTTTGTTTTTAAATAAAAAAAAAAGTTGAAGTTTTTGCGCAGCAGTCACGTGTTTTTCCTTAATATAAATATAATGTATCTACTACGTATAATAAAGTCCAATGCAAATATTCCACTTATGGATTTGAATCCCGCTGCGAGTTATTTTCATAATTATGAAATGTACGTTGTATTTGTGCGAATGCATGTATGTATATCAGAGATGGTTGCAGACTGTGCATACTTTGCAATTGTGTTTACGACCAAAAAAGTCTATCTCTTCCTGGAAGCAGCTAATAAAAGTAAACCCACGCATGTTTTCTCAAATGTTAAACTGTTCTGGGCGCTCGCTGGCATCTTTCGCGGACTACTTCTGTGTGTGGTGTGGCCTGTTGTCGACAAATTTGCATATGACGTTGACTTCTCCAAGTCAGACACCCAAAAAAACACAATAGCCATAGATTCAAACCCACTTAAAAAAAACATTATTCAACAAAGCTCATTGTTTCAACAAATATATTTTAGCATCATACAATAAGTTCATAAAAACACATTTAAAGCTTATAACACAAACAACTTGTTTATAAAACCCGAATAAAACAAATAGTTCTTTTTTTTTGGTAAGTTTTTTAGCGCTTATTAATGTATGTCCCCATATGCTTAGTTTTAGGTTGTGTTAGTTTTTACCCATATTTCGACAAGGCGGTTCACCATACTAGAAATATAAATTGTAAACAACATAATTATACATATATGAATGTTGGCGTTAGTAGTTTGGTAAATACAAAAATAGGACGAATTAGAAAAAAAAAACGGTGCTTATGGTTTACAAATCTAACAAGTTACCAACTAGATTACGAAATATAAAATGCATTCTTGTGTGGTCCTTATCACTACAAAACGTTTTAAAGGCACTTAAATATTATCTGTGTTTTAAAGTTTTAACTTAATCGCAGTTGTGTGTATACCTTAAAATAATTATTATTTCGATTCGAATCTTCATTGACCTAATAATATAGCCTTGGTTGGAGAGTATATTAAAAATATTATAATCCATAGTAACACAGTGTGCGCATGGCCATCAAATAACATTAATTTAAATTTTAATAGAAATTTTTTTTGTTTCGTCGGAGTTTCCAATGAGAAATATATTTTCGATAAATACAATTTGGCGTATAGCCCATATTGTCAAAATCAGGTCAACAAATGTCCTGTGCTTATATTTAACACGTACACAACCGTGTGTCTCATATATGTGTCACAAAACTGCAATACGTATTTAAATATGATGGCTAGACTTGAAAGTGTAGCGGTGTTTTTTTTTTAATTCGGTTTAATGAACGTTAATGACGGGTAGGACTCGTGCGCTTGTTCGCCCCAGTTCGACGACACTGAACCCCCTTACAATTAAAAGACAGATGTACGCGCCGTGGTAAACATATTTGAACAATTTTATATTTTCATCAACGGCAATTTTAATTTTTATTAATTTACATTTATATAAAAAAAAATGGTAGTTTATATGAAATAATTTAATTTGAATATTACAACATTGCTATTATTAAAATGGTTGTTGTTGGCCTCCCACATATGAAAGTTGTTAAAAACAATACTGCATTTGCACCTATACGAAATGATATCATTATTTCGCTGGCTTTGATCTTCGACTCTCATTAATATGTATTAAGTATTAATCTAATGACATGTTCTATCGTTCTTCGAACACACCTTGAGCTTGAAGTTCCCTTACGCCACTTTACGTTTTTGTTTTATGCGATATATTCCTATTTTTATTTTCTTATACGAAATATAACTTTTGACCTTCCCTGAATTGAATTTGACTATTTTAGGAATCTGTGTGTTTGTGTGTAGATATAAATATATTTGTGTATCATATGTGTAATGTAGATACGCCACTGTTTATGATGTTTACAATTACGAAATTTGAATTTACGAATATAAATAATTTAAATATTCATACAATGACACTATGAAAAAGCAAAGCGACTACAATTAGTTAGTAATTACAGTGTTTATGACGGAATCTAACTATCAATTAAGCGATATGGCCGCGAACGTAGTGTGTTTGGCCATCCAGGTGTTCTAATTTTATTCACAACGATTGTAAAAACGTGTAACTATTGAATCATCAGATAAAAGGATGTACACATGCAGTAAATTCGGTTAAATATAAATGTAGAAGTGATTTCTGGGTGGTGGAGTATGGATTTCGGACTCTTGGCGCACTTCCGGCACTAGTGTTGCTAACTTCTCGACTATACTATTCGCTGGGGCAAGGTAGGTATCGGAAGGTACCAACAAACCGTGTTATTCGTTCTAAATCCACCACAGATGACACAGAGGTCTAAAGATATGACCAGAGCTACTTCTCAGAATCTAAAGTGGCAGCGGGGAACGAACTTGGCCTTAAAAAACATTAGTTTCAAAAACAATTCCACGCACTATTTCAGTAATTCTAAACCGAATTCCCTACGAAGACTATTATTGGCATAAGTAGCGTTAATCTCTATTTGTTGTTTTTGGATTTTTATCACTAAATCCTTGAGCATTCCAGCACCAAAACAAAGGACCTGAAGGTCACGTTATTTTATCTAGTCAACTTGAGCAAATAAATCAAAAATATGTTTCGCATTCGCGAAGATGTGTGCATGTTTCAATTTCTCACACTGAGGAAACTACTATGTATATTAAATACTCGAATTGGATTCCAGCCAGAATCTAATTGTAGGTCAAACGTAACTTGTCGAAACACCCGTAATATACGCATGCGTATTCAAATATACACAGATGTGTTTCTATATTTCACTCAGCAACTTGTTGGACAATAGTACTATGTCGCGTTTTTTGCCATATTTCCAGTAACCCACGGGTTCACACTTTCTATACGGCTGGGTCTTTCCCAAAACACTATTTATAACACTTAAAACATGGAACATTTCATTTTACATAATTGTAATCAGCGTAAAATTTTCTTACAACTTAAAGTTAACCGCTTCTTTATGTGAGAAACGCGTTAGATATATATTTATAAAATTTCTAATTTGAACACAAAGGGTTTTATATATATTTGATTTTTGCAACTGTCACACTTAAATGAAACGTAGTATAAGTAATTTTGCTACACAAATAGAATTTGAAACAGCAAAGCCAATGTCCTATAAATCTAAGACGCAATAACCAATCAGAGTACAGATTGATATATTAAAAAAATATTATGTATTTCGAATAAAATAACTTTTAATAGAAATTATTGCTTCTAAAAATTCGACACTTTTCTTAGTATAGAATATTCCACAGAAGTTTCCCTATCAATTAATTGTTTAATCAATATTTTAGGTAATCAGAAATATATCAAATTTATTCTCTACAGTATTGTATTATAATTAATTCAGTTGTACAAATTGGAACGAAATATTATAAATTATCTGAAATTCCTTCTGAGGACAATGACTGTTTTGTGTTTGTTCCACTGATTAAATTTGGGTGTTAATCATAAATATATTAAGATTCACATTTTGCTTTAAAAATAAATATCATTTGCATTTTTAATCTAATTCTTTGTGTGAAGCAAAATTGTTTATTTGTCTAAACTGGCAAAAAATTTAAACCAAACAGTTAATCGTACATTAATAAACAACTTATAGCATTTTAAGTTACCCTCTAAGTATCATGGCCCTAAGGGTAATACCTGGAATTGTTTTCAATTTGAAATTTAGGATAGGTTGTAAAAGCTGATAAAATCCCATAATGACTTGTTTGTCAAAAGATTGTTTGTGTCAATATTAATTCCGACCAATTTTGCAATATTTATTTAAACATATCGATAATTAGTAGAATATTTTAGAATTTTGAACAAAGAAAAACTAGAAAACAACACGTGTGCTCGCTATCAAATTACAATATTTTGATTTGAAACATTAACAAAATATCAAACAGACAAAGACAGACTGTTTTATTATAAACAATATATATACGTGATGCGCAACACGTCCATTTGTCATTGTTATAAACTTTTTACCGTATAGACTCTAAGAAAATATATTCACGATTTTATTTATTTGTTCAAAATAATAAATAATAAAAAAGATTCCTATACTTATCATCAAAATAATAAACACGCTGTGTTTATCCAGGAAATATGTTATGGGATATTATTACGATAGGAAAATTATTTCAATGTTCGTTTTAATTTTTGTGTAAATATATAAATAATGATTTGGGCGCGTTTTGAAATTGCGCACGTGTTTCATAAAATGTACCTTTCATTACTTTGCGCCGGTTCCCTGCCCCGTAAACCGCGCAATTCCCCACCAAATAGCGGTCAAGGGAAACTACATGCGGTAAAAACATAAACATATACTGTTATAGGTAGGGGCATATGATATCTCTTTGCATAATCCGCATGAGGAAAAATGTAAGATTCCGTAAATGGTATAATATTTGTTGTTTTATTTTGTATCTGGGTCAAATTGACCATAATATTGCGTACCATGTGCGGCACATTTTCTGTTTTTGTTTTGTGAGCTTTATTTTGTAAAAAACTTACGATGTGTCAATAAACTGATAACACATTTATGAAATTGTGTAATTTTCTGCGTTTGCCGATCATCGCGTGTACTCGAAATGTTTATTACAATTTGTAACCGCTTAATTTTATAAAAACTATTTAATTAAACACGCTCGCGTATTTATGCAACAAAAAAACATTCAATACTCAAGTTACGTTGATTATTCTAATCAAATTTCGGATTAAATTCATCAAAACTTGTGGTTACTTACGGATACACTTATTTTTATCAAACAGGAACGGTTTTACGTTTCCTTTCACCTTCCACGAAAACTAATTGTATTTCCGACTTATATCCACAAAATATAACTATAATAAATTTATTTTAAAGAAAATTCAATTACCATTAATAATAAACGGAAATTAATAATATAATATTCGTGATTTAGGCTCAAATTGATGGGTTTTGATGTGAATCTTTGTATTTTATAATTTGGCAAATGTTCATTGTTGTTTTTGGCGAGTTTGAAATGTAGTAATAAATAATTTAAGTCATAAGGCGAGTCATAAAATATATATTTTCTGCAGTTTTTAATATGGTTATAAACTATTATTGTTTTTTATGAGTGCGTTTGTATATACCAAATTAGTTCTCGGGAAGGTTATGGGAAAGTCATTGAGTTTGTGTAAAGTTCAAATCAATTTGTTAAAAAAAAAGACATGTGCAATGTCCTTTGGCACATAAAATTGTGCATAACTTTGAATAGTATAATTTGATTAGTGCGATTAGTACGAAATTGTGCAATTATAGAAATGGAGTGGGATATTGTAGATTGAAACAAATATATTAGAATGTATTGACTTATCAATGATTTATTTCAAAAATAAAACTCATTCGTAAAAAAGGCTTTAGATAAAACTATGTTTAAAATATACAATATTATAATAGAGTAAAGCTAAATCACATACTTATTCATTCACATATCTGGCGTTTTGTTTTCTCAATATGTACAAAAAAAAAAGCATTATTATTACTAATAATATATAATTTATATATAAAACTTATGTATAGTATTTATCTTATTAAATAGACGATTCGCTTTATTAAAAATAAAATAAAAAACAATCAGGTTCTCAGGTAACTAGAATCAATATAATATATTCAACAACAAAGCCTACAAACAAAGGCTTTGCCGCCGTTTCGTAGTTGTTGCAAGGCACACATTTTTGAAAAACTACGGGGTGTTTTTGAGAACTCCTGAGTTTTTTGTAATCATAATTATCATTTTGTATGTATATAAATATTATAATATAAATTTTTAGCAAATGGCATCGGTAGAAAGCATCAATTTACAATATGTATATATATATATATATACTCTTAAATAGATAAAATTCTCTTTTTTTCTGTTTTTGTTTGTCAACATACATAATTATGATCACATGTAAACAAAATTCAACGTTTTGTGTTAAATTTGTTGAGCTTGTATTAACACCGTTTAAAATTTAAAAAATCCTTCCGTGGGCCGCTGGAAAGAAGACTAGACGAAACGCACATCATTTGAAACAGATCCAATATTTAGTATCGTGCGTGATTTCATAAAACGCAGGGCGAAAATTGGATTGACCTTGAACGGTGCGCATGTGCACTCGAGTGTTTCTAAAACTGTTCAATGAATCGCGTTGAGCACATCACTAAAACGTTGGCGCAACAACAATTTGACAGCCCGCCTCGACGTGCTCCATCACTTGCTCTTTTAGATGACAAACGTGCTCTTTGAGTTTCATTACGACCGAACTGAGTTCAGTGTTTTCGCCTTTGAGTAACTTGACTTTCTCTTCTAATCGCGAAATGCGCTCGAGTTTCCTACGTCTGCACTTGGAGGCGGCGACGCGGTTCCGTTGCCGTTTTCGCTCCAGCTTTATCCGCTCTTGGGACTCCATATCGATGGGGGACATCGGGGGTGTGTTTCCCAAACTGGGAACTGTTTGTGGTTCATCTTTCACGACCACATCGGATTCAAGTCCGCAGAAACCACTTGGCAAATTGAAACCTGTCGTCGCACTTGTTTGGTCGAGATTCGTGTAGGTCATTCCACCACCTGAACAGCCCCCGCCGATTACTTCAACTTTGCCCCCTTGGGAACTGTCCCCGTTTTGTAAAACATTTAGCGCCTCTTCGAAGCCCCGCGCGTATAATTCTTGTTCTTCGGTGACCGTCTTTGGGAATAGCATAAGGCCGGGTGTGGGTGTTGTGGTGACCATTCCATTTTGGATAATTAATTTCTCCAATTCTGGCGAGCCGAGTTTGAGCATGTTCAGATCGGGCGACGACAGGACTGGCGCCCCATGGACTCCTGGGTTGAATTTCATTTTTTTCGCCTGATTCCTCGCGGAATTCAGGTCCAATGTAAGATTTCGTTTCATGTGGTTCATCTCGTTGCCGATTCGATAAACCTGCTCGTCGTACAACGTAGTTTCCATTCTAGGCGCACAATTGCGAACCATGGATAATAAGTTTATTCAAACTGCGTAGTCACTTCGTCGCGTTGACACGTTGCGAAATAAACTAAACTCCCAAGTGGTCGTGTTCCAACTAGTAGCGAACAAGCTCAGACCACCCCTCCGGTGCTAGTACAGTACACAAATAACAACAAAGATGATTCAGACTTGATCAATATATATATACATATAAACACGGAGATTTTTCGGAGCACACAAAACGTCTAGGTTGAACGGCAACACAACGTAGTTTGAATAAAAGTTTACAGCCATACACTATATATCTCGTGACTCAGTCTCGCTATTTTTAGCATTGACGTCATTTTCTCGCCGTCCCATTGGCTCCCAATGATGTCATATGTTTTCCGAAACGTCTGTTCCACCGTTCCGATTGGTTGTGGTGGTAGATCGGTTGTGACGTCCCACAATACTAAGAACTATGAACTCTTGCGCATTCACCGTGCGCATACTTTCAAAGCGGCGAAAGCAATAATTAATTTTTGCGCACAGCCAACATTAAATTCAATTAAAACCAATCATGTTTATCAAATTCTTTTTACTTTTATATCCCAAATAACCACCTTCATCGCTATTCGTTAAGAAAACATCATCTTATTGATAATAAAAACATCCGATTTTTGCCATTATTGATAATCGCGTTGGACTTGTCCATTATTTTTGACTGCGTAGGCATTTTATACCTTACAGCAAAAACAACTGCGTTATGTATAAACATACTTAATTATCTAAAGCAATTAACAGGGAACTTTGAATAGGGTATAAATTAGAAATAGTATTCTTAATGCAGCTTTTAATTAGTATTTATAGTAAATTAGATTTATTTCAATATTATAAAATACAATTTATTCATTAAATTCATGATTTATCGAACAGTCACTGAAACAATACTAATTTCATCGTAGGGTTTATCCGTTTTCGGATTAGTTTTAACATTGCTTATATTTTGAACAACTTCCATTCCTTTGACCACCCGACCGAAAACCGTATGTTTATTGTCCAACCATGGTGTGGGTGTTAACGTAATAAAAAATTGACTTCCATTCGTATTTGGGCCCGCATTAGCCATACTAACAGTATAGGGTCGATCATGTCTTAAATTCGGGCAAAATTCATCTTCAAATTCACCACCCCAAATACTTTCACCGTCCGTACCATTACCTATATTCAAAACAATTATTTAATAGTGTTATTTTAATCATATTTTAAATTATACCTGTCGGATCTCCAGTTTGAATCATAAAACCTTTGATAATTCTATGGAAAATGTGTCCATTGTAATACCCATTTTTACTATGGACACAGAAATTTTCCACAGATTTCGGACAATCTTTTAAAAATAGCTTAATATGGACGTCTCCCAAAGACGTGTGCAATATAGCGTTTTCATACAAACGTTGAATAGCTGCAAAAACATCAATCCTTATAATAATTAACCTCTAAATTTATAATCAACCCTTAACTAAAATTTTGTATTAATTAAAATAAATTCATAAAATCATATAAAAGTCTAACAGTGTACGGTAACAAATAACATTTATTGTAAAAACAACTCTGATTGGTCCAGCAAACCGGGTAGACCAATCAGAAAATTTGTTTAATATTTACGTACTTTGACCTTCTGTGGCTGCAATAATATCCTCTTTTGATGGTTTCTCGTTAAAGACATCCCTATCCGCTTCGTTGGTGTGCGCATCTTCGGGTTCCCGCCTTGAAAATAGATAAAAACGGTTTTTTTTGTATGCCGTGCATATCAAAGTTGGGTCTGGAATATTGGATTCTAAAGTAGGATTTTCAGAAGCTTCTATTTCGAAAGTTATTGCAGCTTTAGGCTTACGAGCTCGCCCCTAATTCAAATTAAAACATTAATATTATTTTTATATAAAATATAACAAAAAAAAAGAAACCTGAAATAACGCTAGGTGTAACGGTCGTAAATTTTCAGTTTTCCCGATTGTTCGCATGCACCTATTAGTATATAAATTAACTAGCTTCACGCCTAATAGTGTAGAATACATGATGAAATTTCCACTTTCATCGAATAATATATTGCCTAAATTATGCGCTTCGGATTTTTCCAAATCGCGTTCGACAGCCATTCTGTAATTTTTATTAAATTATAAAACAAATTTCGTCTAAATATAATCTAAATCACCTTCGCCCAAATTCCATATTTGGTAATTGTTGAGTGCCTTGTTGTAATTCGGTGAACCGCGGTAGGGTTTCATCTAAAACGCGATGCAATTTCCCGGTGAGAAAATGAAAAACTCGTATTTTCCGATCGACGGAAATTGTCGCGAATTTTCGCCCATCCGGCGAAAAACTTAAACCGGTCGGATAGGTTTTATGTTTGGCAAATTCGTATAAGTCAGTATCCATCTTTGACTCGAATTGTACGCAACGCGGGAACTTGTATTCCGTTTTCGCGCCAGTCCAGTATTCCAGAATACCAGCTTTATCTATAGACACAGCTACGTCGAAAATGTGATTATATTTCATTGTTACCACCGGTTTAGTGTGTAATCTTTCTAAACAATGCAATGCCGCATTTTCTCCTTGGCCATCATAAATATAAATTTTCGGCGACCCTGCATCTGAACTATTACAAATAAAATATTTATACGCTCATAAAAATTTTAAATAAATAAACTTACACAGCTAAAGTAGCAATTGCATCTGCAGCTGTATGCATCCATTCAGCGCAATTCGGAACATATTCCAATCTCATCATATTTATCATATCTGTAATAATAAGAAGAACATATATATTTAATTAATTTATAATAATTTTAAAACATACCAAAATTCACAACATCAAAAACCTTCAGCGACTTATCATTTGAAGCGCTACATAATAAAGTCCCTTTGCTATTCACTGCTAAAGCAGTAACAGCCCCTAAATGACTCCTAAAATGCTTAACAAACTCAATACCCTCCTCCATTTTTTTCCAAAACTTAACATGGCCATCACAACTAGCCGTTATTATAAAATCAGTTTTAGACACTGCGACATGTGTAATCGTATCCCTGTGCATATAAGACTTTTCATACGACTCAGACGATGGCAAATTGTCTAAATACAATTTTTCATATTGCAAAACTAAAATATAAAAAAAACCTATCCAATAAAATTGTTTGACTTAACCTTAAAATCGAGTGTTACTTTTGCGTTTTTTCGGTTGCACAGCCTCGGAAGGTAGTGGACCGATGCACTCATCTGATTCCGAACCTGAGGGCTCACTTTCATGGGCTCGTTTTGTCGGTATTTCCTCAGACATCATAAGAAATTAATTAAAATCAGTAAATTTTGGATGTTTTAAAATGTATAGGTTAGGAAAATGTCAAATGAGAGTGTTGCCAATGGTGAAATATATTTCACAGGGCTGCACTTCTAAAAATATATACGCCTTAATTTATACCGCGGCACACAAATATGTGTTGTGGGTTATAGGAATATATTTTATTGAAGTGTTTTTAGGCGCAGTACTTCAATGTTAGACGTGTTGCATTTATGCATTTAGGGGATGTATTTATTTGTCGTCCATTTAGGAGCTTTTAATTACTTAAGTTTTATTCTAGATAAAATTCCGATTAATTTAAGCCAATACTCGATTTTTAACATTGGCTAACTTGTGGGCAAGGCTACACTTTGGGCCAGGTTATTCTTTGGGCCACATTAATTTATGGGCAAAGGCTGCTATTTGGGCAAAGCTAACTTCTAATTAATATGGAGTTAAAAATCGAGTTTGGGCTTAAATGAATTGTAATTTTATTTTGATTACATTTATGCGATTAGTTCGGTGTTTAAGGCTTTCGTTAAGCCTTGTTTAATAGTAAAAGTAAAAATATATTTAATGTAGTGTTTAAAAATTCTAGCTATGAAATTTATTAAATATATTTATAAATAATTATATTCATAAATAAAATAAGTCATGTGTTTAGCAGGCGATGTTTGCAATGTTGAAAATGTATTTATTGTAATTTTGGTTAAACTCATGTAGCAATTAAGGGTTAACACTTAGCCAACGTACATATTTTCCCCTTGTAAGCAACAACAATACTAACAAATAGTAATATCGTCGTGTTAATATCGCAACCCTATTTATTCGCAACAAGTGGTTTTCAAGGGCCAATACACGCAGTATAGCCCCAAGCCAAAGGGCCTTATAATAAACAAAAAAGTAACCTCGTTGAGGCGTCGGCTCAGTGCGCCGACGCCGAGCGACGCCCGGCGTCTGGCCAGAAAGAGACCGCGGTGTTCCCAGTCGGCAAACGGCCTTAGCTACGGCCACATTGCTAAGTTATCGTGAAGTTTTGTTTACAAAGGGGCGTACTAAATTCTTCGCGAGTTTTAGTGAATATATATAAAAAATTTCGAGTTTCTCAATTTGTTTGAGCTGGAGTTAGGATGGGTTTAAATTTATGGTAATTTTTTTTTGATAGTTTACAAGTGATTTTATTTACGAACAGATGTTTTTATTTATTTTTTTATTATAATTCGCGACTAGAATAAAATATTTATTGGTTCAATCTTATATATATAACACAGTTTACTCCACCAAGGGCAGGTCTTACTTCTATATGCATATATTAATTATATATTTTATGACCCAACTAGAATTTTATGATATTGAATATTCTAAATAGAGCATTTTAAATCTGTTTCTACGCTATGCTTTTTGAAGTCTAATAAAATAATTTGACACTTAACAGGTGTATGGCTGACGGTAGTCTATATATAACTCTAAAATTTACTGGTAATATTTCAGCTTTTGTAACTCAAATAGAATTCTTTTTCCACAATAAATGTTCCTAATAATTAAATTTGACCATTTTTGACCCTGTTTACCCTGAAATAAATAATTAAACTCCAGCTCAAACTCACTTAAAATATTGTTGTGTTAGAATAACTGTAACTACAGAGTGTCATAAACGTTCCAAAAGAATTTGAGATAGTGTCAAAAAATTATGTCAATGTCAACTCGAACGACTGGCACGTTGGCGGGCACTGAGGGGGGTACTAGCAGTCACCATCACCACCACCACAGCGGGGGTGGGTCCAGCCAACGAAAACACCGGTCGAGATCGACAACCCGCTATGCCGATCTCGAAAAACCAAAAAAGAAGAAGCACCTTAGCGGAGCGTCTTCACTGGTCTCAATTCCCAACACTATTAAACTATCTATGCTTAATAGTGGGTTAATATCTTTTGGTGAGTTAAAGGCTCTTAGGTGTTTCTTAACTGTTTTTAAGCCTTAAACTTGAAATCAAGGCTACCAATAGGCAATAGTTAATTTTGGGTTAGCCTTGCCTTAAATATTTAAAGAGAATTTTATTTTAAATACGCGTTGGCGTATTAAAATGCTTAGAGCTTTTATGAGACTCATTTTGAATAATTGTTTTTATTAAAACAACCGTTGAATTTAATCCGTAGATGAATCTTTGTCGGTAGTTAAGGCTTTGTTTAAATTTAATTAAAATTGAATAGCTACTATTTAGAAAAAGGCTGAAGTGAGAAAGTCTCGCATTGAAAACTTTTGTAATCAGAGTATAAAATTAATTTTTAAAATCTCGCTGCAGGCACTTCTTGTAGGATGCACTCTGAAAGTAGTACCAGTTCTTTACAAATGATGTTCGTTCGTAATTTATAGTTTTTTTTTTTGTTAAATAATTTTCCACCGTGTGTAATAACTACGGAAATTAAATTGGTGACATTGGATACGTGAAATACAATGCGTGGCGGTTCGCCCGGTTCACAGACCTGGTTACCGGTTGATAACGAACTTCGCTAACAAACTTTCGTTCCGGTTTAGATATGGTAGTTTTCAAAATAATAACTAAATTTCCAATGTGTCAATGGGCAATTTAGTCAAAATACGCTTGGCAAATAGAGGTTTCTAGATGTATGAGATATGTGAATGGTGGTGCGGGGCACTAGCGAGGAAATTAGAGATGAAATTGTAACAGAGATGAGGGTAGTGTGACGCACATCATGATTTTCATTTCGCTTAAAGGGCATATACAATGACGTCAGTAGCTCACGCCATATCCGGTTTCTCCGCAACTTTTTTCCAGTCGAACGAGAAATGCCTGTGTTTGCGAAATTCGTAAGGAAATACTAAAAATATAACATCAGCAAACCTCGTTACTGTAACGATATCTTTCCTTCTAACATTTGCTTTATCAAACTACAGAACTTACAGTTAATTGCATATTTTATTGACTCTTGAGATCTATTTATATCTTACTAACCAATTTGCGGTTATTTTTGAAACGATTAATGCATTTCATAATCCCTTAGGACTATTCTTTATTTTTAACCATTGGTAAGGCTATATTGTGGGCAGGGCTAATTCATGGGCAAGGCTAAACCTTGGGCAAAGCTAAATCGCAGGGAGGTCTTCGCATTGGTTAGGCTATATTATGGGCAGGGCTAATTCGTGGGCAAGGCTAATTCGTGGGCAAAGCTAAACCGCATTGGCAAGGAAAAATTCTGGGCAAGCTATACTCATAGCGAGGCTAACCTGAGGGCAAGATTAACCCATGGGCAAGACTAATTGGAGGGTAAAAATCGAGTTTGGTCTCAAATGAATCAGAATTTGATTGTGATTACGTTTATGGTATGGAAATTCTATTTAGGTTTAGGGTTTAAATTGTAAACATGCTAGATTTTACATGAATAAATATAGTTAATTGTCCTAGTATAAATTTAGAATATAATTAATCCCTTTGGCAGTATTGTGATCCCTTTTAAGGTGTAGGCAGTGTTCTTAAAACTACGTCAAGCACAGGTATCAGGTTGTTATAATAGTTCGGATATATGCCGTGGTGACATGCGCTAATCTGGTGCTGTCATCCGATAAGTGTACCGGAACATTGTAAGAAGAATGGGCAGGAACTTGGTTCCTAAAGGCCTTAATCTATCTCGCTACGGCAGGGCCTGATTAGGAGAGATTTGGCTGTCATATGACCCTCATATACGTAGAAATTGAACTAGATTCAATTTAAACTTTGAATACATTTAGGGCTTAAAATATTTACATTATTATTTATATTCTGTATACTGTCGCAAAACCCTTTTCATCCTAGGTAAACAGTGGCTCGTTGTTCAATGTATACTGTGTTTTTTTTTGGACTGAAGTTGCTTACGCACGCTTTTGTTGTGTGTTTGCAATTAACTCTTTTTGAAATGGCTTGATTGACAACGCTACCAGTCCCTTGTTGTTGTGTATAGAACTAAGTTCTATTTTTATTTATAGAAGTGTTTTTCTTGTTTAAAAAAAATTTTGTTTCATACAATTTTAATTGAGTTGTCTAAATCAATATTAACAACAATCGAATGGTATTGGGTTGCATGTTGTTTGTGGAGACATTTGTAGTGAATTTGTTATAAGGGCTTTGCTACGATATGTACTGATTGGTAACCTTGAAGATTATTTATTTATTTGCTAGTTGGCTATTTTGGTAACACCCAGCTTGGCTTCAGACCCCGATCCGTTTCGTACTGTCTGTTTGGCAGCATCACCGTCGAATATACACACACACATTCCTGTATTGTATACTAATTTTTATGTTCGTTTCCAAAGCACGTACCGCTGAAGTTATAACTAAAAATATGAGAAAATAATCACGTTATGTTTACCAAGAACTCTCCACGGAACTGCTATGAATGATTTAGAAAATAATTTTAACTACTTCAAATTGCGCTCTAATACATTTCTAGCAACAATTGAACATATTGATATGAATGCACATTTACTCTTTAGGGGTTGCTTTACGTATTGAGTTATTATTTAAGAAAAGAGGATTTCAATGGATATATATATATATATATATATATATATATATATATATATATATATATATATATATATATATATATATAAATCGTTCATTGAAAAATCTGTTGAAAAGCGATGTTACCAGTCGTATTGCGGAAAATCGGAAAAAGAATATTTTCTTCAAAATATCATCTTCATATGTGAGTTGGGTTCTTGAATAATAAATACACTCATACACACACACATAAAATCTCTCTATCCCACTCTCGCTCGTACACTCATACACATACAAAGTGTGCGTGCGTATAGGCAACACACACGACAAATCATACGCATATGTGTGTATACACGGGCCATTTTGATTTTGTATTCAACTCATGATCCCATCTTTTCAACCGTGCCTTCAGTCCTCATCCACTCACACCTCCGCACCATATACATCTTCATCGATATTTATTTTTCACTTCTTCCGATTTTTACATCTCTATATAAATATATATATATTACGGAATAACACTCTTCTACAAAATACCTAGAGAGAAACATCAAATTATTAATATCTCACCACTAACTAGTTAACAGTAACCACTACACTACATAGTTACCAGAAAACCACAAACACAGTTACAGATTAATATGTTAATAGTAGTTTTATAACATATCTTTGAATATACTATTAATCTCAATATTACTGTTCAAAATTACATGTTGCTATTCTAAGAATTAAAGATACATTAGCGTTTTATACATTACACAGTTAGTAATACTAGGTTGCTATAAGTGATTAACTCTCCTAGTCTCTCATTGGTCACGTTCTCATTTGTTTAGTGAGGATATATTCCTTATGTCGTGAAATTTGTGACATTTAATAAATTTTAATTACAAATAATGACAATATATTTTGATTTATATTCCATGTAACTCTAAATTAAAGGTGCAATTAACTAATTAACGAATTGGTATATTGTTTTGGCAACATTCTTTCGTGTTTTTAATCAAAATAAAAACGGAATTCTATTTGTTTGCCGTCGGACTCACAGTTGGAAAAGTTGCTCAAATATATTACCGAGCCGTTGTTTGAGCCCTAAAGTTGCTTGTGTTTATACGTAAAAAAACAATCGGTAATTATCGAGATAAAAATAGATTATTTCATAAATCAATTAGTTAGTTGTTGATCTATGCGTGCCGCAAGGTCAACATTTTGGATCAGATCAGGGGCAATTGTATTTCATAATTTGGAACCTTGATCTAAATACATATCAAATATAGCGTCAAAAGTGTATTACACTCAATGAACTACATAGCAATAATTGAATTTTCGAGCTTAAGCTCTATTAAATAAATTATTGAAATCTTATTAAATCAGAAGTCGTACATATTTTTGGAATCATATTCCACAATTCAATTACAATTTTCACCTTCCACATTTCTTTAGAATTTCATTTGAAAAATATGATTAATACCAAATCTATATTTTCGTTCCACCCGACACAAAAAAATTTACAAACCGAAATAAAAATAGGCACACAAAAAAAGTCGCAACTTTTTTGCACGCTAAGCGATGTGACATATGTTTAGAATATTTGATTTTATTTACCTAACTAAAATTAATTGCAATTTATAACTCGATAAAATTGTTTAAATTGCTCGCGTCAAATATAAACCAGGGTTTAAAGTACTTTTAAAAGTTAAATTGTTTCAACTAATAATACTATTAGCATAGATTACAGAAACAGTAATGGACAATGCGTGTTATAGGTTTAAAATTAAATAAACCCAATGTTTAAAAGCTTACCTATAATAGTATAGATTTTTATTTTATCAATAAAATTATGTTTCGTTTATTTAAAAATGAATAAAAATTAAATATGTCCTTTATTTAATTTAATTAATCTATACTAATCGTGGCAACACTGTCGATTTTTATTGGTTATGCGTCGGTTTCGGTCATTTTAATTTAAAAATAATAACTTTTAAGACATTTAGACTTTTAAGACACTTATATGACATATATATTTACTATTTATATAATTTTAATAAATTTCTCGCGTCCTGGTAAGGCCTTTTTGTGATTTTTGGGTAAACCGCGTTGCCGTAATTTAGCACATATATTAGGAACTTGTAACTAGCTTCATTGCGTTTGAGGTACATAGCAAACATATAGTCACCCAGATGACAAAATTTATTCATAAAAAAGCAATTTATCAGCTAGTTGACACGCTGAAATGTAATTAGACTGTGATAGGATTAAATATCGTTTATTATTATAAAAGTTTTTGCATCGCTGATGGGGAAAATGTTGTCCGTCGGCAGCGCTGTTGCCTATTTTCCAAATGCAAATACATTTTTAATTATCTCTGTAAGGAAATTAGAAAACTCAATCTTAAAATATATATATTATTTTAAATTCGAATTATTGTTAATAATACTTAAATAGAAAATAAATCATGGATTCTCAAAAATACGTAGAATGTAAACCGGAAATGATTTCAGAACAGTTTACGAATGAAATGTTATTGCTTTTTATGTTTACTAAATAAGTACGTTTTGTAAATAAAGTGTGTTTTTTTATTATTACTTGGTATAGAACAGTAAAAACACAGTTAATCTGTGAGTTGTTTTTTAAATTTAGTGGGTCTGACACCATTTAAGCTCTTGTGTAGGCTGTAGTTTTCGGCGAAACATAAGAAACACAGTTTATAAAATATGTAGGTATGTTTACGGTGGCCAGGCTAACATTCTTGTGCGCGAGGTTGCATACCAATTGCTGAAGAAGTGAATTACGTGCTGTGCATACCAAACAAAAAGGTCAATTGTTATTCATAGGCTGTACTGCGCCAATGTGCTTCTTAAGCACCCTTTTTTCTACAACTACTAATCCAAATCACAACTTTAATCAACTAAGATCAGCACGTGCCCTGGTTTCGACACAGTCTATACACCTTTTAGACACAACTTAAATATGCTTCCCTTTGCACCAGTCGTTCTAGTAACCAACATGGCAAAAGCGACCTACTAATTGTATTAGTGCCTGGGTATGCTTCTTCGCATTTTTAATAATTAAAGCGACTCTCACAGTTTCGCTTTTGAAAGAGCCAACTGAATAGAGTTACGCATCGGCAAGATGGCAATATAACAAATAAATCTTAGGTCGTAATTCAATTTCAACCTTTTAAGCGGGGACGCTTCCAAAACGGTAGAAATTAGATTCGACATTTTTAACTTTGATGTTCGAATTTTTCGCTAATTATTCGTAATTTTAAAGAATGCTTAATTTACACGAAATTAAATTCATATATAATTGCCCCTTCCTTAACACAAAAAAAGTCGGTAAAATTGTGCACGCAAAATGAGTATGCCTAACTTAATTATACCACAAGTTTCATAAGTATTAAAACTTAAAGTATGTAGATTACAAAAATAGTAGATTTATAAAAAATAAAACCATTTCCATTTTTTGTAAATTTTTAATGAAATTACATTATTCCTGTGCACATTTTTGCCATTTTTGATTATACCTAGCTAATTATTTACATTTTACACTGAAAGTAACACAGTTAGGGCTTAAATACCGTGTATTAAGCGTAATCAAAATCTAGGAGATTTGGTTTAGTTATATTGGCAACAATGATTTTTGTGTATATATTTGAAAAAGCCGTTTTTACTTTGTTTAAAACTGCAATATCTAAGCGCTAACACTAAATAAAAGAATACGTTTGAGAATTCAAACGATATAATATTTTCTTTGGCTCTAGTCCAATTTGGAGTTTCAAGTGTATTTTGTGCGGAACAACAGTGATATTTATGTTCATTCCCGAAGAAATAGACTAATGGTGCTATTCTATATGTTATATAGAGATTCTATAACACTGTAGGCTACAGACAAACACAGCATTGAATATTCTTTTCAAGGTAATTGTGTGCCTAGAGCCAGACTGAGTATAGTGCGTTAAACAGAATAGCACCATTATATAGATATTCTATAACACTGGATATAGACGTATACAAAATTGTATATTCTATTCAAGGCCCTATAGCATAGTAACCGAACGCTTCTTAAAAGTTTTGTTGTTATAAGTAAGTTTTTAATTACGATTAATTCTACTTCCGTTCTTTTAAACAAAAGCAAAAATTTTTAAATTAACTTTTAGTTAAAGAAACTTAAGAGGTGTCTCGAAATCTCATTTGCAAACAATCAAAATTTGAAATTAAATGTAAATATATGCAAAATAATATTACAATATAATTTTGTTAGACAATTCCAGTAATAAATTTCGTATAACAGATATATTTTGGTTTTACGTTAATTTAATTTTATTGCAAATGGTTTATTTGTGTTTATATATTTTGGTTAGTGATGAAAATGTGTTGAAATTATGTATGGGCCAGTGAAATAAAATGAAAATTATTCGCTGGGGGGAGGTGGTTTTCAGTTTGGTCGCCACATGCGGTGGCTGTGCCGGTTACAAATGTCGGTCGGCCCCGACATTACCAGCCACGAGTTCCTCAATCTTGTCCGCGATATTGGGGTCGTCCGCCCTGGGACGTTTCGTAATTCGTGTAAATTTGTAATTGCGGTGTCACAGTCTAACATCTCTGTTCTCTGCACTACGCTCCTAAAATAACACTGCAGAAAAATGATGCAGCATCCCCACGCTATGCGACAAAAAGTATCTCATGAGCCTACACATACACACATTTGAAATAATATACACCCCAGTCTGAAAATACTCTACGAATAATTTTATTGTTTTAAAACAGGGTTAAACATTCTGTTTTCAGCACGTATAAGCACTGTTTACAAACAAAACGTATTGTATTTCGTATTTATTGGACCATATAGTCAATTATACAAATTTTTATTTCGAATCCGTTCGAGATTAATCTATAATTAAATGTATTGATTTTCTATTGAACAAATTCACCGAATCTAAAAGTAAATACTGTACAATAAATCACCGGATTTATGGCTACATGCAGTACGTGAACGAGTTTTATAATATTTTCCGTGTTTGAAAACATATTTTGCTTTCGAGTAAATTATTAAAAATATCAAACTATTCATGAGAAGCTTGGCACCAGTATTCTTCCTGAAACTAAGCTGTTTTGCGACCATTAACTATTTATGTAAGCGTACATGCTTTCAGGCCTCGCGCATAGACCTTCTTTCACTATATGCGGAACGCTGAACATTGGTTTTCAGTGCTCTACACCAATTGCTTTTAAAATGTTCCCAACATGGCTTATTTGTGCATTTTAAGACATATTTGTAATCTTGTTTGCCATAAACCGCGCCATATTACTTTCTACACATTTACAAAATTGGTTGCCTTAGACATATTTACCACTACCACAGACTGTGATGCTATTTATTTACAAAATTAGCTGTCGTAGACAACTAAATAACCTGTATACCATATTTTTAAAAATGGTATAAATGGCGCGAAACATTTGCTATTGACAGCTTAGCTCAATTTCTCCTAGTTGAGTAGACAGACCAAGACCATGAGTTTGAACTGAGCTTTTGTGTAAAATAATATAGCATAGAAAATTCCAAAGTAACTTTAAACCTTACAATTGTGTTTGTTCGAGAATTTCTTTTGTAAATTTATCTAATACTAGTCCTGTAAGTATCAAGGCCAGTCTCGTTTTCTTAAATGATGAATAGCTTCTATGAAATTCGAACTCAGGTGTTTAAGATCGATGCCGGTCGTCGATTGAATAATATATGGACTATACATGAATTGAGCCATTTTAATGATTTTTCGCTGAGTTATAGAAAATTCATTCAAAAAAGGTCAATCATTTGAAGAAAGAATGACACTATTCAGGAGCTTTCTAAGGAAACCTGAGCACACAATGGGAACAAGGGTGGTGAAAGGTGTTGAAATTAAGGATTATGAAATAATTCGATATCTGCTGAATTCAGCAAACGTTTGTCATCATGAAAACTGAAGTGTCGCTCCTGAATTTTAACTAGAGCAGAAATCAGGAAGCCCGTTTTACACAACCCTCCACCACTTAATATTCTAAGCGGTTCGTGCAACTTTTTCCACCGGAACCCATAATTTACGGGCCAAATTTGATACTACTGTTGTATGAAAAGTTTCAGATGCTTTGAATGGGTGAAATTTAATACCAATACCATACATATAATTTGTTACGTAACTAAATTCAAACCATTTGAAGAATCTTATTGCTGCCACCCAAACGCTAATTGTATGGCATAACACCCCTTACCTCCTGAGCAACCACACCACCCCGTTGAACCCCAATTGCTTTGACAACTAGTTCGAAGGCATAATCGGGACGAGTGAATCGTAAAATGACGCAGATCAAACGGTGTCGCATAATTTTCAGTGGACAGGCGCGTAATAAGTGACTCACGGGGGTGAAATGGCACCGGCTAAGGGGAGTTATAGGCCCAGTGAACCGGAAAATTATTTGGCCGCCAGTGACCCAGGCAAAATTGAGAATTATGACCTTTACTTGAAATAAAATAAACTTGAGTATATCTAGGGGTGCTATAAAGATGTCTATTAAGATTAAATTATTTTTCGTTTTAGAAAATATAGTTACTACTAAATTCCAAACAATTTACAACTATTAATTGAATACCTATCATTGTTTCGAAACTTAGGTATTCCGGGCAGGGTCCCTTAAGGTGCAATGTTACGTATAATTAAAATTGATTATAATTAATAAATTACTTAATTAATAACACAACTTTGATGTATAGCAACCTACTAAAAGGATAAACATAATCCTTACACCCTTATCCTGTTTAGACAACTTCAGAACATTACTACAAGTGTACCAACATACAATAAAATAGTGTTGAAATTATATGTAATTACTATGGAATAACATGCAATATTCCAACATTCGTTTAAATTGTGTCTATAAGAGTACTTGAAAATTTATAGCAGTTAGTCTTTGAAGTGCTTTGAAGGAAATAAAAAATGGAATTGGAAGAAAATTGTTAAGTTTTAAAAGGATTTTAATGGAGTTTGCAGATAGAAAAGTACGAATTGAGGAAGAATTAATTTAAATTGTGTGGTTTCGTATATGTGCGACCGGTTGGAAAATGGTATCATGAAAAGAAATCGTAAATAAATAATTGACATTTTTACCCAAATTGCCAACACAACAAACATTTGATCTTACAATATTATTTACAAATTAATTTTATGTTTTGTCGTTTCGTTGGCAAATAAATTATCCCCCGTGTTGAGACTGAGAGATTTAAGAGATTGAAGTCAAGGCTGTATTTTCCCTGTCATCTTGTGTTTTGTGAAGAAGTAATAGTCCTTGAAGATATCTCGAGGAGACCTGTCACGTTGGTCACAATATGAGCAAGGACCAAATGAGAAAAGACAGAAAATCAATGGCTAACCACTTATGAACCCTAGTCCAATCTAAAGCAATATTACACTTATTTTCTATCCGTTTTAAATCTACAATAGAACTAAACAGTATCGACAGTTACTAAACAATTAAATTTATTAATCAGAATCATTCTCTTCAATGAGGAAATATTCGAACTTGATCCTAATGAATCACTACATATCTGGCATGCAATTAATGATATATGACCTGCTCCAATTATTTATTAGTGGGCGGGGCTCTATTACCAATACGACAATTCTCTCACAATATACAGAAAATAGGATTCGAATAACTCATTCCATAATTCGTTTTCGATTATTAATAGTTCATCCCCAGGATAATTGATCTACAACATTTTTCATTCCTCCCCAATTCATCCATGCGTAATTCGTCTCCTGGATAATTCAACCATCTCTAATTCGTCTCCTAGAAAATTCATCCATGAAACAATCCCTAGTAATTACTAGTGTGTAAAATCAATTAATATAAACTATTTTACATATATTTTTCCAGGATACTAGCGGGGCTTTATTGTATTCTCGTTTATGTTATGCATGTCAGACAATAATGAAAATGCTTAACAGGTTTTATCTGGTACTTCTTTTAAGAGAAAAGGGTTTTCAATTTATATTTATAAAAATAGGGTACACTTGTGTATTAATGGTAGAATAAACTAAAGGTGTATTTCGTATGTATATGGAACAAATATTATTTTAATTATGTATTCGCATCCATGTCTAGTATGGATTTGTATCAAGTTATAATAATGTACAAATTTGTAGTAAATAGACGCATGGCTGCTCTCAAATAACGTTGTTTGCCCAAAACAATAACGTTCTGTAATACTCGCTCTACAAATATGTCATGAGTAAATTAGTAATTAACTTATAGTTTTTGATACAATACGACTACTAAATATTAGAATACAACTAAACATCTATTTTTGTGTGAGCTTTTAAAACGTGTTCACCTTTTTTTGTTTTTAAAACTACTTTCAAAGACTTTAGACAGGATTAATTTATTTACAAGTCACAAACACTGGACATGATGTCGCTGAGAAAATAGGGGTTTGCAATTTCTTTTTGCTTTTCTACAAATACTGGTAGATCCTTTTAAGTATTGTCTTACCGACGGGAATTGCTGCAGGAACCGGCTAAACAACCATGGATGACCGCTCGCAGCTAATGGACCACAGCACATCCGGTTGTTTCAGTTACATATATATCGACATAGGTAAATCGGATATGTTTCTAAATGCAACTCTGCTCATTCGAATCAATTGGTTTATTGACAAATTGCATATAAAACGCGGGGAATTTTTATTTTATTTTGTATATATATAAAAGTAAAAATCATATAAATAGTTATTGCGCTATGAAAATAGCTTTAGAGTTAGTTTCGTCATTTTTATAAATTGAAGTTTATTATAGAAAAACGCAATTTGAACCTATAGAGCAGTTCTCATACTTAAATCTTAATATATATATATTTTATAACATCCCCTAAGAATAAAATCATATTGAGTTATAGCGCAATGAACATAGCTATAAAAGCGTATTAAATGACAATAAAAGTAGTTTAGGTATTTATTTGTGGTAGGAAAATTTAATTTAATTTCTCGAGAAATTTAAACGAAACACACGTCATTTGTGGAAACTAAAGCAATTATTGTTAGCTATCGATAACAGATGCAATTATATTTTCTGTAGCGATTTTAACCATGGAGAAAAATATGGAAATGACAAACAAAATGGGGGGGAATTTCGCTGCGATCTTAACCTTTAACTAGTACAGTATTTTAGATTAGTGAATTGTTATTGTTACAGGCGATGAAAATGGGTCTATGTCAACAACAATGCCCAATAAACTAGTGGAGCTGAAAAATTTCATTAAATTTTGTGACCAACGCCGAAAATACCCCATTCTCTACAAATTAGAATTTCAAGTAAGTTTTCATTAACCCTAGTGTATATTAAACATTTAAATGTATATTAATAAATAATCCCGCGTCTGAAATGAAATTTCAGTTGAGGTTATATCAAATTAAAACCATATGTATGTGCAGTGTAAACATGTTAACATGAGATATACACCAGACCGGAAGTGCGAAAAAATCTATGTGAAACAACATTTATTTATCTTTATTTTTTTTCTTTGTGCTTCGCTATTATTTTTTTTATTTTCCTCATATATTGTGTTCTAAGCATCACAAGCGGTGCTAGAGGGGTGGACACTGACCCCCACTAGAACAGTGGCTCCCCACCCGTTATTGATCTTAAATAGTTGCCGTGGCAACGTGTGAACATCATATATATATATAAAGTTGTTTATTATTGGGATGATGCTTTTCAAAGGCATATCTAATTTACCATTACTTTCTTTTTCTACTATTGGCGAACATGATATCGCAGTAATGTACGTTATAAATCCCCGAGAGATAAAAATTACATTTTTATCCTAAAAAAAAAACAATAAAAATATGATGTATGCCTGCGTGATTAAAATGGGCGGGCAATTTCCTCATTTATTAACTCCCCTAAATCCGGTTCTGCGCGCTCTTTACTAGACCATAAATCAAAACATCATAAAAATTCGTATCTGCTAAATATCGCAGTTGCTGTGGCCGTCACCGCTTAAAATGATTTATGGTGGAAAATATCGCACAACCGTTTATACCTATGTTTTTCAACAGTTTTTCTAACTTACATCTTTTGCTCAATCGTGATTGGTCGGTTAGTAACCTCATCATTTTTTTCAAATTTTAACAATAAACAATTTTTCGTTACGGTCAAAGTAAACCATATATTTAATCCTCTTTCTTTCGGTGAATGTTGCAGATAACTGAACACTTAAGCTCTTGTATACCATGTCATGTAGAGCTAAAAAGCTTATTATGTTACATCTTGATTTGATCCTGTTGGTATTAATGAAGCTTTACATATTCTATTTAGATGCACGTTCCATATTTTCTGGAGCAAAATATTGCTTTTGACGTTTTTATGGACTCCAGAAATTATATTAGTCAATATTGACAACACTCACGCGCTCCGTATATGTACGCTTCGTAATTGCGTCAGTGTAACTGAATTATTTCCCTCAATCAAAGTGACATTGATTTACTTGTAATTTTCCGGAAATTACATCAACAAAATCCTCCACCATACAATATAACAATGAATTGCAAATACTTTTTAAAATCCTAAATAACGAAGTTAGGTCCTAAAATTATAAAAAGTTTTTTTAGGTTATACTACCATCTTGTTAATCACACTGAAAGCACCTAATGCGAGAGTATTTTGAAATCTTTGTGTGCATCTAGTTTTTACCGTTTACCGCTAAATTCCTAGACTTATTCGTTTAAGAAGGGAAAAATACACAATGAATTTCGACTAACTACAAAGGAAAGCGTTTTCCTTTTATATCAAACACATTTCTTTAACAATTTTTTTATTCAACTCAAAAAACAAAGCACAAATATTTAATGAAATAAGCTTTATTAATTTTGATATTATATACTACAACATATTTGTAAATGATATTTTGTTGTTGTAATTTTCGACTGAAATATTATGTTTCGCTATTGAGAGGTAATATTGCGGTCACGTGACATCCCACGTAATTTCCGTTCCGGTTCCGTGTGATTCCGGTACGTGTTCATTTTGCTAATCCGCTTCAATTTACACGTTGTCAATCGAAATTCGATCAAATCCTTTAGTAACAATAGCATAACACCTCCATAGTAATTATTTGCGTTAAAAATACAACACCATTTTTCATGTTGTTATTTACGTCAACAAATAATTGAAATTGCAAAAAAAAATTGCTGTACAAGCCAAAACAAATGGTGTCTCAATATGTCAATAACTTTATGCGAAAGTGTGCGACGGAGACCGCACATTCCGGCGTCTGGATGGCGGGCGTCGTCGCGTATCTCTTTATTTGCCGCACGAAACCAAAAGTCTTGAAACCTGAAAGGAACCGCTTGTCAAATGTAATAAATTGGCTTTAAAAATTTCCAGCGGCCAATATTCTAAAAGGAACATGCATCCATGTGCAATGTCCACATGGGTGCATGTCAATATGGTCAGAGTTTGTCTATTATAGGTGTTCCTAATAGCTCCTTTGTGCTTAAGACGAAAATACCTCAATAGGATGTTTCGGGTTAGTGTACTCGAGTTTATAGGCGTACGAAATAGGCTCTTTTGATGGTTAATTAAGACGGATATTACCCAACCGGATATATCTTACGTATTAGTTATGCGGGGTACAAATCTTGATGTAAAATTTTAAAGTAGAACACCTATAAATATAGAAACAATGACAATTTGCTATAAGAGTACAATTTTCAAATCAATAAATTCGTTCTAGAAGATATATCTACCTTCTAGAGGGTAACTGAATTCCATAAATATTCGCGAAGGTTGCAATCCTTTCAAAGTTTGACAAATTGCTCTATTTGAGCGCGCAAGTTCATAATTATGTAATCATGACAAAATCAGTTCTCATTAGACAATAACAAGCCTCTTCAGTTTCAAATAGCAATCACAAAGTAATTAATCATAATCCGCGTACGTACTACTAAATATAGGCAACCACCACTTTCAAGTACGGACTAATGAACAAAACGACGACACACGTATTCGACCCATAGAACAAACCAAGTTATACAAACATATCACGGTTTAATTTTCCTTTTACAGACCGCCTGTAAAGTTGAGACCCATTCGTGCCGCCATGCGACCAAAAAGGCTAATTTTGGGCGAAACCAAAATCAGAAATGTATTCCATGTTAGTTGACTTTTTAATACTTTAATAATACAATTTTTATCTTATTTTATTCATGTTTAGATGACTATAACAGGGTCGTATTAGACACTATTCCAGGCGAGCGTGACTCGGATTACGTAAATGCGTCTTATGTTGATGTAAGTTATTTTACCACAGTTTATCAATATTCCAAAAACTTTATTATTATTAGAAACTCTATAATACATTTTATGAGATTTCCTTTTATAATTAATATTACGAATCTGTAGTTTAGACAATTTTATGTAATGGTTGAATATGTAATACGATTAAATGTATACAGAGTCTATTGAAGCCAAACGCTTATATCGTAACGCAAGGACCAACGGAAGAGACTGTTAGAGAATTCTGGAGGATGGTCTGGCAAGAAAGAGCTTGTTGTATTGTAATGTTAACAAAAACATTTGATTTTATCAAAGTACGTTATTGTTAGGGCACCTGAATGCAATTCAAAATGGCTGAAATGTGTGCTTTTGGTTAGGTGATGTGTGTGCAGTATTGGCCAGCATCTGGCAAAAAAGATGAACTCTATGGTGATATAGGAATATCTGTTTTGCAAGAGGAAGAATTAGCTAATTTTCATATCCGAACGTTTAGGTTATACAAAAAAGAAGGGGATGTAAGTGAAACATATTTGTTTCAAAACAGGATATAGCATATTTTTGCTTTTAGGAAATTGTTGAAGAACGTACTATCTTACAATTTCATTACACTGAATGGCATAGTCATACTTGTCCGTTTTCTAATGCCATTTTGGAGTTTCGGCGACGTGTTAGGGCCGTTGTGGGCAACCGAATCGTAACAGATAAAGCTGGACCAATGGTTGTTCATTGCAAGTGAGTTATCCTACTAAATTTCCAAAGAAATTTAATTTGAAATGTATTTACAATTTTTTTAAACTCAATCGATTTTATTTTTTATTAATTAATGTATTTTATATATATTTTGATAGTAAAAATAAATTGCTCGATGTATGTAATTTTCAGTGATGGTGGAGGAAGATCTGGTGTGTATTTATCAATTGACGCGAATATGGAGTTATCTGAAGAAGAAGACGCGTTTGATATCTTCGGGTACATGAAGAAGTTGCGACAATCTCGCAAAGGATTAATCGAGAATATGGTAAGTTGTATCATTTTGTAAACTAATAAAGTTTAACGATCGATATCGCAACTTTACAACTAAATTAAGCGGGCACTATCGCCTGTGCTTGGGCCATTTACGCTTGTCTAAATGTAACCTAGCATTTATATTAATTAACGTACTTGACACACTGACATCTATTGGTGCAGAATCGATACGAAGCACACTCATAAAGCACCTTAAGAGATCTCCGAGAAAAATGCGAGTTGTCTTGTTGTTTTTACGAGTAAATAAAAACAACACAACATCTCGCTGAATTTATTACACATTTATGTGGGGCACCGTATATATGTGTGAATAGAGCAAAATTGGGATAGTTAAGGCGTAGAATAGGAGGGTAGAAAATTGCTTCTTTTTACTATGCAGTTATAAACTCAGTTTTAATAATTTAGGGACTTATCAGTATTACGCAAGTTTAAATTTCTTTCGTAACTTTGTAACTTATATATGAATAAATTTTCGGGACGTTCAACACGAACTGATACCTAATAAAAAAATGTATATTTTTCTTTATAAATAAATTCGATATTTTTTTACTTAACATTTTTTTATTTGTGTATACACAAGCACATTTTTTTTAACAACTGTATTACGAGTTATAATTAGAGCACTTATATATAAATATAGGCAGTAAATGTTGTAGTTAGTAGTTTAATTTTGAATGTGATAAATGTAGAATTTACGAGAATGCCAGTGCACAAAAGTTATTGTTTGTTCATGGTTACGCTTAGGAACAATACAAGTTTGTGTACGACACTCTGGAGGAGCATATTGTGTGCGGTAATTCCTGGTTTCCGGTGAAAGAATTATCTGCCCGGTTGAAACAGAAATCGATGAAGAACCTAATTACAAAGATGAACGAGTACCAGAGGGAATACGCACAGATATGCAAGATGACACCGCGGTTCACGATAGGTGATTGCGCCGGCGGACATCGCGGCGACAACCGCGACAAAAATAGAGACGTGCTCGTCGTGCCACGTAAGAATCGCCCCCCGTAAATCGATGCTTGACATTTTGAATAAATATAATTTTCTTACAGCTGATAACTTTCGACCGTATTTAACATCGTTCCAAGGTAACGCGTTCACCGATTACATCAATGCAGTTTTCGTCGATGTAAGTTCCCATTTATTAAAATCACATAAATTTGATTATTAACTAATACAAAATGATTAAAAAAAATGGGAGCTAATTTATTTATTTTAATTAGGGGTATACAAAACCACGCGAATATATAGTAACTGAATGGCCCCTAAAGCATACACCCGGTGAATTTTGGTCCCTGGTTTACGATTATGAATGCTCAGCAGTCGTAGTACTCTGTGTACCCCCTCATAATTCTGTAAGTTTTGTAAAATATCCGTAATGGCGATGTGTTGACCTGTTGTTGTATTGTTTTTAAGCAAGTATTTCCATCTTTTTGGCCCGAAGGGCGCCACTCAAAGAAGTACGGACCAGTGTTCACCATCGATCATATATCGCATAACCATTACACTAACATTAAAACTTGGGTATTCCGAATTAACAAAAAGGTAGACATTTCGCTCAAATAGTCATTCCAATTATCTTATGTTGTGTAATTGTTTAGATTGTTTCGCTAACTGAATTAATGGCTGGTGTTAAAGCCCCGCCGAAAACAGTCCAGCTATTTCAGCTTACTTGTTGGCCCTTGGGTCACAAAGTGCCCACATCTACAAATTCCTTGGTGGAACTTATGAACATGGTCGAACGGTGGCGACAACGAACTGATTACGGACCTGTGTGCGTCGTATCACCGTAAGTATTTCAATCAGGAGTGAACACCAAATAGAGGAACGTGACGTCATGCGTTCTCTGCTCTCTAGATTCTTTGAATATTTTTGGATTTGTTTAATAAAATTATTTATAATATGTTTTTAGTAATTGTGAATGTTTATGTAATTTGAAAATGAGTTTGTAATGAATGTAATTTAGCTTTTTGTTGAATGTAATTGTTATGCTTTTGATTGAATTATAGGGATGGTCGAAGTCGTTGTGGTGTTTATTGCGCGGCGAATGCTTGTATTGAACAAGTTATACAACACGGTGAAGTAGATATATTCCAAGCTGTCAAAACCGTTCGCAGACACCGACCGCAACACGTTGAAAACATTGTACGTATTATTACTTAACGATTCTATTCATATCTTATAATATTCTGCGCGCGAATTGATTAACATATTATGAAAAACAATGTTGATTAATGTTCTGTTGCGGTAGCTATAATTTATTTTCTAATATAAAGTACATTATAATATAAATTTAAAAACATTGGAATGTTTGTATTTAGACGGAGTACAAGTACTGTTATGATTTGGTACTTCACTACGTGCTACACTACCTCAACAAAGACATGAAAGAGAAAAAGTGAGAAAGCGAGCTTGGGGATGGGCTGTGGTTCATTGAGTTTGGCCGCGGAACCGCTCTGCCCCAAACACCCGAAGAAGCGCCCGCCGGCGGTGCGTCCGCCTTCAGCACAGCGTACGCCGCCCGTACCGGTCGCATTGTACACGAGCACACGATCCCCGCCCCTATACGTCCGCGCCGGCCACCGATCACCGGCTACGCGACCATTGACCGCGACCTCACCTCCACTACATCCGAGACGTCTTTCACAACATGTTTCTCTCAACGGAACGCGCTGCATCATCAACAACAGCGGCTGATGCAGTACGCGGCATCACTGGACCAGGGGGGTGAGTTAGCATATTTTTCAGCGCGTCCCACGTCGCCCGACAGACGGCGAAGACCTCCACTACAACACGGTATCGGGTTTGATCAGTCTGATTTTGAGTTGATGATGTCATTTGCGCGGCAAGAAGAAACCCCAGAAACAACACCCTCCGCTGAGCTGTCAACGGAAGAACAACAAAGTGAAAATGGAGCTGCTTCTTTTGATATTGAAACAGAAGTTTTCGTTCGCGAAACATCTAAAGATACCGAGACATCACCACGCGACGCGAATAGTTTCGGTGAAGCTTCTAATGAAGCAAGTGATTTCTATCCTGAATCTTCAAATCGACAGGTACTGAAAGACGCATTTGCTTATTCAAAAAATATTAATTCTACGTACCGTGACGCTTTCTATCGCGAAGCGACCAATATATATCGTGACCCAAAAGACACTTCGTGCATGGACCCAAATTTCTTCTGTCGCGACCCTAATGCTCCAAATGTCTTTGCCCGTGAATCGACTGCAAATAATTCCAGTATGCCAGAAATCTTAGAATCGAATTTCGGCGAAAATATCGAACTGTCCTACGAACGCAGTTACAAAAACCGGACCAACGAATATTTCTACGACCGGCCTGGTCCGTCTTCGTCAGCTAGTTCTAATTTCTTTAAAACAGAAGATGTCTACGATACATGCTTTAGCTTAAACGACCCCTTACAAATTCAACGAATGTCTGTTACGGCTTTGTTTGAAAAATTCTGCGCAGACGAGCGGGAACCGCGAGTTAAGCCGTTACCCGTGCGACAAGCGAGCGAAACAGCATTTCGAACTAGCCGATTAAAAGGGATTTCTTCCGATCGAATAACAGGGGGATTTGTAAAAAAGAGGGGCGACCGGATTAGCACATCGTCCTTAGGAGACCAGCCAGCTTCAGGTAGTTGTTTTAGTATTTTTGAAAAACGGAAAGGGAAATTAGGTAAGCTAGAAAAGTCGAAGAGATTAAGTGCTAGCGCACTTTACGACCAGTCTCCTACTGGGAATTTAGCAAAAGTTAATCGTAACCGTTCACCAGAGATTTATAAAAAGTTTAACTCTGAAGAGTTACAACGTTACAGCGAAGAAAAAACCTTGCCCTCTACAAGCAAGTCTGATAATTCTGTGTCAAAATTTAAGTTTTATGAAAATCCATTAGACAGAGCAAGCGTAGCGAAACTATATGAGAAGTTTTGCTACGACGATAAAATCAAATCTCCAGCATCAGTGACTGGAGTTGCTTCGTTATTCACAAACAAACAAGTCAGTTTGGAATCTAGTGAACCGAAATCCGCGAAAACCGAACCATACAGCGCGGCCAGTTTGAGCGAGCGCACCTCAGACATCATGAGCCACACAATCTTAGCACTCAAATCCGATTCGAACATCTTCAATTTTGATCTAGAATCATTGGAACACAGTGAACTGCAAAGTGACTTGCTACTAACACCAGATCGCAGCGCAAGCGTTAGCAACACTGTCCAGCTTTTATTTGAAGATCCACGCTCAAATCGTACAAGCATTTCAGATTTATACGAACCGTGCTTTTCTGTAAGCTTAGCTCCAAAACGGCCATCATTAAAGCGCGACTTTGGACGTCATTGGGACTTGAATACTCTAGACTTACGTCCTATCGACGACGAAAGTCCAACAACTAGTAAATTTACATCAAACTCAAGTCCCGAGGATGGCCTACAGAATTTCGATTCGAAGAGTAATAACTCAGATGTTTTTATTATCTCAGAGAATCCATCGAGTTTTAACGAAAATATTAGTGAGCGAAACGGTAAAGCGCAGATGTTAGAAGATATAAATGAAGGTGATTCCGACTTGTCGTCGGATCGGACTTCATTGTCTGAGTCATTAATACCCAAGTCCATGTCGAGTAGACCATCAATGCAGAAATTGCAACCGTATAAGCCAAAATTACCGATTGAGGAGCAATTCAATCATGAATTAAATAATAAACAACTAGTGGATGATTTAGAACAATTAACGCTTACAAATTGTACAGATAAATTAAAAACGCTACGCGTTAAAAAAGAAAAAGACAGCAGTGTACGGAAACGGACTAGATGTTTTCCACTTTGATATACATTCATGTAGATGTTTTATGATATAAGGGAAATAATATTATAAGTAAGTATGCGTTATTCTTGTTTATTTTGTTCATTTGTATTTATTACGATCAGGAATACAACTTATGCTGTGTATTATATATCGAACTTTCATTATATATTATAAATTAAATAAATATTCTATACTTGGTACCAATCTAGACAGTAAGATTTATTCCAGATTTTTTAAATGTTAGGGAACCTATCTTAGTTAATAAATTTGACTTTTAAAAGTAGTACTAGAGATTTAAAAATTAAATTGTGCCAAATAATAAAAACAAATTTTTTGATTGGTGATAGTTGTAATAATGCACAGCATATTTTCCTGATGTAACAAATGAATCGTAATATATTCTAAATAAATGGAACTGATATATTCGCTCACAATTCGACGCAAAGGCAATCGATATGAACAAAAAAATCGAGCGTTGTCGAATCTGTGAGATTCCTACAATTTTGGGCACACCATGTTCATGTTGTGATTGTTGTAGTGTTTTCGTCAGTGCCTTTACCACCCATTGAATTGGGAATCCATTATTTTCAATTTTCCGATAGACAAATGTGTATAAATATTGATTTCAAAATTGTGTTTAAAAATATCGACTGCCGTTTAAATAATTAACATTTATAAATACACGTCCATTTTACCTAATTCAATTTTATATATATATAAAAAAGAAATCAACGTAAAACAAATTTAATTAAAAATCAAATGTACAAATAAAAGAATTTACTAAAATTAGTTATTAGACATTTTTAAGATATGGCAGTCGAGAATTTAAAAATTCTTTCCTCTAGTTTGGCAAACAATAATTAGTTCCCAAAAATTTGGGCGCTTTTTGAAAATGATATATAAATATAAAACAGCTATTTTATGATTGTTATATTAGAACATATTTTACTAAATATTATTTATATGAACAAGTATACGTAATGAAGCATGTTTATTTTTCATTTTTGAATATGCGTATAAACATTAGAAGTTTTTAGCGAATTTCGGTGGTTAGTAATTGTCAAAAATAATTGTCTAAATATTTGTTCCGTGGTCTCCATTTATGTCAAAAAAAAAAACAAACCATATTAAATATTACGATTTCGAATGCAGCAATACTTTTACAGAATAAAAATGCTTATTTAATAAATAACGAGAGATATAAAACATTATTGAAAACAGCTAATTCTGTGATAATGTGAATTGTAATTATTATAAATATATGCTAGTTGATATGATCCTGCCAAAAATATATTTAAATGTGTACCAAAACATCTATTATTTGTTAAATGTATATGTTCATTGAACACATTTTATGCCGACATTGTTTAACAGCAAAATGGCAATGGAAGTGTTTTCGATTTCCGTATGCAATCTTATTGTAAAAATTGTAGTTTTTATTTAGATAATATTGTAAATAACTCGACCATGTTAAATTTGCGTTCGTATTTTTCAGTGTTTATAAAATATGAATAAATAACTCAATAAAATTATTGGTCCAATATATATCACACTCAGAATATACATAGAATTTTCAAGAAATTGTTAGCGAATTTATTAATATAATAATAATTTTACGAGTAAGTTAATATTTATTGTTTGTATTGTTAGTATAATAATAATAATATACGTTTATATGTGGCTAAAAAAACACGTCAAATAAATTTGAAATAGACATTTTTTGGTGTACAGTTTGAATTCATTTGATTTGACTATTTAAATGTATCAAGTTTAGTTCTACTATTGTTATATTAACAAAACCAATAAATATTTCACCGTTTAGGTACTATAGTTATAAACATTCGATAGTTTGTTCGCTATCGGCAAATTTGTTTAATTCTAGGTAGAAATATGATTTAATGTGTATTTTCACACGGAATTATTAAAATTAACGATGCCAACACTATATATACATAATGTAATTAAAAGGAAATAAACATTTGTATAGTATTAAACCATCATGTTTTTACTTTCTTATACGCAGTATAAGTATTGTAATCATGAAAAATTTCGAACTCGAGATTTTAACGGAAATATACGTTTTGTGCTTCCCTGAATCGATTCCGACTATTTTTGGAATGACGTCCGTCTGTGTGTGTGTGTGTGTCTGTGTGTGTGTGTGTGTGTGTGTGTGTATGTGAGCGCTCTACAGCCCAAACGGCTAAAGGGAAAATTATGAAATTTTAGACTTAAGATTTGTATGTGCCTGGCACGAAAACCTCCTATTTTTGAAAACCGTATTCCGACCGGAAGTGCATGTTTACCCTAGTCATTTTTTGCAGTTTCTGCAATTACTCAAAAATGGTTATAGTTACAGAAAATTTTTGTCAACAAAAATTAATGATATTTATATTTAGCACAACTTTTGTTTGAATCTTTTTTCCAAAAATGTACTGGTTTCAAAATAAATTTCTGCTTATTATATATATTGTTACATAAATCGTATCATCTGCGCCTGTCAATTGTTTAACAAAATAGACTTAAATAATTTGAAGTTTGACATTTAATATTTATTCTAAGAAACATATTTAGTGTAAAAGCGATCTAAAGGTTAGAACAAATATTATAAATTAGAAAAATAATGTAACTACGATATGGTTTAACCCATATGCGGATAAGAAAGTTCGGTGCATGACACTGCAGATATTTTTTATTTAAACTAATAAAGCTACTACGTATAAGAGTGTTCAGTACCGAGTTTTACAGATGTTTTAATAATAGCAACCAGCATTACTTTAATGTAAATTGCGTAGAATTTGTATTCAACTATTTTTGGAATTACGTCCGTCTGTGTGTGTGAGTGTGTATGTTCTCTACAGCCTCAACGGTTGAAGCTAAAATTATGAAACTTTAAATTTAAGATTTGCATATGCCTGGGGTGTGGACCTCCTGTTTTTGAAAAAAATATTCAAAACGGAAGTGCCTGTTTACTCTAGTCATTTTTTGCAGTTTCTGCAATTACTCAAAAATGGTTACAGTTACAGAAAAATTGTATGAACAAAAATTAAAGGTATTTATATTTAGCGCAACTGTTCGAATTTTTTTTTCCAAAAAGGGTACTGGTTTCAAAATAAATTTCTGCTTATTATATATATATTTTTACATAAATCGTACCATCTGCGCCTGTCAATTGTTTAACAAAATAGACTTAAATAATTTGAAGTTTGACATTTAATATTTATTCAAAGAAATATATTTAGTGTAAAAGCGATATAAAGGTTAGAACAAATATTATAAATTAGATAAATAATGATAGTACGATATGGTTTAACCCAAATGCGTATAAGTTCGGTGTATGACACTGCAGATGTTTTTTTATAAATATATAATTATTAAAAATTTTCTATAAAACATAAAAAAATAAAAGGCGACATATTTATTTTATATTTTAATTTAAAACAAAGTAATGTAAGTACAATTGATTATAATTCAAATATATACATTCATTTAAAATAGTGATCTTATAAGATCTGGAAAGTAATATATATAATTATTGTAATTTTTACAGAAACAATTTAACTATCCAAAACAATACACAATATTTATTATTATTTATAACTTAATAATATAATAAACATATTATGAATGCATGATACTGGAATGTACTGTATTCTGAAACAAACAAATAATAATTGATAAAAAATAAAATAGAAACCATTTAATCCTTACATATTTAATGAAAATAATGCATACCTTTAATTCAGTTGTGGTGTCATTCCAATCCAGTTCTGCAATTTTCGGAATAACATTTTGGATCACTTGGATCATTTTAGTTACATTCTTTTTAAATGTTGCCAACACATCAGTCACACAAACACCACCACCAGTGGTTCTCCAACAGTCGTAATCCGTGGCTAAGGCAACAGCAGCATAACACAACCCTGCTTCTTTCGCCAAGATGACCTTACAGATATAAAATAAAGTACTTATTATATTAAATAGTGTTTTGTTAGGATTTTATTTATATTTAGTTTGTTTTTTTTTCGTTACGAAATGTTTACTTCTGGGACTGTGGTCATATTGATGATATCACCGCCCCATTGTTTGAACATTAGACTTTCCGCTTTACTAGAAAAGCGCGGGCCTTCAATGGTGACACAAGTTCCTGTTTCGTGGCATTTGAAACCCAATTCTTTGGCGGTTGAGATCAACAGTTGACGAGTACGAGGACAAAATGCTGGCTCCATAGGTAAATGACATATACCACTCGGTGAATTTTCTTTTCCATCATAAAATGTCTCTTCACGCTTTGTAGTCCTATATATGATAAAATAAATTTATTACGTTCATATTTATATAATTTGTTTTTTTTTTAAATTTAGACCTATCGATGAATGAGTCCATGACAACTAGATCTCCTGGTTGGATATCTTCTTGTAGGGATCCAGTTGCAGTGGATGCGATCACATGCGTGCAACCAGCTTTTTGCAAAGCCCAAATGTTAGCACGATAGTTAATCAAGCTTGGCGTTACGGAATGTGTTCGGCCATGCCTGGCAAGTAAAACGCAATCGACTCCGCTTATTTTACCCTCGATGAGCACATCGGAAGGTGAACCGTACGGTGTCTTCAAAAAAGGTAGTTCTTTACGACCCTCCAAAATATCTGGATCGTCCAAGCCGGAGCCACCAATGATCCCAATCTGAAATGTAGATATAACCTTAAAACCTAACCTCAAAACAAACTAACTCAATGAAATACCTTAATAATAATCATTATTAAATTATTTATAAGTAAATTCGATTATAGTTTATTGGAATGTATAAATGTATGTTGATCTATTTTATAGCTAATTTAACAAGATCACAACTCGCGCACCGTGGCACCAAGGAACAGCGTGGCACACCGCTGACAAAACGATAACGGATAATATTTTTTGTTAAATAGTTAATTTATTATAATAATAAGTATTTTATATTGTATATAATTGCTTTATAATATATTTAATTGTTGTAAGTTTATATTGTTATAAATAATATATTTGAACTATTTTTATGTTTATTATGACTAAACGAATCATATATTTCTATTATAATTATTTTATTACAGTAATAACTATTACTTTTATATTGTTGTTGATATTGTTTATAATATACTTAATTGTTGTTGATATTGTTTAGAGTATATTTAATTGTTGTTGATATTGTTAAGAATATATTTATTTGTCGTTGATATTATTTATTACTTTGCAAGGTAAAGTAAAGAATATAAGATTATCGTTTCGTTGTTACACCCTGTATTTAATTGTTATATGTTGTTATTAGTAAATGAAACACTTTTATTATTAAACAAATGATATATTTCTATTGTAATTAATTTGTTACAGTTATAAATATTGCTTTTATATTGTATATCATTGATTTATCATATATTTAAATTTTGTTAGAAATAGGGGTTGATATATTTGTATTAAGTAATTAAATAATTGTACTGATTTTTGTACGTATATTATTTTACTTGAAATTTATATTATTGTCTTCTTTTGTTAAGTATATTATTTATTTATAATGTAATTCATTGTTATAAGTTGTTATTAGTGCATGAAACACTTTTATTGTTAAACAAATGATATATTTTTAATATAATTAATTTATTGCAGTTATAAGTATTACTTTTATATTGTATATCATTGATTTATCATATATTTAAATGTTGTATTTTGATATTGCTAGAAATAAGGGTTGATATATTTGAATTAAATAATTGTACTGATTTTTGTATGTATATTACTTGGTTTTAAATAAAAACATCATAAAAAATACATATATTACTTTAATTTACCTTAAAACTCCTTCAAATCCTCCTAAAAAAACATTACATTTTAACTAATGTAAAAAAAAAATGGGTACTCTTTGTTTTTCAGGTGATCTTAAAAGATCAAAATTTCAGTTAAAAGTTTGAGGTTAGAATTAACCTAAAAATTTTAATTAAAAATTTTGATGTTAGATTTAACCTAAAAATTTTAATTAGCAAATTTTGTGATTTTTTTACCATTTGGTCGAAAAAAACTTTCAGGTTAGAATTAACCTAAAAATTTTAATTAGCAATTTTCGAGATTTTTTTGACCACATTTAATTCAAATATATCAACCCCTATTTCTAACAATATCAAAATACAACATTTAAATATATGATAAATCAATGATATACAATATAAAAGTATCACTTATAACTGTAATAAATTAATTATATTAGAAATATATCATTTGTTTAACAATAAAAGTGTTTCATGCACTAATAACAACTTATAACAATTAAATTTTTGTGATTTTATTGTATGTTTTACGAAAATAAATTTCTACAATTATAAAAGTCTCATATTTACACTTAGATATTGTTTATAAATAGCAATAATAATATTATTGTCTATAATAGTACCTAAAGACAGTAGAAATAATTTGGTAATTAAAAAAAGTGCTTCTAAGAGCATAAAAAATATATTTCAATTCACGTTCATATAAGACGCGCGTTTGTTACATATTCTATTGTTGCCTATTTGTTAATAAACTTATAAATAAAGTATTTAAATAGTATTATTTAAAGAAATATAAAAAAATAACCCTTGTTGCATTATTTTAATGTTTAGCTATGGGAAATAATCATTTATAAAGAATGCCTATCGTTTGTTCTTCAACAAAAATTGCTCTGCGAAACACATTTTTCACTGTTTGTATCCGTATTACATGAAGTAGAAAGGATCGTTTGGAGACAGATATATACTCTCTCTTTCTATAGGTTGGATAGACAGAGAAAGAGCGTGTAAAACATTTTGGTTAACTCTGGTTTGTACAACTTAGAAACGCCTATAGTTTGAAACATTAATTAGTTAAAAATATGTTGACATGTAATACCTAGTTATTATTGGTCAATATGCATGCTTCAATCAATCGAGTGGGAGTCAACTATTTGTTTTAATATGTAAATCTTGACAGAGCATGCTCGATCCTTTTTTAACTTATAGTTTTATATGCTAATTATCGGAATCTTTCAGTCATACTACAGAGAAATTACCAGAAAGTTAGACTATGTAACCCAGTAGATGTAATGTAATGTATTTTTAGGATGATTTGAAGGAGTTTTAAGGTAAATTAAAATAATATATGTATTTTTTATGATTTTTTTATTTTATACCAAGTAATATACGTACAAAAAACAGTACAATTATTTAATTAAAATATATCAACCCCTATTTCTAACAATATCAAAATACAACATTTAAATATATGATAAATCAATGATATACAATATAAAAGTAACACTTATAACTGTAATAAATTAATTATATAAGAAATATATCATTTGTTTAACAATAAAAGTGTTTCATGCACTAATAACAACTTATAACAATTAAATTTTTGTGATTTTATTGTATGTTTTACGAAAATAAATTTCTACAATTATAAAAGTCTCATATTTACTGACCAATATTATTTTTTATATTGTCATTTTTTGTAAAATATATAATTTATTTATAATATATTTAATTGTTATTAGTTGTTATTGGTATATGAAATATTTATATTATATTTAATAAGTTTTATATTGTATATAATATATATAATTGTTGTATGCTGATATTATTATAAATAGGGTTGATATGTTTGAATTATATACTATTTAATTGTTATAAGTTGTTATTAGTAAATGAAACACTTTTATTATTAAAGAAATGATATATTTCTATTATAATAAATTTATTACAGTTATAAATATTACTTTTATATTGTATCTCATTGATTTATCATATATTTAAATGTTGTTAGAAATAGGGGTTGATATATTTGTATTAAGTGTTTAAATAATTGTACTGATTTTTATACGTATATTATTTTACTTTAAATTTATATTACTGTCTTCTTTCGTTAAGTATATTATTTATTTATAATGTAATTTATTGTTATAAGTTGTTATTCATCAGTACAATTATATAATTCAAATATATCAACCCCTATTTCTAACAATATCAAAATACAACATTTAAATATATGATAAATCAATGATATACAATATAAAAGTAATACTTATAACTGTAATAAATTAATTATATTAGAAATATATCATTTGTTTATCAATAAAAGTGTTTCATGCACTAATAACAACTTATAACAATGAATTACATTATAAATAAATAATATACTTAACAAACGAAGACAATAATATAAATTTAAAGTAAAATAATATTCGTACAAAAATCAGTACAAGTATTTAAACACTTAATACAAATATATCAACCCCTATTTCTAACAACATTTAAATATATGATAAATCAATGATATACAATATAAAAGTAATACTTATAACTGTAATAAATTAATTATATTAGAAATATATCATTTGTTTAACAATAAAAGTGTTTCATGCACTAATAACAATTAAATTTTTGTGATTTTATTGTATGTTTTACGAAAATAAATATCTACAATTATAAAAGTCTCATATTTACACTTAGATATTGTTTATAAATAGCAAAAATAATATTATTGTCTATAATAGTACCTAAAGACAGTAGAAATAATTTGGTAATTAAAAAAAAGTGCTTCTAAGAGCACAAAAAATATATTTCAATTCCCGTTCATATAAGACGCGCGTTTGTTACATATTCTATTGTTGCCTATTTGTTAATAAACTTATAAATAAAGTATTTAAATAGTATTATTTAAACAAATATAAAAAAATAACCCTTGTTGCATTATTTTAATGTTTAGCTATGGGAAATAATCATTTATAAAGAATGCCTATCATTTGTTCTTCAACAAAAATTGCTCTGCGAAACACATTTTTCACTGTTTGTATCCGGATTACATGAAGTAGGAAGGATCGTTTGGAGACAGATATATACTCTCTCTTTCTATACGTTGGATAGACAGAGAAAGAGCGTGTAAAACATTTTGGTTAACTCTGGTTTGTACAACTTAGAAACGCCTATAGTTTGAAACATTAATTAGCTAATAGCCCTTCCTTAAAAATATGTTGACCCGTAATATCTAGTTATATAGTCAATAAGTCAATATGCATGCTCCAATCAAATCGAGTGGGAGTCAACTATTTGTTTTAATTTGTAAATCTTGATAGAGCATGCTCGATCCTTTTTTAACTTATAGTTTTATATGCTAATTATCGGAATCTTTCAGTCATACTACAGAGAAATTACCAGAAAGTTAGACTATGTAACCCAGTAGATGTAATGTAATGTATTTTTAGGATGATTTGAAGGAGTTTTAAGGTAAATTAAAATAATATATGTATTTTTTATGATGTTTTTATTTTAAACCAAGTAATATACGTACAAAAATCAGTACAATTAATTAATTCAAATATATCAACCCCTATTTCTAACAATATCAAAATACAACATTTAAATATATGATAAATCAATGATATACAATATAAAAGTAATACTTATAACTGTAATAAATTAATTATATAAGAAATATATCATTTGTTTAACAATAAAAGTGTTTCATGCACTAATAACAACTTATAACAATTACATTTTTGTGATTTTATTGTATGTTTTACGAAAATAAATTTCTACAATTATAAAAGTAACACTTATAGGGATGTAACAGCGAAACGAGCTACCTCGAATAACTTCTATGTTATTAACCATACAATAAAATAGTATAAGACAATCTTATACAGGACCAAGGGGGACATCCAATTATGAAAGAAAATATTTTTTTAAACCAGTGGTTCTTAAGCAACAACACAAAGTTATATTTTTTATAGTTTATAGTTTTTCGAGGTAGCTCGTTTCGCTGTTACACCCTGTATTTAATTGTTATAAGTTGTTATTAGTAAATGAAACACTTTTATTATTAAACAAATTATATATTTCTGTTATCATTTATTTATTTCAGTTATAAGTATTGCTTTTATATTGTATATCATTGATTTATCGTATATTTAAATGTTATATTTTGATATTGTTAGAAATAAGGGTTGATATATTTCTATTAAGTGTTTAAATAATTGTACTGATTTTTGTACGTATATTATTTTACTTTAAATTTATATTATTGTCTTCCTTTGTTAAGTATATTATTTATTTATAATGTTATTTATTGTTATAAGTTGTTATTAGTGCGTGAAACACTTTTATTGTTAAACAAATGTTATATTTCTATTATAATTCATTTATTACAGTTATAAGTATTACTTTTATATTGTATATCATTGATTTATCATTTATTTAAATGTTGTATTTTGATATTGTTAGAAATAAGGGTTGATATATTTGTGTTAAGTGTTTAAATAATTGCACTGATTTTTGTACGTATATTATTTTACTTTAAATTTATATTATTGTCTTCTTTTGTTAAGTATATTATTTATTTATAATGTAATTCATTGTTATAAGTTGTTATTAGTAAATGAAACACTTTTATTGTTAAACAAATGCTATATTTCTATTATAATGAATTTATTACAGTTATAAGTATTACTTTTATATTGTTTATCATTGATTTATCATATATTTAAATGTTGTTAGAAATATGGGTTGATATATTTGTATTAAGTGTTTAAATAATTGTACTGATTTTTGTACGAATATTATTTTACTTTTAATTTATATTATTGTCTTCCTTTGCTAAGTATATTATTTATTTATAATGTTATTTATTGTTATAAGTTGTTATTAGTGCATGAAACACTTTTATTGTTAAACAAATGATATATTTCTAATATAATTAATTTATTACAGTTATAAGTGTTACTTTTATATTGTATATCATTGATTTATCATATATTTAAATGTTGTATTTTGATATTGTTAGAAATAGGGGTTGATATATTTTAATTAAATAATTGTACTGATTTTTGTACGTATATTACTTGGTTTAAAATAAAAACTTCATAAAAAATACATATATTATTTTAATTTACCTTAAAACTCCTTCAAATCATCCTAAAAATACATTACATTTAGTTAAAATGTAATGTAAAAAAAATGATAAAAGTGTTTCATGCACTAATAACAACTTATAACAATTAAATTTTTGTGATTTTATTGTATGTTTTACGAAAATAAATTTCTACAATTATAAAAGTCTCATATTTACACTTAGATATTGTTTATAAATAGCAATAATAATATTATTGTCTATAATAGTACCTAAAGACAGTAGAAATAATTTGGTAATTAAAAAAAAGTGCTTCTAAGAGCACAAAAAATATATTTCAATTCACGTTCATATAAGACGCGCGTTTGTTACATATTCTATTGTTGCCTATTTGTTAATAAACTTATAAATAAAGTATTTAAATAGTATAATTTAAACAAATATAAAAAAATAACCCTTGTTGCATTATTTTAATGTTTAGCTATGGGAAATAATCATTTATAAAGAATGCCTATCATTTGTTCTTCAACAAAAATTGCTCTGCGAAACACATTTTTCACTGTTTGTATCCGGATTACATGAAGTAGATAGGATCGTTTGGAGACAGATATATACTCTCTCTTTCTATATGTTGGATAGACAGAGAAAGAGCGTGTAAAACATTTTGGTTAACTCTGGTTTGTACAACTTAAAAACGCCTATAGTTTGAAACATTAATTAGCTAATAGCCCCTCCTTAAAAATATGTTGACCCGTAATAACTAGGTATTATTATTATATGCATATTTGATTGGAGCATCCAATTCTCCAATCAAATATAAGAACACTGCGACTAGTATTTTACCAAACGTGGGAGTCAACTCTTTGTTTTAATTTTTAAATCTTGATAGAGCATGCTCGATCCTTTTTTAACTTATAGTTTTATATGCTAATTATCGGAATCTTTCAGTCATACTACAGAGAACTTACCAGAAAGTTAGACTATGTAACCCAGTAGATGAATTATATTTCGTATATCGTTCTTTTTCTAACTTGTTTTAAAATGGTAATTGATCAAGAATCTCTCTGTCTTACTACAGTAAAATATTTTTGTGTGCAAATAATTACAATACTGTTAGACTATATACCCACTAGATCATCCTCAATACATGTTTTATTTGTATATATTATTATTTCATAATTTAATATAATCTATTTATTCTGAGTCTTTTTACATTCTTATACGCAGTATAAGTAAGTATTGTAATCATGAAAAATTTCTATCTCGAAATTTTAACGGAAACATACGTTTTGACCTTCCCTGAATCGATTCCGACTATTTTAGGAATGACGTCTGTATGTGTGTGTGTGTGTGTGTGTGTGTGTGTGTGTATGTGAGCGCTCTACAGCCCAAACGGCTACAGGGAAAATTATGAAATTTTAAAGTTATGACTTTTATGTGCCTGGTACGAAAACCTCTTTTTTTTGAAAACCATATTCCTACCGGAAATGCATGTTTACTCTAGTCATTTTTTGCAGTTTCTGCAATTACTCAAAAATGGTTATAGTTACAGAAAAATTTCGTGAACAAAAATAAATGGTATTTATATTTAACACAACTTTTGCTTAGATCTTTTTTCCAAAAAAAGTACTGGTTTCAAAATAAATTTCTGCTTATTATATATATTGTTACATAAATCGTATCATCTGCGCCTGTCAATTGTTTAACATTAGACTTAAATAATTTGAAGTTTGACATTTAATATTTATTCTAAGAAATATATTTAGTGTAAAAGCAATCTAAAGGTTAGAACAAATATAATAAATTAGAAAAATAATGTAACTACGATGTGGCTTAACCCATATGCGTATAAGGAAGTTCGGTGCATGAGACTGCAGATGTTTTACTTTCTTTTGGTGGCGTTTTAAAAGAAATACAAATATAATAATTATAGTGAATTATATATATTTAATAAACAGTATAAATAAAAGATTTTACATATTTATTAACAAGATTATCCATAAAAGTTACTACAACAACAAGAATTCGCTTTATAAAAATAAATAAATATATACATATAGCTCATCGGTATCGAAATTTTTTTTTCTTTTTACGTGATTTATAACCTAAATTTTGATCTTTTAAGACATTTTTTCTCGAAAATTTTTCTTTTAACGGCTAACCTGAAAAACAAAAAGTACCCCATTTTAAAAGTCTGAAAACAAAAATAAAGGGAAAAGGGCATTGTTTGTGTTATTTTACAAATAATTATAAGTCTGTTCTAATTTAATTCCACATTTATTTGCAAATAAACAATAAGATTTATACAAACATTATTAATACATATATATTATTTATTACATGCCGATAGCAACAGTAAAAACAATTTAATTAAACTATTATTACTGAATAGATACAATACATTCTAAATATATTATTTATATACATTTCGGCAATGTTCATAGTCGGTAAAATGCTATTTGTTCGTATTTGTTTTGTTCAGTACTTTGGTAATTTTATTTATAGCAATAATCAATACATTTGCTTATATAGTATTAATAAAAATAATAATATTATTGTCTATAATAGTACCTAAAGACAGTAGAAATAATTTGGTAATTAAAAAAAAGTGCTTCTAAGAGCACAAAAAATATATTTCAATTCACGTTCATATAAGACGCGTGTTTGTTACATATTCTATTGTTGCCTATTTGTTAATAAACTTATAAATAAACTATTTAAATAGTATAATTTAAACAAATATAAAAAAATAACCCTTGTTGCATTATTTTAATGTTTAGCTATGGGAAATAATCATTTATAAAGAATGCCTGTCATTTGTTCTTCAACAAAAATTGCTCTGCGAAACACATTTTTCACTGTTTGTATCCGGATTACATGAAGTAGATAGGATCGTTTGGAGACAGATATATACTCTCTCTTTCTATACGTTGGATAGACAGAGAAAGAGCGTGTAAAACATTTTGGTTAACTCTGGTTTGTACAACTTAGAAACGCCTATAGTTTGAAACATATAGTCAATATGCATGCTCCAATCAAATCGAGTGGGAGTCAACTATTTGTTTTATCGTTTGGAGACAGATATATACTCTCTCTTTCTATAGGTTAGATAGACAGAGAAAGAGCGTGTAAAAGATTTTGGTTAACTCTGGTTTGTACAACTTAGAGTCAATATGCATGCTCCAATCAAATCGAGTGGGAGTCAACTATTTGTTTTAATTTGTAAATCTTGGTAGAGCATGCTCGATCCTTTTTTAACTTATAGTTTTATATGCTAATTATCGGAATCTTTCAGTCATACTAATAATATTTTTATTTAAAATGTAGTTTCTCTGTAGTATAACTGAAAGATTCCGATAATTAGTATATAAAACTATAAGTTAAAAAAGGATCGAGCATGCTCTATCAAGATTTACATATTAAAACAAATGGTTGACTCCCACTCGATTGATTGGAGCATGCATATTGAAGGAGGGTCTATAAGCTAATTAATGTTTCAACTATAGGCGTTTCTAGTTGTACAAAACCAGAGTTAACCAAAATGTTTTGCACTCTCGTTCTCTGTCTATCCAACGTATAGAAAGATAGAGTATATATCTGTCTCCAATCGATCTTTTCTACTTCATGTAAACCGGATACAAATGTGAAAAATGTGCTTCACAGAGCAGATTTCGATACTGATGAGCTATATGTATATTATATTTATTTATGTTTATAAAGGGAATTCTTGTTGTTTTAGTAACTTTTATGGATAATGTTGTTAATAAATATATAAAACCTTTTATTTATATCTATATCTATATCTATATCTATATCTATATCTATATCTATATCTATATCTATATCTATATCTATATCTATATCTATATCTATATCTATATCTATATCTATATCTATATCTATATCTATATCTATATCTATATCTATATCTATATCTATATCTATATCTATATCTATATCTATATCTATATCTATATCTATATCTATATCTATATCTATATCTATATCTATATCTATATCTATATCTATATCTATATCTATATCTATATCTATATCTATATCTATATCTATATCTATATCTATATCTATATCTATATCTATATCTATATCTATATCTATATCTATATCTATATCTATATCTATATCTATATCTATATCTATATCTATATCTATATCTATATCTATATCTATATCTATATCTATATCTATATCTATATCTATATCTATATCTATATCTATATCTATATCTATATCTATATCTATATCTATATCTATATCTATATCTATATCTATATCTATATCTATATCTATATCTATATCTATATCTATATCTATATCTATATCTATATCTATATCTATATCTATATCTATATCTATATCTATATCTATATCTATATCTATATCTATATCTATATCTATATCTATATCTATATCTATATCTATATCTATATCTATATCTATATCTATATCTATATCTATATCTATATCTATATCTATATCTATATCTATATCTATATCTATATCTATATCTATATCTATATCTATATCTATATCTATATCTATATCTATATCTATATCTATATCTATATCTATATCTATATCTATATCTATATCTATATCTATATCTATATCTATATCTATATCTATATCTATATCTATATCTATATCTATATCTATATCTATATCTATTACTATATATTTATTAACAACATTATCCATAAAAGTTACTAAAACAACAAGAATTCCCTTTATAAACATAAATAAATATAATATACATATAGCTCATCGGTATCGAAATCTGCTCTGTGAAGCACATTTTTCACATTTGTATCCGGTTTACATGAAGTAGAAAAGATCGATTGGAGACAGATATATACTCTATCTTTCTATACGTTGGATAGACAGAGAACGAGAGTGCAAAACATTTTGGTTAACTCTGGTTTTGTACAACTAGAAACGCCTATAGTTGAAACATTAATTAGCTTATAGACCCTCCTTCAATATGCATGCTCCAATCAATCGAGTGGGAGTCAACCATTTGTTTTAATATGTAAATCTTGATAGAGCATGCTCGATCCTTTTTTAACTTATAGTTTTATATACTAATTATCGGAATCTTTCAGTCATACTACAGAGAAACTACATTTTAAATAAAAATATTATTAGTATGACTGAAAGATTCCGATAATTAGCATATAAAACTATAAGTTAAAAAAGGATCGAGCATGCTCTACCAAGATTTACAAATTAAAACAAATAGTTGACTCCCACTCGATTTGATTGGAGCATGCATATTGACTCTAAGTTGTACAAACCAGAGTTAACCAAAATCTTTTACACGCTCTTTCTCTGTCTATCTAACCTATAGAAAGAGAGAGTATATATCGGTCTCCAAACGATAAAACAAATAGTTGACTCCCACTCGATTTGATTGGAGCATGCATATTGACTATATGTTTCAAACTATAGGCGTTTCTAAGTTGTACAAACCAGAGTTAACCAAAATGTTTTACACGCTCTTTCTCTGTCTATCCAACGTATAGAAAGAGAGAGTATATATCTGTCTCCAAACGATCCTTTCTACTTCATGTAATCCGGATACAAACAGTGAAAAATGTGTTTCGCAGAGCAATTTTTGTTGAAGAACAAATGATAGGCATTCTTTATAAATGATTATTTCCCATAGCTAAACATTAAAATAATGCAACAAGGGTTATTTTTTTATATTTGTTTAAATAATACTATTTAAATACTTTATTTATAAGTTTATTAACAAATAGGCAACAATAGAATATGTAACAAACGCGCGTCTTATATGAACGGGAATTGAAATATATTTTTTGTGCTCTTTGAAGCACTTTTTTTAATTACCAAATTATTTCTACTGTCTTTAGGTACTATTATAGACAATAATATTATTATTGCTATTTATAAACAATATCTAAGTGTAAATATGAGACTTTTATAATTGTAGAAATTTATTTTCGTAAAACATACAATAAAATCACAAAAATGTAATTGTTATAAGTTGTTATTAGTGCATGAAACACTTTTATTGTTAAACAAATGATATATTTCTAATATAATTAATTTATCACAGTTGTAAGTATTACTTTTATATTGTATATCATTGATTTATCATATATTTAAATGTTGTTAGAAATAGGGGTTGATATATTTGTATTAAGTGTTTAAATAATTGTACTGATTTTTGTACGTATATTATTTTACTTTAAATTTATATTATTGTCTTCTTTTGTTAAGTATATTATTTATTTATAATGTAATTCATTGTTATAAGTTGTTATTAGTGCATGAAACACTTTTATTATTAAACAAATGATATATTTCTATTATAATGAATTTATTACAGTTATAAGTATTACTTTTATATTGTATATCATTGATTTATCATATATTTAAATGTTTTATGTTGATATTGTTAGAAATAGGGGTTGATATGTTTGTATTAAGTGTTTGAATAATTGTACTGACTTTTGTACGTATATTATTTTACTTTAAATTTATATTATTGTCTTCGTTTGGTAAGTATATTATTTATTTATAATGTAATTAATTGCTATAAGTTGTTATTAGTACATGAAACACTTTTATTGTTAAACAAATGATATATTTCTATTATAATTAATTTATTACAGTTATAAGTATAACTTTTATATTGTATATCATTGATTTATCATATATTTAAATGTTGTATTTTGATATTGTTAGAAATAAGGGTTGATATATTTCAATTAAATAATTGTGCCGATTTTTGTACGTATATTACTTGGTTTTAAATAAAAACATCATAAAAAATACACACATTCTTTTAATTTACCTAAAAACTCCTTCAAATCATCCTAAAAAAAACATAACATTTACTTAAAATGTACTGTAGAAAAAAAAAAAAAAATTTGTCATTTTTTTGACCATTTGGTCGAAAAAATCTCGGAAAATGCTAATTAAAATATTTAGGTTAATTCTAACCTCAAAATATTTTGAGGTTAGAATTAACCTAAAAATTTTAATTAGCAATTTTCGAGATTTTTTTGACCAAGTGGACTTTTAACCCAATTTTTTTTTAACTGATGACCTGAAAAACAAAAAGTACCCATTTTAAATGGTAAAGTAAAGACTGTAAGTATATTTTATAATATTTTTATTTAAAATCAAGTGTTAAATATACAAAAAATCATTTTTACAAGTACAATTATTTATACTTTTAATTCAAATATATTATTTATAACAATATCAACTTACAACAATTAAATATATAATAAATTAATTAAATACAGCACAGTTATATTAATTCAAATATATAAATTCACTTAAAAAATAATGTACAATAAATTATATCTATATAGGGGGGTATGGGGTGCAGATATTGGTCTTCAATCGACTGCATTTTCTATAAACAAAAATATATAAAATTAATTGGTTTAAATTGTAAATAAAGTTAAAAGTAATACATTATTTGAACAATACATACGTTTTTATTATCTTCCTTGTGGTCCTTATTGTCTCCTAGCACCTAGAGGACTCCAGGGAATAGATTTCTCCAGAAGCTGCTGATGTTTTCTGATTGGGAGTTGATACCAGACCTTAGGTAAACATTTGGAGTCTTGTAGAGGAGTGTTAATTGTTAATTCCAGCAGAAGTTGACGAAGATGTCTTTTGATTGGGGATGGGGCTTTGATTTTCCAACTCCCGATAACCTGCAATGCAATATTGATTCCTCCAGAAGTCATCTTCAGTTTGGATGATACAGCACTAATCATTTAACTGCCCATGGACGGCAATGGGCAACAATTTCTAAAATAAGAAAATAAAACTAAATAAACATATTTAAGTTTCAAATATCCATACATTCAAACAAAATACATATTCCTATAATCCAAATGGTGTATTCATTAATTAGTTTCGCGGTTTGATACTAGATAGCAGAATATAGCAGGTTTACGAAAATATATATGACTCGTTCACGAACTAAAAGGCTGTTTTGAGTTGTAGATTCTAAATATTTTTAAATTCTATATATCTAACTGTACTAAATACGTAGAACAGTATTCATTTTTGAATCTATATTGATTATTTCTAAATGGTATAAGTTGCTTTTAATAATAAACGAGTCATTCATTTTAAATATTATTTTAGAATCAATAATAGTCACAAAAAAATCTAAGATTGGCTATCTATTCATTTATTATGTATAACTAGCTAGGCAGACATAAATGTTTAATATATTTAAATAATAAGGCGCAAATATGTAATTTTATGTATGTATGTATGTAGGGTGTTATGTTTTGAAACAATTTTTTTTAATTATACAATAAATATTAGATATGATAGTGGAAACTATAAGACGTCAATAATATGAATAAATTAATGTCACCGTTGACCTTATCTAAAATCGTCGATATATATATTAATTTATCGACTGCACCATTTAGTCTACATCTGCAGTGATGGTGTCATACACTTGCCTACACCTATAAATATAAAATACCTGTAGCAGATAGCGCCAGTTGTATGGGCAACCAACAGGCACAGGCACCGGTACCGGCGTCGGCGTCAGCGTCAGCACCAGCCAATGAACCAACAGTCACCGAGACCGGTGCAAGTGGTGGTGGGAATCGATACAAACAAAACACACTACACTCTCCCCACCATTGCGGTCACAGTTGCTTACCCCGTTAACACACACCAAACTAGCATGCTTGCAACGGGTTGCGGACGTATGCGTACCATCTACCAAACACAAATGATTTATTAGAGATTAACAGATTATCGTTATTTGCAGAAATCTAAAAAATATTTTCATAAACTATTAAGTTATAATCATGTAAAAATGTGTAATCTTTTAGTGCACTTAGAACCTAATAACGAATTTATAATCTAGAATTTCTATATGAAATATAAAATATTTTTCAAAATTCTTATATGTATGTAGTAAAGAGCACCAAATTATCTTGTTGGTAATTTAAGTAGGAAAATCTGAAATATTAATAACAAATTCTAGTCGGTAACGCTCAACAGATTTAATATGTACAATTATAATTAACATTTGTGGTTTATTCTAATGAGCAGTGGCCCTAAAACAAAGCATGCGCGTTATGAGCCAGAACAAATTGATAATTTACGCCAATTTCGTCCCAATAATTATAAGGTTTATTATATCTATACTTGTTGCGAATGCGAACTAAACTCAACAACGTTCTGATCTAGAACTGCAATTAACTAGATATTGTAATGCCACTAAACGGAACCGGAAAATTAAACAAGTTCTTCGCATATCCGTCCCACAACGCTCACGTCCGGTTCCTAGTGGTATATTGAACCCTATACATATCAAACATTTTCTTAGTCTATCTCGTTGAGAAACATTCGATTCGTTTTCGTTTTTCGTACTAAAAATATATTTACACAAAGTAACCAGCGAGATAAGTTGCTTATGGGGTTAGAAGATAATAATCGTCGTCTATATTTAATTAAGATACGCTTTTAATGAAATACGAGATAAAATGAAAACCCTTATAATGTTCTATCTGCGCTGCTGTTTAATGAGCTCAAGTACGTATTCATCTTGCTCATTCATAATCGTATAATTATAAAACAAAGAAAGGGAAAATTGAAATTGCGAACTGGTTTATTTTTCTTTTAACATTTGCTTAAAAACCTATAGACCCATGTTGCCTGACCTTGAACATGCGACGTTGTCAGTTTTAGGGTAGCTACAAATAAATTATAGTGATGCGAAAGCGTAAAATTGCCAGAGACAAATAACACAAGTTTGCCGCGTCGGAGATGAAAACTTTTCTGCTGCTTTACGGTTTTTCTATTAAAACTTCTATGCGATAAATGTTTTTATTTAGCATAGTACAATTGCGGGAAAAAAAAATAGAGCCCAAAATAAATATGTGTAGCAAAAATGTAAATATTAAAAAATGTAAAATAAATATTTGGTGATAAATCAAAATGAAGTTGTTGACAATTTATTTGATCTGTTTGGAGGGTAGTAAAAGAGCTGAGATGAGATGGCACGTCACCACTAGAGTGTGATTTAATATATGCACGTGACGAGGATTGAGTTAACGTATTTAGGCAAATGTGTGAATTATCGCAAGATGTTTGAATATATTCCAGAAATGTACTCAATCTAAGATAAAATTATGCAGATGTCGGTTCGTTTTTGAGTTATAATTCCCAAGATAAATTTAATTTCATGCTTCGTATGATAACTTACTATATGTTCTGAAGTTTCAATAACAACCAAATCATATCTATGTGGAGAAGAGAAGGAAATGGCATAGGATGGAAAAAGTAAAGATACGGTGCGGATGATCTGAAAAACATATGTTATTTTCCAATCAAATGCAATATTCAGTTGATGCATCAGGTTTCAGAGGCAAACAAACAAATGATACTGGAAGGAAAGGTACAGCATGGCCCTGAACGATATTTGCTCATTCGACCCACATAGATGGACCAATGTATATAGGCTTATAATAAATATTATTATTTGATAGTTTGAATATGTACTTTGATTCAACGTTTACTCGGAATAGACTTAATTATTTACTTAACCAGAGTTCCTGTTGAATTTCTAACGTTGTAAACACGATTAGGATGAATTTATACTGCATGTCTATGAGAACTATTTATTAGACTTATTTCAAATGTTTTAATTTCAATTTATAATTATGAATTTACTGTAAATTACAATTCTAAATAAAAATATTCGATCCAAATGTTTCTGATTAGATATTGACAATTTTTTTATTGGCACTAATGTGGGGGAGGGGGCATTAAAACTGTGAAATAAATGAAATTTCGAATTTAATATATGTATATTCCTCGAAAGAAAAGACGTATTTAAGCTGAAGAGCGCAGATTAATCTAGAAAATGACTTGCATTACAAAGTAAGAAGACGAAGCCTTTCTTTTGGGTCGGGAATGAAATGGAATGCATATAATGTAGGTAGATAAATACGCGGATATATTAATGGATTAATAAACGTGTAGTGTAGCCGATTTTGATTGTTGTCAGTGTTAGAACGTCGGTCGTTCGGGCTTAGTATAGCACCGTCCCCGTGTCCCGGTGCGGCGGCGCTGGCATCGCCATCGGAACGAGCTCCGGGCGCCTCAGTGTGATCCGAACCGTTCACGGCGCGGTACGTTACATAACGCAAAAAGCGCGCTTTACATACATACATACATTACATTTCTTACATACATACACACACATACATACATATATGCATACATAATAGCACTATACACAATTTCAAATAAATAAAAATCACATACAAATATTTAAAAAAAAAACATACAATCCCACACATATATAATTACAAACACACACACACACACACAAAGATATATTGTTAGACATCACACAGATATAACACCGCCGGTAAAATGATATGGGAAATACTCTCGTATAGTATATTAAATTCACGAAACGGTTCCAAAAAAAATCACACGCAACTAAAACTATCGCTATATTTCACAAACGAATCCACCTCTAATATAACGATTCGAACAAGTCTATAAATAATAATTTTCACTTCCCTCAACTCAACTCAACTCAACTTAAAAACAACAATACAATTCATTCGATGTATGTTTGATCTACTTACCAAGTGTACCCTGGCAGTCTTCAGTGCAGCAAGTATAACACCACCAGCAAGTGCAGCAGAGGGCCCGCGCGCACCATGTTGCCTGAGAGCCACCGATTCCTAGTGCAAGTGTCTCGTGTTTGTGTCTGTGTGCAATGACGGACCCGGAGGTACCTCGTGACGATGACGCTGCCGCTGAAGAAGACCTCAGTTACGAGTCTTCGTCACCGTCGGAGCTGCAATCACCACCGCAAGCGCCTGGGCCCTCAGGTGTCCCGCCGGGGTTGCTGTCCAGTCGCCAGGGCAAGGCGCAAGTTAAACCCTTCACCAAAGAATCTCTCGAGCGGTACGAGAACAAAACAGTACAGCTGGTGCGCGAATATGGGTTCCAACCCCGCAGGAAGCTCAGCGTCGAAGATGGCTCTATTCTACCTTGCAAATACGAACCTTTCCCACGGAAATACTATGGGAAACCTTTGGAAGAGATTGATAATTTTATTTATGATGAGGTACGTAAATTATTTCTTAAACACACACACACACACACGAATTTATATCGAAGTAAATTTTAAAATGTTAGTAACCCAAAAACATTTATAAAACATGATTTAGACGGTCTGCAACAATCCCCTAACCGGAAGTGGTGGTTTAATCCATAATAAACAAAAGGCAATCAATTTTTTTATACTTATTATTAGAAATTTAAAATTAACTTCCGGTGTACGTGTTATGAATTTTATGAATTATTATAATGTATTATATTTTTATTTATTAATAAACAATTAATTATATTTATGTACCTAAGTATCTTTTATTCTATCTACACACCTAGCTACTCATATATAACGCTCAGTGCAGGACACACCAAATATGCTACTCCTACATATAAGCCTAAACCATCAAAATTATTACTTAAGCAAGATGAGAAATTCACAAATTACGAAAAATATAATAAAATTGTCGCGATTTTAAATCACAAAAAGACAATAGAAACTTTGCTGCGCCGCTACCCCATTTAGTGGTGACGCCAGGGGGGTGAAATGATATATATTCATATGTAGACATTATAAACCTAATCGATATCTCATATTTAATGCATAATTGTCCATATGGCCACAGAAATGTAGCAAAGTAAACCTACATGAAATCGAAGTTTTTTTAAAACATGTAAGTGCAACAGCTTCGGAGTTATACCCGTAGACTTTTGTTCCGATGTCCATTTGGGTGAATGATGGCATATTTATGGTATGCGGGTGATTTTAGATCCATTGAACAGGAAATTGACCAATAAAAATAAGTTTTATTCACTCAAACGGAAATGTTACATTTTATTATTATTATTATTTCATGTTCTAAGACGCATTTTAGGTCATTTATAAATATATAAATATACAAAATTAGTTAAAACTTATTGAATTTATTGGTAAATTGTAATAATAATTCGAAATATATAGGTAAGGGAATTATACGGAACTAAGAACTAGCTTATGAAAAGCTACAGTGTTGTCACGTTTACCACTACTTATTTTCATAATGTATTCAGTTCGTGTTTGATTTAAAGAGCAGGTACAACAATAATTGATAAAAGAAATATTTTGAATGCGAAATCAGTTGTAGCGTCATGAATATTCTATGTACACTTTCTCGATATCAGCTCCTGCTAATTTCGTTTTATTCACCGGGGAAAAAAAAAAAGGCGAAATTTATTCATTTATTCGTGAACATTTTATATTGTCTCAATTCTCTACCATAGAACCATTTCGTGGTGAACTAATGAAGTATCGCTTCAATATAGATAATCAATAGTGCGACGTCACAATTTTAGTTTGAAATATATTAAGAGACTTTGTGATAATAAATATTTATAATCTATTACCCAGTTTTTATTGTGGTTTATTAGAGAAAGGGGGATTTCGTCACAAAATGTGTAACAATTATTTTTAATTGTAAATAATTAATGGAGCGTTGCGGTTTTAAAAGGGTAGCAAACGCGATGAATAGGAATTAAATTCTAATTGAATTGTAATGTATAGGTTTATAATTCACTGGATGACTGTTTTGTTCTATGGTAGGTAGTAGTAGCTAATGAATGAGCTGCTTTGAGTGTAAGAAATGGGTTTGTGCGTGTAAAAAGGAATAAAATTGTGTTTGAGCGGAATGTGTAACTGTTGATTTGTGTCCCCTGGAGACTGTGCAGTCCGTAACGCACACAAATTGCTGTAAAAACGGCTGAGCAGCCCGTATAAAACACTCTACAAATAGCAAAACGTAAACGTGTGATGAATTACTAACATTTTAATCCATTTTCAACTATGTAATGCTGCACCAGTCATACATCCCCCACCTGTGCTGCGTTGCCAAGTCTCTTACATTATTTGCCATTGTTCTTCTGTGATTAATCACATTTTCTGTTATTTACACCATCACTGCGACTATTTCGATTTTATGACATTGCAACAACACATTCCAGGAATTTACGAGACGACAAAAGACGCAAAGAATTACTCGGCTCCAACGAACAAAAAAATACACTATTCTCAGTAAAGAAGAATAAAACGTTAATTTCAAACACACACACCTAATAAATACGAAACACACACGATAGACATTTTCGCATCATGCAAAATAAAAACAATTTGAAAATGTTCCTGTTTTTCGTAACAGTGTACACATTAACGGAATGGAGTTTTTTTTTTTAAATAATGTATTTTTATTATTCGAAAACGAAAATGAATTAAAAATAGTACTAAATTATGATTGATCCAAACGATTGTATTTCCGGAAATATTAAAAAAAAAATTGTTGGTTTCCATAGTTGACACGTGTTATTAAACGAATGTATAAATACAGTAAAATATATGTAGAATTCAATCAACTGTTTTAAATAATGCAGCAATGCAGCACACAAAGCAAAAAAAAAATTATTCCATGGTTAATCAATAAATAATTACATAGAAAGGTGATTGCTAAAGAAGAATACGGTCGGTATATAATTTAATAGAGATTTTACCCCAGAAAAGAATATCCATCTTCTAGAATTACTTACATTACAAAACTTCACTAATCATTTTCAAACAGAGGAAAAAGCATGTCCCAAAATATTTTTGATAATTACTTCTATATCCGTTTTGAATTATAAATTTCCAATTAGAAATTAAAAAAAAATCATCCAAATATATTTGACTAAAAAAAAGTAGATTATATTAGCTACATATATACAGAGTGTTACAAAATCGATTGGCCTATACAAACTTGTACTACTATATTGACCATAACCAACATAGCACCATATTAAAAATTTAAACGGTATGTTTCTGCATAACCTCACGCGAACTATGACCTTTTCGCGGCAAGAATAGAAATTTGCGTGTCGAAAATATCGAATACAACAAAATACCCCTAACAGGTCAACCATTTTTATAGTTTTTATATAGAAATATCACAAATATCACATAAGAAATTATTTCAAATAAATCACCTTTATGAAGAACTTCATGTTGGTCAAGTACATCTACACCATACACGTAATTGAGCCGAATAACCCATCTTGTCTATGCTTATGAATCGTGTTAAATTTATATTTTATTATTCTATAAATTAAACTACTTTTATATCATTGAAGTTATAATCGCTAAATAGTTTAGATTTTGGTAAATTCAGTACTTTTTGCCCTAAATAGTTAGTAGTTGAATCATAGGAGAAACTTGTACGCGAGTGAATAGAGCAACAAGTTAACGAAAACGATGTTCTATAAACTAATAAAAGAATTGAAACTTGTAGCTTATCGCGCAAAATAATCGAAATGAAGTTATGCAAGTTATAGTTATGCAACACGTTTAGTAAAGTTTACGCCAACAAGTACCCAAATACGCAATGCGTATTTCCGTTGGGCGTGCTTCCGTCTATTGTCGAAACTCTGAACTAAAATACCCGAGTTAGAATAATTATTAAATATGCTCTGGGTTATAAAGTAAAAGCGACTCATAAATCGTGCGTCAGTTAACATATAATATAAACCCCCCCGCGGACAGACACGCGATTTAATAATTCTATGGGGGTCTAGGGGGCGGATCACCATTTGTCTTGGCGTCAATGTATCGTTTCGTTCGTGAGACAAATTTTGATTTAGTGAATGTTTAACTAACGATCTAAACGATTTTCGCTAAGTCGATTTACGTCTAAACGAACTAGTTTGTTACTAAACTTTTAAATATATCAAACTTTATAAATGACTTATATATTTAATGAATATTTAATGTAAATGTATGGTGTTTTTAAACTTTGATTCAAACTGGTGTTCAGAAAGTTTAATTATACAAAAAGTTACTTAAAATTTATAATTTGCACTCTCGTCGAGGTTTTATATCTAAGAAAGCATTTTTTAATTCCTTATGATTGTTATTAGTTTATTTTCAATTGTATAAATTTGTAAATGATGTTTAAATATGAATAAAAATAAAACATGAAATATCGTTATAATTTCACTGCACATTGAAATATTTTTGAAATCGGTGATTACTGTTGAACGTTTTCCTGCGTACGCTTTGACGATGCATGATAACGGGCCAAATACCTAGAACGCCCCGAGTTATGAGTGAATCCGATTAGGTTGCGTATTGTTCTCAAAGAGTCTACGAAACGAACATTGCGAAACGGAACATCGAAAGAATAAGCGTAAAGGTAAATATAAATGTCAAAAGCCTGTAAATTTATTGAGCTTGACGCATATTTTAACACAAAGCTCGATTCGAACATTTGTCATTTATTGCATATTGTTTATTGACGTTCTTTCCACCCCCACTTTTCTAGTATGTGTGTGTGTGATTTAATGTTTCGAAATAGCATAGATAAAATGTGTGCTGAGAACTTTTTGATAAAGAACGTAATGTTGTGGAAAGATAAATTTTCCAGGTAATAAATTTCCGTGTTTTCAACATTGTCTTAGTTTCGCTAGAGATATCTAGAAACATCACACCTGCTTCTACTCTATAATTATAGATATTTGCTTGCGCATCCAAGCTCAGTGACCTCTCGTTTACAACATCTAGATAACTTCAAGACAATTTATTAACTAGTACCCCATTAACTTAAAGCGCAGTTTGTTAAGTATACATCAGTAAATAAACAAACAGATAACGGAAAATTGCATGTTTCGTTCATTTTTACACCTGTTTGCGTTGAGTTTCCTGCGATTTTTCACTTCCCGCGTTACATTAATTACTATTTTTATGTTATCTTCACATATAGTGAAGCTTCTCAGCGTAAATAGCGTAAACAGACTACAAAATAGGGTAGATACGATAAGTAAATCTGTGTTTATATATGAAAGCAAAGCTTCATATATACAAGTCACATTATATTCCCAAGTTTCAAATAACTCTCGTTTTACAATACATCCAAATTGTGACTGCGCATACATGTAAAGCCTAGAATTTATTTTACTGAATGAAACGGAAAGGTATTTATTACTAAAATAAATTTAGGCTTTATTGATTCCATTCCCCTCACTACTACCTGTAAAAGTATTCATGCTGATAAAGAATACGATTTATTGCGTACATCTTGTTGCAATACCCAAACAAGATAATAGGAAATAACCACTAACGAATAACTTCACCCCATTGGCTGACTACTAAAGATACTTTACAGTGTTGTCACGATTAACACTCTTGGAATTGAAATTCATTAAATATGCACAAATAATTACAATGAGATTATTAATTTTGATATAAAACGTTTCCCTTTATTGTACTATATGTATTAAAAAAGTTTTTATGGAAAAATATTCATATTTATTTCGTGTTTTTCACATATCTCGAAATTTTTGTAATTATATACGATCAAGAAGTGGTGTTAAGATTGATTGATGTTTTTGGATATAGTTTGCATAAATTCCTAAGGCGATGGCATCTTCAACAATCGTAGGTGACCGAAGCAGTTAGTCAGATGGACACCCGAGGGTGACGTCGGGTTAACCGCGTGGGGTCGCCTCGAAATTAGCACCGCGAATTTATCGTCTTGAGAGGTCGCCACCCAGACAACCAAATCTGCCTAGCAAAAGCACATCCACCACTTACACCGCTTTATATGTCTCCAGTGTGTTATTATATTTTTTGCCTTTTCTCGCTTCGCTGCGTTGATTTTCTTGATTTGCGCTCAAGTTTTCTCGTGAAACGAGTGCGTCAACCGAACAAAACGTGTACCAATCAGAACAATACAGTGAATGAGGCCTTAACATTTTTAAAAACCAAGAACCATCCACTAGAAAAGAGTTGCGAATTAAAAATAAACTGGTTGTTTGTTAGCTGTGATTGAGCGGCCACAGTAAAAGTATGCGGTTTTAGGGGCTTAGGGATTAAAAAAAAAACATTCAATATGATCCCGTGAACCAATCAGGCGTGTCATTGGATGAAATTGTATATGGCGCACAGAAAATACAACACGCACATTCAAATCATGCGCGTTTCTTTCCACTGTCACACACACGCAATCGTATATAGTGAGTGGGTAAACATATATATGTTGAGCGTACTTAACACTCTACAGCACAGCTGATATGACATACTTTTTCCTCGGTGGATCGATTTAGCAACGGCGAGCCAACGATGCGATGCGACGAGCGAAACGTTTGCTGCCCGGACCCAAAGTTATACAAACTATGAAAGACGTCAACGAAGCGACGTTGTTGATTTATAAACGACACTCGCCTATGTCCGCCACTCCAATCGTCCATCATCATCGTTACCGGACGCTACAACTTTTACCCACTTTTGATACGTCAAATAAATTGATCAGAACAATTTCACTTAAATGTTTAATCTTCCAACAATTTTTATAGTCTAATAGTTTTGCATTAATGTTGATTTTAAAAGCTAATTAGTAGTTAATCAAATCCAGGCATTTCCTGTTTCGCACCACAGCGCATTAATGCGTACTTAAATATTAATTTGAATTCGCACTAACATTAATGTTTACTAAAGGCGAAGCCTCAATCTGTTATAAATCATTCTAAAAAGTAGTAATAGATTCTCGATTTGTTTTATCTATTTCCGATACTTGGATAGGAGCCAGATTTTATTTGATTGACCATATCAATTTGAACAAATCACATATTTGTTTCATCATAAACATCACAATATATCAATGTCTTATACATCGAGCAAGCGAAATTTTAAAATAGGTTTCATAAAATAAATTGCACAATTGAACGCGAGGAAATTAGTCGGAACGATATTCGTACTCGACGCTAGGGAATATGCATTTCAGTTGTTGGTACAACTATGAAGATCACCACAATTACAAAATGAAAGCAATTAACCGTGCTGTTGAAAATCGCGATTAAAATTTGAACTTTAAAAATCAACTCGTATATATAGATGAAATTTATTTGAAGCAGTCGCCTATTTAAATAACCAAATTGGAGTGCGAATGACCCCTGGCCACTTATCTAATAAACGAACATATATGTGTCGTAGAACGATAACAGCGTCTTTGAATGATGATTATTAATAAATAAAAGGGGTCCCGAAAGTCCAGTGCCTATTGTGTATTTTTAGCTCCGAAATATCGCATATTTCACAACTGAAATAATTTATTTGATACACGCGACCGAAATTATGCAAAACAGACGAATTTTCCTGAGGAAATTGCCAGAGTCCACTCGGAAATATGCGATTATTTTTCCAGATTGAAATATCGTTGTTTTTGTTGCTTTCCCATTAAATGAATCCGAAATAAAACACAACATAGTTCAAATTTAAAATAGAGCTCAGCAACCAGATATTTTGCAAATTGTTGTTTATTTTCCAAGTAGAACTTCTGATATCTCATTCGTATATATACTCAAAGGTTATACGCCTGTTTGATCAGTTCCGCTATGCGAAATAACAAGACGGACGAAGACAACCGATTACAGCAAAAACCGAAACAGTTAAGTAGCTTGTTTAGCGCTAGTCGTATACATATTACGCGCGTGCAAAAAGCGCTGTCGGTTGAGTGCGCTACAAACTTGAGCGTTTAGATTTATGACGTCTTGAGAAATTATATGTATGCTTAAGAAGCGTCTTCCGTGCTTGTAATAAGAACTTTTGTGTATTATTTGTTGGTAGTACCTAGAGTCCTATTGTAGAACAATGAGTTAAGTGTAAGTCACCCAAGCACTTTACAGTAATCCGATTATAATCAACATTGCAAATGGGATTTGTGCCAGTGTATAATATTCCACAATATTGACACAAGAATATTTCTAGATTCTAATTTTTATATCGATGTAAAAAATGGGACAATTTTGATATGTCGTAATTCAATATTTACCATAAATTTTTGATTTGAAAAATATTGTAAAACTCGGTGCGGCATTTTTAAATTAAATTCAAATGTACGACAAATTCGTTAAAGTATTTGCTCAATTTGTGTACAAAAATATATACAGCGTTCATCAAAGAGTGCTACGTCTAAAGAAAACGATGATTGGGTCTCATTGCATTCAATTCGTATTGCACAGCATGGTTTCTCTGTTGCGCTCTTGCGCGTCTCGTTGCTTTGTGTCTCTCTCGTTTTGTTACGCAGACTCCACCATGAGCGTTTTATTCAATGAACTTTGCCGTCGTCAGCAGCAGATTCGAAAAATTCTAGATTCCACAGATGATATGTGATTTCCTGCGTGCACATTCCCTATCAACGCGAGCGAATTGGTGTTGTCTGGTTATCTAAACTACCAATTCGCTTTTTCATATCGACATTTCACAAATAGGAATGCAATCAAATTGAGATATCTTATACCTATATATATATATTCAATAGAACAGTTCACTATTATCAACTTTTTTTGTTGTTTTTATATAGAAACTGATACGAAAACAAAAATTGCGCTACGTTTCCAGCAGTTAGAGGGTTAAAAGTGGAGGCGCAACTATAATAACTACATTACAGTGTTGTCACGTTCAACTCTTCTAAGTATGGATACCAAGACCGTTATGTTGCTAACTTCATGATGGCACGCTTTTTAAACATATGCCAAAATTGACGAATGTAAAGTCTGCATTTGTAAAGTGATGAATTAATGCATTTTGAACTTTTAATGTAACAAAATCTAGTTGGCTGTAATGAGAAATGTGTTGTGTGGATGCAGCGGATATCCGCTTTGTAGCACTATGCTAGCGGGTTTGTCAACAATGACGTCACAGAAAACAATACAGCTTCCAATCGGGATAGCTTGCGGGTTAGTTCACTTGAATTGCAACCGACCTAAATTAGATTGACTTTATTTGATTCGATTTGTCTTTCTAAGCTAGCACCCAACGAAACAGTGTACCAGGGTAGTGATATTGGTTGATTCATAATTTAGTGGTTATTTCTGAAATATCACTGAGGTCATTTCCTTGGTCTTATTCCATTTGTCTTTAGTTTAGGATATACATTTTTTTTATATATAAAATTTAAGAGAAAATTAATTGGATATTTATTTAAAATAATTAAAAAAAATTCAAATAAAAATGAGTTGGATAATTGTTCCATAAACGTAATAAACATTTTCAGTCTCGAAAAAAATTCTTGCAAAAATACACAATTTTAATATCGCAAATCCATTGTTTCTGAGCACAAAAAAAAAACTACAAACAAACAAAAAAGTGTGGACAAAATCTATATAGAACATGACGTCATGTAGATACTATCGCCAGTGTCTGGCGTTTATATACATTTTTTGTGTTGAAGCAGCTTTTTCCTCATAGAATGTTTGGAGCGTGGCCTCAGGACTGCCAACTGTACCTAAGGGGGATGTTATTCGACACGTTCCGCAAACATTTGATTATGTTAAGAGCTGTAGCGGTATGGCATAAGTGTTTAATATTATGTTGATTCATGACTTACACTACAATGTCCCCATAATGTGAAGCTAGCTACAAATACTTTATTATATTTATGGAACACTAATAAATAGGCTTATAAGTCTATACAATTAGATTGATATGAATTTATGAAACCATGGTGAAATCATGGTCTACTTAAAGCCTTTTTAGACTATGTAGAATTAAAAATAGCATAAAATGTAAATGTAGTTTATTTCTCTGCAGGAAAAGTACAATTTTAAAAACAATTCCGATGATCTGTATGCACGGAGAATATATCTAAACGAACGAATTTTATTTTCTATACACGTAAAAGAGTGAAACAAAAAATATAGAAACTTATTTCGCGAGAAGTCAAAGAAGCAAATCTCGACTTGACGCTTTTCCGCAGTTTCTCTTTCGCAGCGTCTTCTTTTTCGCTGTGTAGAAGCTCGATAAAAATAACTTTTCAATAGTGGATTTAGAAAATCAACAAACACCAGAATAGATCCGACATCAGCTACCTACTAGATGATAAACATTTTGATTTTATTTATCCTAACATCCAATCCACTCACCCCCCTCCCCTAGAAAAATTAAAGGCTTTAGCTTTTCCACATGTTCACTTTAAAGTTCGCCATGTAATGACACAACTGTCGATACCAGATGAACCCAACAAAAATTGACCCATTTATGGGAGAAAAATCAATTTGGAATCGGTTTAAAAATTGTGCAACGACAAGAAAACATTGCGAAAAACACGCAGAATCTACTTTACAGACCAATTTTTTGGGGGTAGGGTGTGCACCCTCTCACCATATCGTGGTTTTATACTGGGTGTTTGGTGAAGATAATAACGCGGGAATGTGTGCTTTCGTTGGTGGTATGAAAGACCGCCAGGTTTCACTGTAATGGATGTTTTTAACATTAGTGTTTTTCTGGTGAAAGGTTTTTGTATGAATGGAGGAATCTTTTATGTGTCCATAACATACTGAACATGACATGTCGATTATTGATGTTACGATCAAAATATAACATTTACGTTTTTTTTTTATATACATATATATATATATATATAAAATGTAGTTTGATTTGCGATGATATTAAAAAGCAACTTTTTTTAAACAGTTTTCATTTATTATGTAATAAATGTAGATGTTAAGGGACGAATGAACTTTGTTCATAAATCAATAGAACACAAGATCATTCTAGAACCTAGTACGGACATTTTGTTTTATAACACTATAACACGGCAGTGTTTGCAAATCAGGATTCAAAGGTTGTTGTCTTATAAACTACCACATACAAATAAAGCTTGAACCCTCACAAATCTATAAAATAAAGTATATATTATACAAGTTTTTTATCTTTACTTCCTACCCATCCATTTGTTACGCATTTATATATATATTACCTTTGTACTTTCGTAACAAACACCACAAACTTTAATCACAAAAACTTTCTACTAAAGTAGCTAAAAGTGGTGACGGCCACTGTTCTCAATACTAGCACAAAACCGACAGTGTTGCCTATTCTATACTAAATTACTACTTTGCGCAAACACCACATAATCTTCTAAATCAACAGTTTAAAAACTTCAATGTTATAAAATCAAGCACATACATAAATAACTTTTAAATAGAACAGCTAGCTTTTTTTTTATATAGAAACATGTGCATTTTTATTTTATACTCTGTTAATTATTATAAACTATATCAATTTATTTTATTAAATGGCGCTAAATAGTGTAATTTGTAACTAGAATTCTAAAATCTATTTAGTTCAATGTATTTTAAGTTCTAAAAGCGGATTGTATGGTTGTTCTTATTACAAATCGTACTGAATCATGTGAATACTTAAATAAATGACCCAAAAAAAAATGTGCTCCACCAAGTCAATAATCTAGCTAGCCAAGGTCACCCCACTCCAATAATGCAGCTGAATTATGCGCTACATTTCCCCTACCCTATAAAACAACCCTATACCATCGAAACTCATCCCTGATGGACGGCACTACTTATACCATTTCCATTGCATCTAGACATCCCCATATGTGATTCAATGCTCCTATAGATTGTTTGGCGACCGCTGCTCATTTGCAGCATACTTGATTTTATTGTAAAACTTGCGTGTTATTGTGAAAACCACGCACCACATTGTCGCAGTAAAATGACGCGTGAAAATGTTCAATAACGCAACGCGCCAATAAGAATAAACACTGTATTTACACCATTACAACACACCTAGTTCACCTGGACGACTCTAGTAGCGCATGCGCCCTCACTACTCATAGTAGCTCTTTTTTCCCAGCTGACTGATTCAAACTCTAGATATCACCTGATTTTCGGTCATTTCATCCTAAATAGGTGTCATCACAATTATTTGCGGCAATTACACAAATTTTAATACAATCGTTCTTCTTGTTCCATTTTATAATGGACGGTATTAACATTTTAGGGTGGATTTGTCGAAAGGGTTGTTGTCTAACTAGTATTCTTGTTGTTTATATATGCATGCATAGTTAGTTGGAACAGGATAGAATGTAAAATTGTTGAGCATTAACCTAATTTGTTGAACGGAAATAATTCTTTCGTATCGTATTTCCGGTTGTGTCTGCACGATGCGACGCGCTGTGACGTCTTTTCAGAACGGTTTTCTTAACATTTATAATATAAATGATTGAACTGTCTACTTGTCCGTGTGTTTGCTGGTAATTTGTTGAAAATGAAAAATTATTTTTGTATTCTGTGTCACAAACGACGACATTCCATTTCGAAAATGATAAATTTTATGAGACAACCACATTTAACGGAATTCCGAATTTTCTTTTATGTTGTTGATCCCTCAAATTTCATTCGTTCATATTATTCACTCTTAAATTGTACAATATTTGTTTTACATACAAGGAAATTGTATTGATTCTTCCGTATAGTGGTGGTTGGTGAATATACAACATCTATTTTACGGTGTCTGCAATGTTAAGTGCATGCTTCTAGAGTGCGCTGGTGTGCGTATACACATTTTGCATTATGTTGTTTGTTGTTCATTTATCACCGCGAACAGCTAATGCGATATTTTTCGAATACGTAAAATATATAGTACACCTGGGCAACATATATACATATACCCCGTTTACATCAATCCACATAAACCACTACCCGATACATACACAATTGAGATGTATTGATCGGCATCGTAAACAAAATAACAAAAATTCAGAAATATTTGCCTTTCGGGCACATTAATCTATTTCAAACTCAATCGAATCCCTAAATAATCGTAATTGATTACCCTAAATATTAAAAAAAAACTGCTCACCAAATCATAACAATTATAAAAATTATTATATTTCAAACTAAAAGTAATAAAAGCTCATATAATTAATTATTCAACATTTACTAGAAAAAAACACGCCAATAACATCAATAATTCATATTAGACATATATTTAATTATAAATGCAGAGTAAACAATCAAAATTGATTCGAACAAAAACCATAAATATTAAAATAACTAAAACGTCAATACTAACAGGCTTATGGTAACCAAAAGAAGAATAGACAATCAAAACCATAAACATGTAAAACACAAAAACCGCTAATGTTCAAAAATGATTTAAAAAAAAAAACGCGAATATTCAAGAACTAAATGTAAATGAAAACAGTAGACAATCGAAATTTATTAAAACATCACTAATAGATAATTTTATAAAAAAATTATGTTATTGGTAAGAGTTAGGATTGTTTGTTTTGGGAGTAAAGCCCTAAATGGGAAAAGCAACAGTTGTGAAAAAAAAAAATAAGCAACAATTGTTAGTTTCTGTGGTTAGTTTTGAAGTAGTTTTTCTGTATATATGAGCCATATTATTGTCAAACTGTAAACAAGTGTAACAAAAAGGCTTAGTCGCAGCGAGTAGTTTCGTTTGTTCACCACAAGTGAATGAAAACAATAAGGAGACGTGGTGATAAATTCAGCTGAACGAGCCATTAAAACTCCCTGAGGAAACGCAAGCAAAAAAAAAAAAAAAATACAGAAAAACACCAAAGAAACGCAAGACTTGAAGAATTTATTTGTTTTACGTTTTTATTACCACCCTTCATGATATTCCCCCCTTAAAAAATCAATAATCACACAGTCAATCGAACTATCAATTACAATTACACGGTTAAATGTTGACATGTCGCCCTTTAAATAACACGTATACGGAAAGTACTTGTTTTTGGTAATTGTTTTGACGTACACCATGAAAACAAATGCGCATTTAAGTTCGCCGTGTACAAAATCCAAAATGACAAACAAGTTGATGTTACAGTTTTTTTTTTTATTTACCAAGCCAACTCACATAATCATTTATCATTCCATTACCCGCGTCAGGCAGTGCTTGATACATTTCACACTGTATGTTTACATATCGCACCGAAAATATATTGAAACAATTATAACGTTTCATTTTTAACAAATAAAACGCGAATAAATAATTTACATATCATCACGCATTCTCATATATATCTGAATTTATCATGATTATCTCCCTTTTGGAAATTAATCTTTGCATAACCGCACGCGCTTCATTTGTATTCATCAAACCGTTCATTGAATGCGCAATGACGTCACTGCTCTCGAAAATTCAGAAAAGCGAAAATTTAAAAATCCCTTAGTTGAAAGGGTCAATAGATGTTTGAAGATATAAATAAAATGCAGGATATTGTGGCACAAACTTTATAGTATCCGGCTCCAAACAAATCTCAAAGCAATTTGTTCGTTTTTAGTATCGTATGTCTGGGTAAAGTATGTAACCCTCAAGTGGTGGTACTCGTTACTAGGAAGACTGCATGCGTGAGGTATGCCAGTCTTGTTAACGTGAATTTTCTGAGATTCAACTCTCGAGTGATACTTGTTTTGTTAATTGGGTCTACTTATACGTATACACAACAAAATATGGATTTAGGGTCGAAAAGGATCTTAGCGCCATCTTGTTTTTATTTGTAAATCGCACATGTTTGCAACAATGTGAAAGTATAATAACCGACGGCAGCTGCTCCCGGCACCATTACAATTGACCGTCCACTGGACAATGGTCTTTCACTAGGTGTTACCCTCATTCGAACTTCTCATTATGCAATTCATTCATTGTTCCACTAGGATTATAGGTTGAAATTGCGAGTTTGCATGTTCAAATTAATGAAAGACATATTTATCATGTATATCAAATAAAATATAATTATATTTGATAACTGTATTATTAGTTTCCCGGACAAAACTTGGGGAAAATCACATTTTTCCTAAATAATATATTTTAATAAATCTATAAATATAACTATAATCAGGCCGTATTTCTTTCTTCCTATCATTAAATCAAGCTACAGATTTTCGTTCAAATCTACAATATATATTATTTCGAATAAAAAAAAAATAATTGTTGTAATTTTCCGCTATGTATATTTCATTTAAATTAAATAGGAAAATGTATCACAAAAGCATGTAAATTGGCTGAACAGACAATGAAAGCACAGAGTCATTGAAAAAGCTGCATGTGTGAGCACTTTGGCATACAATTTAATTTAAAAGCTATCTGTGAACATGTCAATTACCAACCTGACAGTTATTGGCTACAGAGAGTATCTCTAAGTGATCAATATTATTGACTTTATTTATTGAAACACAAGGGAATCATACACACGCACACACAATATACAAATGTAATAATAATAATATTTATATAAATGTTACTTAATAGTTTGTATATTAAAGCGTGATATTACCCAAAAAAATAAAATTGGGTGAAAAAAAGCACGGGATGTTTTTATAGCGTTGGTATTTTGTGTTTCTTATACAGCGTGACGTTAGCGACAAAGTTGTGCCAACGCTTTAAGTGTACATCTGTGCAAATTGTATACTTAAAACATTTGGCACAAGTCCAGATGCAAAATTTAATTATTTCGTGCTTTCTCTACGAATCTAATTAAATTAAAAGTTAAAGAAATTGTCACCATAAAGTAATATAGATAAAATGTTCCTATTTTTAATAGTATTAGAATACTTTGTATTAGACTAATTCTTATTGTATGTTAAGTTAAGAAAATTTAAATTCCGTATCAATTGATTTTCTTGTTGGAAAATACAACAATAAAAACACGCATTTGTACAGCGACAAAAAAAGAAAAGCGCGAATGACACTAATTAATTTCTCATTTATTTGTCGTAATTGAATGTCAAAAAAGAAGAAATAAATTCCACCTCAAAATTATTTTTTTTTTGTTGAAAATATAAATTGTGTTATTACATTCAAAATTATCATTACAAAAAAAAGTAAATAAAAATCACAAACTCAAATAAAAAAAAATCCAATATATACATTTGTAATTACTTGATATAAATATTAATACAAAATCAATTTTAAACACACATGTACAAGCCGAGTTAATTTCCTATTTATTTGAAACATCTTTAAAAATAGACAACTTATTTTTCAGACAAAGCTGTTGTAAGTCTGTTTAATCCTTGTAATCAGGATTTTACAGTTGAACACCCAACAAAGCCAGATATATTTTATTCGAATTATTATGTTGGTACTATGTATGGTATAAAAACGTATAGGTTTAAATGTGTCGTGTTATATTTCGGTCGTTGGTGTGAAACCCCCCCAAGAATCAATATGGGTCCCTTGGCGGAGCGCAGTGCACACATTTCTAAAATAATGACCTTGGGGCACGCAAGTACCACCACACGGCACCGAAAACTAAAATCTGTCATATTACAACCAGAAAACAGTCATTCAATCATTCTAGTTTCAATTCTCTTAGAATTCGAAAATTATTTTTAACGAGTTGCTAAAATTTGCTTGTATTGCACAAACTAAATTGTAAATGTAGTAAACATTTAATTCATTAATTACAAGCTAATAAATAAATTTAATAAATAAAAAAGAGTTTTATTTACATTTAAACAGTAATGGAGCTGGAAAAGTCGAAACAAAAAAGTAATTAACAATGTTTACAAATGTTGAAATGAGAATATACACATTTAACTCGCTTGATTAAAAAAAAAGGTTTGCGAATTTCTTACATGTATTTTGTTTATTTATGAAAAATATTCAATTGGTTCAACGGATAACTTTAAATACTTGTTCTTAAAGTAAACGACTAGTCAGTAAAACTTGTTAAAAAGTTGGACTGACTACCCGCGAATGGTGTGGAGCCTGTTAGTTTACACTTTCGGTTCATGTATGATAACTATTTTACTATGTTGCTAAGTTTTAGAAAATAATCCGAAAGTGCGTAAGCTCTGTCACCGCGTCAAGGTCGGCTCCACTGCGACAGAGGCCTGACCCGCGCCCGAGATTGAATGAAGGGGCGGGCCAGGTCGTTCCTAGGAACGAATGGTCGCCATTCGTTCCTAAGAACGAACATCCTTCCTTCATTGCGCTTAAAACAGTTTGCTCAGACTGCCACTCACCCGCTACTTTATGTTAAAAATGGGCGCATACTCTAACTGCCCGGCGGTTGGTGTCACAAATCATTGGACTGTCAAATCGTATAGTCATCCTGCCCGAATTTAAATTTTAAGAAATCCGCATTTTAGAAGGTAGATTCACAAAGGCAAAAAATAAGAAGAATAAAAAATTCTTAGATATATTATTTAAATGTATAAATATAAAATTATTTTATTTATTATTATTGGACCATGATAATCAACTTAAACTAAACTGTATTTTCCCTATTGATACATTGTTACCTGTAATAATAATTTCGCAGAAATGTACCAATTTCTAATCTTCCTGTTTAATACGTACTTCTCGTAAAACTAGGCAATTTAAGAGGGTTAGTGAACCTTTTTTTTATTACCGATGGTTCGGGCAAAATGAAAGGTCAAAAAAGGTATAAACCCAACCGCCGGGCAATTTGAGTATGCGCCTAAAAATGCATGTTAAGGTAGTAGCCATAAAAGCCCCTTGTCCAAGATATTTTACAACCACAATATTGATTTGTTGATTAATAAAGCTCACCTAAACTCGTCCACGTTTGTTAGCGTTCGCCATTGTGCAATACACAGCACCCCTAGCCTCTAGTTATGTTAAGAGACATGTCTGACCGAGTAATGGTTACTGACCACCTGGGCTATGTGAAGGCAGCCCTATTAAGCCTCGCGTCAAGCTTGTAATTGCAAAATAAACTTGAGGAGACTTTTGAAATTTTGGATCTATCCCATATCTACGCATATTCGCATTTTGTATCATTTTCACGGTTGAGGGACATTCTGAACAAACTGTTGCAAGCTATCTGGAACATAAAACATTAGTGCAATATTTAAATCATTTATAATTACCTTCAACGATATTTTGCCGCAATAACTATACAAAATTATTACTTATTAGTCGCTATCACTTTATTTATTAATCACTTTATTTAACACACGAATTTATTTATTGTTCACTTTATATTATTAAAAATATATAAATATTACAGTGTAATTAAAATATATGTGAAATAAGCTTCCGGAAGTATACATAAGGATAACAATGTGATTACAAAAGGATCAAATAATCTTATACATATAAAATAAACAGAAAAAAAGATTAATCCGCGGATTAATCAAATCCTGAAAGAAAATAAGCAATCGTATTAAATATAAATAAAAATGGTACAGAAGAATGAGAAAAGAAAGACATAGATTATTAATAATATAAAATACAATCCTGAAAACTATGAATTAATAAATTAAAGAAACTGAAAAGAAATACATTGTTTAAGAAAATAATAATTTAAGAAATACATACAACAAATAAGGTTAAGAATCTGAAAATAAATACATTGTTTAATAAAAAAAATTATTTTTGAATCTGAAAAGAAATATATTGTTTAATAACATATTAATTTAAGAATCTGAAAAGAAACACATTGTTTAATAAAATATTAATTTAAGAATCTAAAAAGAAATACATTGTTTAATAAAACATTAATTTAAGAATCTGAAAGAAACACAGATTAAATTATATTAATCAAACTCTGAAAAAAATCATAAATTAACCAAAATATATAAACAAAGAAAATAACAAATAAATAAAATTAACAAATAATGAACCAACACTAAAATGCCAACAGGCATTTTGCAAAAAGATTTCCAATAAACCCTTTTGTATTGTTTATTTATAACCACTCATTCCAATTGGAACTGTTAACGTTTTAAATCCCGGTATATCACAGATTTACGTCAGTATTGTTTTTGTGTAAGCAAAACGCTTAAAAACTGAAAAAAATATCAATTTAAAACATAGGTACATGGCTAGGAACCTCTTCGTTCGAAGTCTGAATCGATACTAAAATAAATTCTTTTGTTGTAATATTTAAAATCAATTAAGTCACATAATAAATTACGTCTATATTATTTAACATGATTATAATGCTTACTTATGTGCGTATAAGAAAGTAAAAAGTTGGGCACCTATTAGAAGTGCATTTATTTCAATTTGTAGTCGATATTTTTTTCCCGCTCGTTTTTCAGCTAATAAAATTACGAAGACAAATCGTTCAAAAAGGAATTCAATTTGAAAAAAACAACTGCAAATTGTTACAAGTGTTTTATGGATCGGTCGCTCAAATATATATATATATATATAATACCTGCGAGATACAATGCGTAGGGACAGTGACGTCATTCATGCTCCTGAAAGTATAAATAATATCCAAAGGCTGTGTGTGTAGAAAATGTTTGATGGAGTACGTTAAAACAGTTTGATGAAGATATCACATGAATATTTAACAGGACGTCATACACTCAACAACAAACAAGTCGGGTACTTGAAGGGTTCCATAACCGCAAGGAACTATGCCGACAAGGTCCTTTGGTCCGAAAAGGGTCACCACTAAACTTCACGGTGGAAATTCCTCGGCATGCTCCCCAGATAATTTGATTACGTTACATAAAAACAAAAATTATAGTCTACATATGTTTGACCCATATGAGTGACGAGCAACAGTGTGACGTCACCATGCGGTCAATATGTGTATGATGGCTACAATTTTCTGTACATTTCTAAAAATCCAACTCATGAATATACCTTTAAAATTCGTCCTATTTTTTTGTTTCCATATACATGCGTATACGCATAGGAGCACGAAGTATTATATAGGATCGATGTTAGCTTTTAAGTTCTAGAAGCGTGGTATGTTATCGTTGTTCTATATAGGGTAAATTGGTCGTCGTTTACCGTCTTGTTAGCTGAGGCTTCGCTGTATGGCACGTCGGTTGCGGGGCAGTTAACGCGTGAAACGCGACGTAATGCTCAGCGCATACGTTACGTTATGTATGTTTCATATTACGGTATGTGTTTGATGTAATCACAAACTGTAGCGGTCGGCAGATAGAAAACAGGAGCTTAAATTCGATTATTTTGCAAATAATTCTGCCAATATTAAATAAACTTTTCTCGATTTATGTGCTAATAATTGAGTTTCGGAATTATACAATATAGCGAGTCGACAATAATATTAATTATAGGTACACTGTGTACACGGTATATACTTTATTTAATTTAACTTTATAAATATACTATGTATAAAAAGCTTAAACATTAAAAACACATAAAAATCGATCCTACGTTCGCTCGGCCTGCCGCACCGTGGTCTCAAACTTTTTCACTTAATTCCATTAGCAATTTTTTATTTATTCTATTTTACACCAAGAATACAATAATTCTTATTAAATTTCGGCTAACATATCCAAAACATAAAAAAAATTCTCAAATATTCGATCGACACAGTTACTATTTATAAATCCATCAATGGGGGGTTGGAAATATACATTTATCAATTTTCGATTACATCCGCGGTAATCTAATCATCCCAGGGTTCAATCATCATTTAAAACAAAAACGAAAAACAATTAGATGCTTGTCATTAGACATCAGCTTTGCGTGCAAACGAGGGTCTCTTGATGGATGATGGCTATTTGGACCAAAGAGCTCTTCACTACCTTTTGAGAGCCGTTCAAGCTATTGACCAGATTCCCCAACGCATGTGTCTGGGATCAGCTCGACGGTGAAACAAAAGACTCTTACAAAGATATCTGATGAGGCCTCAAAGTCTCAAAACCAGCGAGATAAAAATCTTAATATCTCTGCCACATCTGGGATCGTTTTTTTTTAAATAAGTTGTAAGCAATTCGCGATTCGCAAATTTTATGACCCACATTTTGAATAGCTATAAACAATTTTACGACGAAATTCAAATTGCAATCAAAATATTTACGACACTTCATTCACTGATTAAATTTGTTATTCATTTCAGAATATCTCTTGAAACTTGGTCAGAACACTCAAAGATATAATTGTTCCAAACTTTGGGCAGGTGTTACTTGATACAAACGCACTTTTGGCAAGTTTCGGTCAGGAAATCTATTGTGTTGTTATCATTTTAAGATAAGAACCCTTAACGCACCCTGAAATCGAACAAAACATCAAGTATACATAACTCAATAAATGGTCACCTAGATTGGCTCCCTAAGGCCAAGCGTTGCTAACTTCACTATACGTGCGATTTTCAAAATATGTAAATCAAAATGTAATAAATAATAAATTAATTTCAAATAAACAAACACATTTTTATTTTTGTACATGAAACAATTAGCAATTCTTTACTTCACTAATTTGTTTGATACTAAAAGCACCTTTAGTGGTCATTTAGTCACCGAAATGTAAATTTAGAGCCTTATTTATTATTTAATACATATTTAGGATTTTAATTTTATGATTAAATACTCTAACAATAATTATATATGATTTGTCGTAAGTAACCCTTAAGGGGGAATTGCTAGATTGAATATGGCAATATAAAGAACCTTTAAATAACCTCTAGCAAAAAATACGATCGCAGCAAAAAAGATATAAATTCCATCAATTCTATAGCTATATAGATCGGTAATATGATTGGTTGATCCGGTATGAATGTCGCCGTAGATGGCTGTAACGTTCTATGCCATTTATCCCGGATATATAGGAGAGATACCAGGGGACCGGTCAACACTGGCACCACCTGTTGGGGGGACTTGGAAGCTTGTAGAAAAGGATTAACTGTGATTTACAGCCCTACATCCACTATGCAGATTTCAAATGCCAAATATATATGGGTCCAATAAATTTAGAAAGTAATTCGCAATTTTTTCCACGCGCGACTATATAGGGCTATATGTAAAGTCGTAAAACATGTAAAGTCATATGTACACTTTTGAGTTATTATAGAGATATATGGTAAATAACTTCGGAATATGAGTTTGTTTCGATTTGTGGAATGATCGAGCGCCTGTGGCCTCATCGGTGCCATGATTTACGAAGTAGAATCATAGAAAAACATTGCTGTACTTTTTAAATTGTTAAATACTTTATATACGTAAAAATTCATAGAAATGAGGAACTTTTTGTCTTGTTTTGCAGCTGTTAAATATAAGTTTTGTAAGTATTATAATTTAAGGGATCATATACGTGATTGTGAATCTCGCTATTATTTCAGTATTTATAACGTCACTTGAGTGTGAAAATAATATTTACATTGGGTTTGCAATTAATCAAAGTTGACTGAGAGTGGAAAACGCGACAGAATATTAATTACGAAGCAGTTGTGGAGCGTTAAAGGACAATGTACTGGTGTAGCGGCACGCGTTTAACAAACTTATTTAGAATTAAGATCACTACTGCAACTTGCTGAACGTATCAACTCAAAATTAATCACCTTATGTGTGTGTGCTTGTTAGCACCCCGCAAGAATACTGTTTAGACAATCGAACAAAAATCAATTGTGAGGCGAATGAAAGCATTTATATTTCCAAGTTTTGTGAACATTTATCACTTGCGCCAGCAGTGTGAGACGTTATCTCCTGCGTTAGTGAAATTCAGGAGGAGAACTCTGGCCCAACTGAAGTCCAAGCTACTCAAATATACTAAATTACGAAATTAAATTACGGTGAATTTACTGATTAAACCGGAAATTGTGTAGCTTGCACTACATAAAATAACTGAGAACGCATACAATTTCACGTCAGTGATATACGTCGCTACCGGTATTATCACAAAATTATACAAATAAAATTTTAAAGAAAATTACTGGAGAGCTTTTACGATTACATAGAATTCACAGCAAAAATTGATCAATGAACAAAAATTTCAAACATGCACAGCACGTAAACCGGATGAAATTGAAAGAAATTAGACAAAGTGAAAAATGACTCTGATAACAACATTTTCACTTATGGCCCCACACAATTTGTGTAACATTACAATAGACGATCTGAGGGAGTGGGGTGAAAGGGGGTGTCTCTGACGAGTTCCGGTTCATAACACGGTCTCGCTTCTTTAACCGAAACATAAACGTACAGGAAATTACCGAACCGGGTACGCCTGTGCGTGAAATAAACCAGATACACACACACACACACAAACGTTATCGTTCATCCTGACTCCTCTTGTTGGTAGCAAGGTTAGTTTTACCACAAGTATGTATGTATAGCATTCTCCAATTATTAAACTTTGATTTCCATTTGTTCGCCGTGATTAAATGAGCAAATGTGGTTTTAAATTCAAAGCTGGACATCGACCACAATTGGACCGATGGTTCTATTAACTCGGTGGTGGGGCTAACCAATGTTTTAATTCGCAAATAAATGTTCGCCAATGGTTCACAATTGAATAGGCTTGACAAAGCCAAATTAATTCAAATTTGTGTACTCGCCTTATTGCGTCCACAAAATAATATTTAGACAAATTGTAGAAAGGCGCCAAAATATACTACGCTATTAAGTTAGCAACACTTACTAGTGAACAATGACAAGGATCCGAAAATTTGATATTTCATGACAAGAAATTTGTATAAAAATAACGAAACTTGTGCTTGATTAATAAAATATGGATTGATTTAGGTCATCATATGCTACCTCATCTTTAGTTATTTTATTGATTACACAAATCAACTCATAACTTATAGCGCAAATATATGTTTTATCTAACAGATCTTATCGAGAGAACTAGCCAAATTTATTGTTTTGGCACAAAATAAAATATGTACATGTACTGGTAAATCGAGTCAGTCGGGAAAATGGCCAGCAATCGATGCTCGGATTGCAACGACAAATATTTACCTTCTACACTTCTAGAACTCAAGATCTGTCAAGTGGCCGGTGACAGAAATAGGTCAAAAATTATTGAGTTTGACCTCGATGGAACAATATGCTTTTGTGTAACTTTATACACTCAACATTGGATCAAATAACATTAGCTTATATTGGCGGGTGGGGCACAAATTCACGACTACTCAGGGATGAAATATCCACACACAAACATTGTTATTGCTCAGAAAAGTGCATTTTCCCACAAAACGATTATAGCTTTTAGCGACAGGACATATAATTTTCCATCATAAAACGACACGGTTATTTTGTTAAAGAAACACTTCCAGGAAATAATTCCACGAAATAGCTTTACTAAAAAAAAAGTTTCGAAAAACAACAAAAGCAGCGAGTGATTTTGACAGATTTCCACTCAATATTATCTCACACCCAATTGCAGTTAAAACTCAATTAAATACTTCATATTACACAAAAAATAAGAAGAACAAAAATAACCTACAGAAACTCCGAGTAATTGAATAACTAACATGTATGTGACTATTTATTTAAAAAGTTAACTGGACAAAAATAACAACGCTAAATAAAATAAATGTTATTTCTACAAACATAAATGCTTTTCAATGCTAAAATAATATGTTTTTAAGAATTTAATTTTAATTACAATTGCATAAAACTGTTTTTATTACAATTACAATTAAACATATTTTAGTTAGTTAACGATCTATGCTTGTAAGTTTGCTAAAAATATGCTTATAGCACATCTAAATATTCATTACGTGATTTATTCCGCGGTACTTTGCGTATTAGCTTGACACAATGCGTATTACGCAGCCGACAGTATGTCAAAGAATAGAACGCCAAGTGAGGATGACAAGTATATTCTATTGTCGTTTGCGTAATCATTAATCAACACTAGTGTAAGTGTGTCATCTTCAGAAGTACTTTGCATAACTAATATCTCTGCAGGGGGCGAATGGTATGGTTCATTAGTGGCGAAAGTAGGTTGATGAAAAACGTGCAATTGTGTATGAAAACCGATAAATATATTAGTGATACTAGGGTCGTGTGGGCGCCATATAAGTTAGGTGAAATTAAATTGAACAACCGTCGCCACGTCACTCGCTGCCGGGCATTAGGAAACTATATACATACACACAGTAACCCGAACTTAATATGTAAATCCCTTTGGGGACCTTTAACTACACACGAAATACGTTACAGACCGAACAATAAACCAAACAGTATCGCATAAATAAATTACGGTTGATTGGTATTCGAATGTTTTGTTATCACATATACATATAATTCAATCTGGTTTGTGAATAACATATTTTTTTATGAAAAGCTCTGCATATGAGTTGTTACTGCGATGACGTATATATATGCAAATTTTTGTGATTTAATGTATTTTATATTTATTCGTATGTTATTAATTAAACTGTTATTAATTATTAAAAATAAATCGCTTAGCGTAACTAATTGCACTGTTGCCAAACAATAATATACAGCTTGCTAACGCATCCTGCACGGTTAATTTCTTATCAGAAATATTTCAATGTTTATACATTTATGTTTCTTTTATCTGAAATATAGAAATTATATTACCTTTCGTATTATTTTATTAAATTAAAACTATATGGATATACGGTAAAATGATTATAATTTTGGCAGATAACTGGATCGTAGCTATACTCTCTTCATACAAAACCTCAGCGTGGCTCAGTTAAAGCTCATGTTCTGTCTCTGTTTATCGTTGAGTAGACAGAGCGAGAACATGAATATAAATTAAGATGAGCAGAGTTTTTGTGCACAATGGAATATAGCTAGTAGCTGTATTCGTTTTACACAAAACCTCAGATTGATTCAGTTGAAATTCATATACGCGCTCTTTCTACCCGACGCATATCCAAAGAAAGAACAGCTTAAACATTGAGTCGAGCAGTTTTATATAACAAGAAAATAGCTACAGATTGCAAATTGTCAAATAAATAATAAAACACAATATAAAATGTTATGCATTTGTTTATAATAAATTTAAACTTAAAGTTTGTGTTTCGTAAAAAGTTTTAAAGTCTTATAATTTGGTGCTTCCACCATTTGTTTGAGTAATGAGAGCGACTACATAAAATGCATATAAAAAAAAGCAGATTACGCTCGAGTTGTTCCCTTAACATCATTAGATTGCAACAAATACGACCACATTACCTAAAATAGCAGGGTCGATGTTTTGTATATCATCTCGCAATTGCATTAGCATAATACGTGATCCTATATTATAGGTCTTTCATGACCTTGCACCGCGGAGAGGAGTATAGTGTCAACTTAGTTTTATATTCCCCACTGGTGGCGCGTATCTATATATTCACGACGTCATCACCGCCCTGAGTATACGGCTCGCATTACAAGGGACCTCAAACAAAAGATATCCTCATTTTGTTGGCGAAATGTATTAAATACGCACCGAGGGCAAGTAATTTGAAAGGATTTTATTATTTTGGTCTATAAACAGGGCCAGCTAGACACAATGAATCGTGACTACCATTTAGAATTGAGCGCTCTTGAAATATTTACAGCTAACGAGCGTGCCCTTTTTAAGCTCCTTGATTAAAACACAAAATAATTCATTTAAATAACTACCATGCTTATTTATACACGGATCATCCGTATAATCCAAACTAAAATACCACAAATGATTAACTAGTTATATTTCGTATAAAAACGTAAAAGCAAAATTAATAACAGAAAAGTGAAATAAAATGTATATTTTTACTACATGCTACTCTAGTGGTAAAAAGAAACAGTTTATTAGCCCATAACATAAATATGCTTATCTTAATGCGACAACTCGCAAAAAGTACATTTCCGTTCTAGAATGGTGGAATGGTTCGTTTCGTCGCCGTTTTTATTTTTTGTGTGTGTGTGTATGTATGTGTGAGTTAACCAGCACCTATTATTTTTTTTTTGACCTCTTAACTGGAAGCACGTAGTGACATCGGTATAAGTACGTGAGAGATTTCCAGCTCACGATTCTAAATCGTTTCATCTGTAGATGACAAATGAAATGCTGACGTTTTCATTTGAAATGTTGACAATGAACTGCTACATCTGGTTTTAATTTTAACTTTTCTAAAGCCTACCCACTCGAAATATGTGCCCAGCACAATTTTCGACTAGATCTGCACTTGTTTGGAAATTGGTAGAGCAGTGTAAGTAGCTCATTGCGCAAAGTAGTTACGCCATGAATAAATGCATACTGTGTATATATGTATTCATATATAAATGAAAGGTATATATTTCAGTGTTCGCTCTGAATGTAGCTACGAATACCGCCAGCCAGGTGTAATAAAACATTCATAGCGATGCAGATGAAGTTCGAAATGGTTGCCAGTTGAAGAAAGAAAATTGGCAAGCAGCGCCAACTTCTACAACCTGTAGCGTAAACGATTTGAAGCAGAGAAATATTGTAAACGTCCCTAAACATACCAATGCGAACTATATATAGTTCAAACTATTTTAAAACTAAAGCTCAAAAACGTGATTTGAATTTTAAGTGTAATTTTTCTAGAAATATACAATTATTTTTGACAGTGTATGAATTTTCGAATATTGATTGTTTCGTTCTTGTTATTTCAACCAACTATACTATTGGTTTGGAAACAATTTTAATTAACTTTAGATTAAGTTTATAAGTCGGTCGTGTAATTAAAAGCAATCGCAGCAACGGTGTTTCACGGATTTTCATTGTTATTAGCAATATTGCGGTATTCTCCATAACGTGTAGTTAAAATCTGAATTAATAATGTAAGCGTGGCGCACTAGATTGCCAATTGGGCTTAAATTAACCATTTTAGTGACTTGCACATTCATTCAATCCTACGCGAGTATTTTATCCCGAAGGTATATGAACTGGAATACAACGGATTGGATTCGATTAAATACAACGAAAGATATTAGTGACTAGTACTGAAAGTGGCGATACATCTAGCGTCTAGATAGGTTCTAGACCATAAACATATATTTTATACACATGCACTTATTAAGTTCCCTGTACCTGTTAGACTAAAAGCACAAGAGTGCAAAGTTGTTCAGAATTTTAAGCCACATCGTTTAAACTTACATTTAAAATTCAAGCATAAAACATAAGATATTAATTATGTAATTCATAATAAGTTATTTTCTCATATATAAACACATAATGTAAAAATATAGTTTAAAATACTGAATTGTCTTGTTGCAGTTTTATTCTAAATATGAAATATATGTAAGCATTTTTTCGAATCCGCCATTTTGTCTAGACTGTGTGAGAAATAATCAACTGTCCCGAAATGGATGAAGTGTGAAGAAATACGACCAGAAGTTATTGAATACTAAGCTAATATTCATAGATACACAAGCAAGATACAATTTTGTTTGTTTGTCACTCAAGTGATCCTTTGTGTGCATTGTTGAAAATACCAAATATTGATGGAAAAATACGATGATATATGTGAGTTCTCAGGTGTGCTTCCGAATTTGAAATAATTAAACTTTACTCAATGCTCGTGTGTTTAATCATATTTTAAGTTTACATTTTGATTAATAACTAACATTTATCAAATATGAAAGCTACACAATTTATAGTCTTACCATATTTATAAATATATATTCCGCACAAATATTTACCCACTATAAGCATAACGCTATTCAAGATGCCGCTTTTATTACAAATCGATTTTAATATTATATATATATTGGAAGAGTGACTAAATGAATTCGAGACATAAATAAGAAAAGACGCGAAAATAAAAACACAAACCAGCTCTAATTTTCGTTTCATTTCCAAATGACCCTTTCTTTATTACGAATAAGACATAACAACACAAACAACAGTACTCTTTTTGTTTATTAATTATTTAGCACCAATCAACAAGCTCGGCTGTTCGTAGTACATTTTTCACACCAACATTGTACGAATTTTTATCTCCAGCAAAGACAAAAAACCAGACAACGAAGAATAATATGGAAAGAGGAGCATGTGAAAAGAAGATTCAAATTGATGTTCTATTATTCTGAATATCAAAAATATATTCAAAATTTAATTAAATATTATATTTCATAATTCTGTAACAGTCATGAAGTTATATATGTATGTAAAAACCATATGGATTTAGCAAAAAAAAACGGATATTTCTATTAAATATGTAAAGAAAGAAGTATGGGGTTTATAGTAGAGGCACGTTTCCTGTAAAGGTCTGTAAAGTTATTAAGGCAACCCTGGTTGAATCAATACTCATTGAATAGGAATTCAATTTATACTGGCACATTCAAAGACAAAAAGCTTCTTCTTATTTTAATGCTGTCGTGTGAACGCCGGCGAGATAAAATAGCAAAGACATCGCTTTGCATTACATCGGTGGAAATTGTAATAGGTTAGGAAACAGGACACACAAACGAAGAAACGGCAATAACATGATTAGGAATAAATTCCCCTTAAGCCTCCTACGCAATTTCTTATTAAAACTAAACATAGATTTACATTTGAAAAAAAAAACTCTCATGCATATATTGCTCGTATTTTTTATTATAGGATTCCGTAATTGGAATGATTGAAACATCTGTTGGATTATCTCAGAACAATCAGGTCTTAATTAAAATCCACGCTCGGATGTATATTAAATTTTTACCGAGACCTGGCGCTTCCACTAAAGGGAGACGTCGTCGTGTTTCATTTGTAGAAAAAAAAAAATCGTTACCCCAGTTGTACTTCGCAAATAGGATTTCGCATGTTCTAACACCGATTATTATTTATTATTTTTGCATTAACACTATATTTTATGTAGTTTCTATAATTATATAAAACTGTACGCCCAAGTTTCATTGGTAAATATTTCATCTTCCTGGAATTTTTTATGATGTGGATTATGTATCTGTATTTGGAAAGTGTCGCAGTGCAGTGCCCTCGGGTGTCACATATGGCCCACTCAGTACACGTAGCTTATTACACGCTTCCAGTGTTTTAGAAAAGCACATCAGGTGCTGCAGGATCAGAGTTACTTCCCAGCGCCGCACCATACTGAATTGGTTTCGCTCTGACCTGCACAAAGATAAATACACCTATCCTTGCACAAACCCACCATGTGGCTGTTTGGATTAATTGCCACACTATCCTCTGACAAATACTTCCATCGCATTTAATTACATAACTTTTCACCGGTATTACAATCATTTTGGGTAGTGTTATAAAAATCATGGTTCTTATTGAAGCAGTGCGAAAGTTTTTTTATGCAACTGTTGGCGAATCTCGGAGAAAAAGTTTAATTCAAAATCAACTGGTCCGTTAAGTAAACGCAAGATCCGGTTAGGCTGTTGCGCCAGTTAGTCCGTCGGCATGGATCACAACATTTCTGGGTCATGTAATTTAAATAAAAAATTCAATAACAGCCTCAAGAAACTCGATTGTATATATATATAGGTATATATGGTGCAGAAGTTCACGGTGTGAAGGACGGCAAATATTATATATGTATAGGAGCTGGCTCAAATAATAAATGCGCTTTTGTTATAGATTTTTTTTTGTTTTGTTTTGCTACCGAAATTAAGCGAAAGAATTCCCTAAAGTCAACGCTTGCCATTGTGCATGTCAAAAGTTCCGAACTGTTTTTACAGTTGGTTATATAAAGCAGCGACTGTTCGGGAAAAGTAATTAGTGACTCTTAACTGTGTCAAATTGGTACTTTGGGAACCACAAACTAATGCTTAACTGTCCACAAGTTCAACCCTATTCCTATTTACTCCACAAGGGTTAATCACTTCAATTTTTACATACTATTTAAAAACTTTAATGCATACATTTTGTTTCAAACATTTTATAATAAACACAAAAAAAGCAAACACAAATCTTCAAACATCCCCCGAAGATGGATTATTATTTATAGCTCACGCCATAGACTCATCACTCAAATATCTAAAATAAAATCTCGAACTTAATTAATACTACCAAAAAATCATATTCCACTAATAAACTTTAATACTTCTCTTTTTAATTTTCACACACTTATTTCAAAACACAAAAACACTCCATAGAGTAAATAAGTAAATAAGAAGTAATTTAAATACTATGATCCTTATCTTTATCATACACGCGTTTATTATATTTCACCCACAAATCACACGTTATGCACAATATGCACAATAAACTATAAAACGACTTGAGCACACTAGAAGTGCGGAAGTGTCCATACCTACTTGCAACCATTTCAAAAGTTGTTACTGACTGAGGAATAGCGGCAGTGAAGCGATAAAAACTATGAAAATGCTGTCATCTAAAGTGTCTTTCCGCTGAACACAAAATGTTACTTTATCGCAAAAACTTTTCATAAAAACTATGAAAAAAAATATCTAATTTAAGTTTGAAATGTTCCTGTGCGGAGAGCTTAAGTAAAATACGAAACAAAACCATTAGCAAAATACAAGGATAACAAAAACGGCTTAAAGGATTTACATATTTAAAGTAAACAATTATTTTATTTTCTCAACTAGCGAGGCGGCGCCTGTAAACACAACTGGTTATTATATATTCCTTATTAAGAATAACATGAACTAGAGCTTAAATGTGGGGGTGGTTAAGTGAACAAGTTGTAAGGCATAGTAGTCGTTAGATTTATGATCTCGAATTAAGTTTTGCTAGAAGTGAGAAGTCGTAGGTCTGCTTTAAATGGTGTTAACCTTTCGGGTTAGTTGCTTTGTAACTGCCAGGCCGTAAATTACAACTGTCGTTTGGTTGATTGGAGTTTAAGGGTCGAATTTTTTAAAAATTAGTTTAAGCATAATTAAACAAAGCTGGGTATTTAAGGACTGCCGGATACAAGTTTAATTAAATTTAAGTAATTTGAAGTATAATAAAAGATGGGTACATTGGGAGGGTGGAATAAGAACTGGTTGACAAGTTGGTGACGCAGTGTGGTAAAGATTGCCTGTAGGGGATTGTTCCTCTGGTGTTTTGTAACAGGGATATCTTGAAGTTTACGCACTCGGCCATCCTAGATTTATTTATAACTTGTTTGGAAATAAGAACAACCGAAACGTTACGAATTCGGCCGAAGTGTAAGTCTCTAGGGCGGTGCAGGCAGGCAACAGCTAGGAGCCAAGGCGCGAAAATGCTGCATGATTTATGCCGGCGATGAATTTATTATGCGGTTCATTAAATGGATTTGGTGTTTTTCAAATATTTCCGCTAGGGTAGAGAATGGTTTAACGATCGCGCTGCAGCATGTATTAGCGCTGATCAAATAGAGGCGATTAATAGACTGATTAACAATGTATGCCTCATTTACCTAACATGTTATATTTATGTTTTTGCAGCTTCTGAAAGATTCACATTTTCCACGAAGCGATATATCTCAATGCTCTTATTTATGTACATACATGCATATGTGTAAAGTTCTTATGTTTGTGTTTGTTTTCTCTATGTTGCAGACGTTCTGTGTAGTTTCAAAACGGTTTCGCAAAAACTACATTCATCGGTTCACCGCGACGAGTTCGTTCTTTTATTTTTCACCTTGGAGCAAATCGAGACGGGCGTGTATATTCATTTCCACCAATCAGTACTTTGACTACGTTGTCATGGCAACCATACTGCTCAACTGTGTCTTCCTGGCCATGACGGAAACCGTAGAAGAAGCAGAGTAAGTATCTCTATATACTTAATTATTAACACATTACACAAACTTATTTTCTGCGACGAACGCTCAAAAAAAATCTGATTCTAAACAATTCGAAAAAGAAACTGAAGAACAAGCGAAAGAATTGAAACGGAAATCAGAGAATAAAACCAAGCATCCACATGGCGAAGCAACAAGAAGTTATGTGTTGACAGTTGACATATCCTGCTAACGATACTATTAATTAGCATCATGCAGACCTGAGCGTATGTGGCTTTGGGTTTCTGGGATAGATAAAGGTAGCTGGGTCTGGACGGATGCGCACGCAATTCCGAGCCCAGCAACAACCGGAAACGACAGGAAACAGGCGGATGTCACGCCACGGGTATGATGCTGTGATAAACATGCACGCCAACCAGGGTCACGCTACTCACCTCGCCATGGATATCACATATACACGTTTTATTCTTGCCAACATTACCGCCGAAAAGAAAACCGGCATTATCTTTTAATTCAAGCTACATCACAAATTGTTTTTAATGTAATATTTTTGCGCACTATATAATATAATAAATTTAATTAAATAAATGGGTTTACTGCGTTGCTTAGAGTCTTGAATAATTTATTTATATAAAATGGTGCATGTTTCAAGTAAGGACATAGACAGTAAGTGCTTTTAGATATAGGGATTTTGACACTTAAGGGTTAAATATAATTAATTATATTATAAGTTTTGTTGTAAGTTATATGAGTTCGAAATTTAATTTTAAATCGTGTAAGCAACTTTGAAGTTAATTTAATTTTAAGCCGCTCGTGCATGTTTTACATATTATGATATCGAATCGACTAGTACAGATAATGTGGCCGTCATGCAGAAACAAACCGAAACATACTGCATGATCCATAAATCCCCTTATTTATATATATATAATAAATTTTTATAACATTAATATACTTTGTTTAAGAAACTAATAATAACGTTTCCCATTCAGTAAAATTTCCATCGAGTTTAATTAGTAAAGTTGTAATTGACGTGATGATGATAAAATTACAAAGAACCCTTGAGGTTACCGTGTAAATGTTCTTTAATCATGTTGATTGACTGCTTCATCTAACATTTTTATCTCCACTGAGAGGCCATTAAAAACACTAGATTTCACCTCTTTACGCGTTTACATAAATATTATAATATATCTGTACGCATCTCACTTTACTTTATTATTAATAAAATTTAAATAAATATATAATTGATACCCGAAAAAATGAATTGAATCTATAATGAAATATTGCATTTTGTTTGCAATTCTAAGCGATTTGACTTTTTGTTAAACTATATAATGACAAAAAATGTGGTGTAACGTATGCTTATTTTTATGCTATCAAACAAAGTGTATACGTTTATACGAAAAACTGGTAAAAAATGACGTAATTCGTTTTTTTTTGTTCGTTTGTATACAAAGTACTAGATATCGCAGCTAAACGTTGGAGGCGAGTGGAGAAATTGATGTCTAAAAGGATGGAAAATGACATGGGATAAGCGGAAAAAATACGTGAAAATGGAAGAGCAGAAAAGAATAGATCTAGGGCAAATCTAAGCTCGTGACAGCTCAGAGAAAAAAAAATAATACAAGATCAATTAAATTAATGGAGCAATTTGGAGCCTATTTATAAATGTGTCCCTTACAAAGAAATGTGACAAGATGATTTAAAATGCGATTTATTTACAATTTCCACAAGTATCTAATTTGAACATACAACTGATAATAGTTTACATCTAAATAATTTTTTTATAAATAAATCCTTTTTTTGTATTTTATTTGTATGAGAAAGTAGTAAAGACATTTATAGGTACAGACAACCGAATTACTTTAGTGTAAGTTGTGTTTCATGCAGGTAAAAAATATCAAAATGGCTGGAATGGTTAAATTTTGTGGAATATGACAAAATATAATAAATGCAAAAAAAACGAGTGATATTGGTGACCAGACGAGGCGAGGTATATGAATGTATGTAGAATAAATCCCAATTGTGGCGTTTTTATTTTCATTTTTGCCTGAAATTCGTTAGATACCGAGTGGCCTAATTACACGGCCACACTAATTGCTATATCGTTGGTCGAATTATTCGTTTTAAAGACCACCACAATGCGAACTAATTGTGGTGCGTTTCCACTAAACGTTGCGTATAATTCTATGGATGATAAACCCCCGTCAACCTTAATTTTCATTCCAATTTATTTCTGTCTATTTATCGATTTACCTTACACACAAATAAATACAAAGGCGTTTATTGCAAAGCTTAAATGTTAGTCGTATATTGTGAAAATAATATTTCACACACACACACACTCAAGTAAATATTTCTGTATCGACTACGAAGTTACAAGTTTTCTATGGCAAATTGTCAACCAGTTCTCTGGATAGTATGGAAATGATTTCCCTTTGTGTGGCAGACAGGGAACAGTTTGTTTAGGACAGGCGAGGATGATATAGATTTCGAGTTATATTGTCAAATCAAATTCACTGTGGCACAGAGCACCGAGAGAGGGAGAGCGACGAAAACCCTTGATGTATATTTAAGTGAAACTTTTCGCCACCGACGAAAGCTTTGCTATATTGACGTAACTATTACACGTTTATCAGTGGCTATTATCTTAAACGGCGTCTTGAGCGCAGCAATTTAAAAAAAAATGACACACCATACTATGAATTATGTAGCAACAGAAAAGTGTGTTTAAAACATTTTTTTTATGTTTGTTCCCAGGTACATTTTCCTTGCGATTTACACGTGCGAAATGGTGATCAAAAGTATCGCCAAAGGGTTCATTTTGAATAAATACACGTACCTGAGGAACCCATGGAATTGGTTAGATTTCGTCGTCATTACAAGCGGTTACGCGACCATGGGTATGGAAGTCGGCAATCTGGCCGGACTTCGAACATTCCGCGTGTTAAGAGCGTTGAAAACAGTTTCCATCATGCCAGGTAATACATTATTTTTATATACATATCCTATAATATAAAGAGTTTGCGTTTCGGTCATTGTTGCCGAAACGCAGAAACGTTACTGCGCATGAACGGGTTTCACCGCGCAAAATATTTAAATGAGTGCGCTATTAGTTAAAAAGAAAAAAATAGACATTTCTTAATAAAAATAAGAATGATATATCGTAATTTATTGTTATGAATACAAATTTATAAATAATTTTAAAATATGGTCGTTGAATATAGTTGCTATTTTTTTTGTAAAATAAGACATTATAGTTTGGCGAAGAGTAAACTTAACACAGAAGGTTTGAAAATGTATACTTTGGTGTTATAAATAATTCATGTATTCCACGCGATGTGTATAAATCTCATTTAATATGCAGTGTATGCGTTCTGGTGCCCCCCTATCTTTAGACATATATATATATATTAAATTCGTATATTACGTATGTACGAGTATATGTACATCGAAGTGAAGCTGAAATGTGTCTTGAGCAACGGCCGCTAAAGCTGCGCAACAAAATTATTTAAAGTGGCCGATCTTTTTTATCAACATCGATACATGCATATTTCATATTTTTATTTCGTAAATAAAAACATTTTCGTACACAAAGTATCGGATGATAGATGTGTGCGCGGCACTCAACTGAATGCCATATTTTATTCATCCAACAAGAACGATAAGAATTCTAGCGAAGACAATTGCTATTATTATTATTGTCAATTCGTGCGTTCGAATAAACGAGAGTTTTGATTTTTAATATTTGGTTCACTGGCACAATGCGTCAAGTGAACAATAACCACTTGATACACTGTCAATACACATATACATTACAATCAGATTCTCATTTTTTCCCTTTTAAACCATAACATTTATTATTTATTTAAAAACATACAATCAAGACATCACATCAAATATATAAAAAAAAACATTTAACTGACCTTAGCCACAGCCCTTAACGCGACTTATTATCGTGTTACCAACTGTCTAAAGTAGACAACCCTAAAAATCACATCGTTGTTTCATATGTATCTTTAAATATATAAAATTATAGACTGTATAAATGAAACTAATTAAATTAAAATTACGTTATGCTTCCATAAAAAATAAATAACTCATGTGGATATTTTCGAGCTAGTATGCACTATAATAGTTGTAATACAGTATGGTTGACAATTCAATAATTAGTTTTGCCCGTCGAAATTGGGATCCGCTATTTATTTTTATTTCGCAATGTAATTTGTACAAATGTCACATTTTGTTCCCGAAAAAAAACCAATAATTAGATTGTTGCGCTGCCACTGGTTCAACTGGAAAGTTTTTGATGTAATTTATTGTTTGCCATTGTTATTTTAATTAAGGATCGTGTGTTGAATAAATCAAACTACGTGCGCTCGCAATTTTTATTATTTATATTGTATTTTTATTTATTTGCGCAAATATTAATTAATAAGTGTACTCGTTAATTTAGTATTTTTATTTAAACTTATTTAAAAACATATTTATGATAATCTACCAGTAGGGTCGTAAATTATTTTACGCCATTTACTGTTGTTAATAGTGGCTGTGATATTATGCAATTAGTTGAAATGCTACCAATGTTTAGAGTTTAAAGTAAGTGTAATGTGTGGACATAAAATAGTGTTATAGTTTTTTAATGAGATCTGGATTTAATAGTCTACTTATTTTATATTTTTATATACGTGCTTGTATTACAGAATTTCACAAACATTTATGTTCTTTTAGCAAATATTTTTGGCATAGTAGAAATTAATATTTGTTATCTGAATACATTTTTCCGGTAAACTAAATAAATTATATATGACATAACGTGTACCTGTATTTATTCTGAGTTTATACAAACTCAACAAAACGAATTTTCCCCAAGGTAAATGTATAACAATTTTTGTGTGGACCAAGAAAATAATAAAATCCAACTTTCGTGGAAATAAATTGTACATTGTTCGAGGCGATGCTAAAACAAGATATTTAATTGCTACTTGAATGAAAGCGATACAATTTACCGAAATTTAAATATTTTAAATTTAAATATCGTATTATGTTCAACAAAAGTTCGCCATTCAACCAGAGTTGTTGAGTTAAATCGAACAATTGTTGAAAACACAAAAACGCTAGGGTTATCATTTTTGTCGAGTTGGTAATAGCAATTTCACCAACAGTTGAAATATGAGTAGACACGTAGCCCTGCTATCATGATATACATAAATCATCTGGCAACAGTGTCTGTATAATATAGGGTAAAACAATGCAACAGTAGAATTTTAATTAACGACATACGTGGCAGCCGCAATCAAGCTGCGACACACTCATTAAAAAAAAAACTTCCCACCCCCACGCTGGAAATCAGTGCGCTCGCGGACGACTTCATATTTCATACTTTTTAATTATGATTGCTCACATTATTTATCGCCTGCGATCACATAAGTGATCACTTAAAAATCACTCGTAATTAATGACTCATAGGTTTATTATTTAAAATATCTCAAATCGCGAAATTCACAACGAAATTCATGCACGTAATGAGGCGTAACCAAGCGTAAACAACCTATTTAGTATACAATTTCCACACACAAAGAGACACTGCACCATCAAACACATTGAAATATCATCAGTGCGTTATTTGCTAAATCCATTTGAACTGTAAAACTGGCTTTTGGAATCAATAACGAACCACCATCATGTATTTTTGTCAGACAAACCGATTTAGATGCTTATAGACCACTAGGAGCAAACCGGAACAAAGTCTACCAACGTTAAAATAAAACAAAATGTGTACAACATGCATTTATGTGATGGAAAGTCTAGTAAGCAATTTGGGTACTTTAGGACCAATTCCCTATTGTAAACAAGTAAACATGAAATTCTTATAGTTTGAATGTAATAAAACAATTCAAAAATGTATGTTTGGATCTTCAATTTTTCACGAATGGATTACATTTCGAGTTGGAAATGTGTCGATATTTCACTGTGCTTTTAAATATTTAAACTATATATGTAAAGCGTAACATATTTCGAACTCTCCTCATGATTAATATCGGCTATTAGAGTCCGAATTGATTTTATATGAATTAATAGCGACCTGAGTTTATTTGCAAGATTAACCTGGGACGTGAATGTAATTTACACACTAAGTTACAGGGTGATATCACAATTTAATCAATATTGTATAGTGTTTTGATAGAGGTTTGTCTGGCTGTGCTATGTTTGGTATTCGGTACAGTGACATCCATCGCCTTGAGTGACGGGGGTCGATAGGTCAGGGTTCGCCCGACTATGCTCAGGAACGCGTTAGACGTACACTCCACAAAAATAAAAAAAATGTTAGGACATCACTACTTGACTACAGCTACTAAAAAAACGCGGTTATTTCAAATCACCAATCACAAACAGACATCACTAAATATTAGGAAACGCACACATAACTTATATTCACGCACACACGTCTTGAGTTTATTTATGAATTTATTTCTGATCAATAAATCTAGACTAGCCCCGTTTGGTCCGGAAACAAAATGTGATAAATTTCGGACGAGTGGAATCGTTTGGAACTATTCCACTTGGGGGTAATCCTGTCCCTTACGAAATTCACTTAAGCCAATTCTGTGCCAAATGGAGGTTGAATTATATCGACAAGGTGTGCGCTATATATATATATATATATAAGGTATACCCTAATACAAAACTAAAGCTGGATTTAGCTGATTTTATCTAGTTGGCGCGTTACGGCTGTTTACCCTGATAACTCAATACTACATGCAATTATTACACATGAATTATTATAATTTGCATGATTTTCACAAAACACTGCACATATCATACAATCATCATTCATCATTAATAAATACATTTTCGAAAAAGTCATAAAATAGACAATGAGAATAATTTTAAGTAAAGGGTCATTGTGACCAAACTAAACCAATAAGACCTACTAATTACAAATTTCCAACCAATTTACAGTGTAAGGTCAACAAAGAGCATCGGTATGAATACATCAAACATTAACGACTATTATTCATCAATAACAATGTGATCTTATTAATCACTATCGCTTAGAAATGCTTCAGACACTTGGAATGCAATTTGTCTGTAAATTATATATATACCAGTTAAATCCAGGAATTCATCCCACTATCAATTGCAATTCTACATTTATCAAACAATTCAAATTTATCAAAGTAGTTTATGTCGTTCTGAATTGAACAAGAAACTGTTGACGTTTGATTTAATAGCTCGATTCTTTTACACGAAACCCAGCGCATCTCAATTTAAACTTGTTCTTATTTACCGGTATAGATAGACAAGGAACATGATTTTAAATTGAGCTTAAGTTTCCTACCATGTAAGCGCATATATATGTGAAGTTCGTTATATGGCGGGTAATAGAATTTTATGATATTGAAGATTGTAATTTGTTCCAGGTTTGAAAACTATCATCAACGCGTTGTTACATTCTTTCAAGCAACTCGCCGAGGTCATGACTTTGACCATTTTCTGCCTGATGGTGTTTGCGTTATTCGCGCTTCAAGTATATATGGGTGAACTGAGGAATAAATGTGTGTTCAACATAGAACTCGGGAATGTTTCGCATCAAGAATGGAGAGAGTAAGTATTTGATCAATTTCCATTTCAAATTCCTATTTTACAGGTGCTCCTCACCAAGCGCTGTAAAATCTTTAGAATCTTTAAGTACAACATAGAGAATAGTCTGTTTAAAAAAATAAAAAATTCATCTTTTGATCCGAACTGTGATCAAGCAACAATTTCACCGTAAGTGCTTCCGTTTCCTGGAAGTCACCCACGAGATCTTAAAGTCTTATAGGGGTATAAATATATGTAACGTAAGGTTTCTTTAGATGTTGAAAAATGATCCTGATGTTAGAGAGCGACCAGATTATATCCGGTGTTCATATTTCATATCCGTTTCACTTTAATCTTTGACTCTAGTAATCCGGTTTGGATTTCAAAGTAGCGAGAGTCATTTTTTTTTAAATGATGATTTTTTGTTATAAATTGTGTGCTATGTGTATTGTATGTAGTTTGTGTGTAAATTATTCGCCTCTAAAATCTATCGCGTACAAATCAGTTCAGGGGTGTTGTTGTGTTCTGAATGCATGTACATGTTTCAATCACGGTTGGGTAGATATCCTCGTCACATCAGAAGGCAGCAACATGTGATATGATGTGTAGCTGTTGCTTTTGCACAAAGATGGCATAATACGACTAGTGTTCTAGATTACAAGGCGCAACCGAGGATTTCCCAACGGATTTTAGATGCTCGACCTATTTCCCTCTCGCTCACACCATTCTCTGCTGTACAGTAGCAGCAAAGCCATGATTTAATAAATGTCAAGCCATACACACGCTCACGTCCGGCTGCCGAAACTAATCTACCATTTATTTGAACTTTAATAGAATTCACGTAATTCTGTTTGCTACTGTCTACATTTACAAAAGGCACCCGAATACGAGCAAATCTTTAATTAACACATTCACTTTCACCGAAAATCCATTAAGCAAAATCTTTTACGCTAATTTTCTAAACCTTATATACTAATTCTCAACTCAATAAAACTGATTTTCAGCAAATCCGAGTACACTTTACTTTTTTTTTTATATATATATAATTATAGCGGATCGACTGCCAGGGGCACTTTATTTCTATGTCAATTAATTTTGTTCAGTTGTCGCTATAAAAATGTAATATAAATCATGGAAAATCTAATAAAATATTGTTATTTTTTTTATTTTTATTTGGGTTTGTTGAAGTAATTTATGTTGAATGTACTAGAGTACTAGATAGTGATTGTGTGAGTAAAATTTGATTTCCATTATTGAACAGATGGACTTGGAACCCGGACAACTGGTTGTTAAATCTGGACGAGGAGCCGGTGATGTGCGGAAATGTAACGGGCGCTCGGCACTGTCCCATCAACACTACGTGCCTGTGCGTCGGCGAGAATCCGAACCACGGCTACACGAGTTTCGATAATTTCCTCTGGTCAATGCTGACCACCTTTCAGCTCATCACACTTGACTATTGGGAGAATGTGTACAATATGGTACAGAAACCAATATCACTAACACACACACACACACTAATACCCGTTAGAAAATACTATAATCGATAGTCTCTGTTTAAAATCGTAACGCAACGATATTCAGATCACATGACGCGGCAAACGAATGGTCCCTAACAAATTTGATTTTTGCACAAACTAATCTATTTTTAATATCCACATTAATCATTATTTGAAAACCTAATGAATACTGTCGTTTTATATAAACATCATATTTAGGACTTAATTAGGATTTTAATTTATAGGTCCTATCGACTTGTGGACCGATAAGCGTGTCGTTTTTTACTGTGGTCGTGTTTTTCGGATCATTTTATCTCATCAATCTAATGTTGGCTGTTGTGGCGCTCAGTTATGAAGAGGAAGCGGAAATCACACAGGAGGTAATGCCAAATCAATGGAAAGCACCGCAAAACACACACACACACACACACGCATGTCAATAAATAATGTAAATGACGACCAAAATTTATACGTTATACATCAAAGCAAGATTCACGCTTTAAAAAAAAATGGGAACTGAAATTTATTTGAGAAGGTTGTACACATCGTTATATTTACGAAAGTACTAAAGTTTCAAAAGAAATATCTCATAAAAAGTTTTATAACTTACGGAAGCCTTTGCTACGATTAATTTTTAAAATGATAGACTCTTGCGAACCCATATTATGAATGAGTAACTCGGTCAAAGAAATTCTAATAAAAAACATTAAAAAGGGAAATATCCTTTGTTAAAAAATCTATAGAAAGAAGATTGAAATATACTTTAATATGAAAATAATAAGGTTTATTAAATACAGTAAAATTTAATTCGTATTTGTTCCCCTTTAAACTATAACATTTATTATATGAATATATCACATAAATATTGCAATAATTCACAAAATAAATGATTTACGCTTTAAATAGGAAAGAAGAAAGGATCTAACAGACCATCGAGAAGACTCAACATTTAGTTTTGATCCATCGCATATAAACGTGAAAATGTTGGGCAAGTGCAAGACGAAGAGGATAGACTCGCGGAAAGGCGTCTTATTGAGTAGTTACTCGCGTAAAAAGACACGGCGAAGAAAGCGGGGTAAAAGTAGCGGAGGCACAAACGGCAACTCCGCTAAAGGGGAAGGCCAAGAAGAAGACGACAGCAAATCTAGGTACATACATACATACATAACTCCATGCCTATTCCCATCAAATAGGGTAGCAGAAAACATCCGAAATTCTTCAATATGTTTTCACGAAAGGTCATTAAAGACCTCCTATAGTATACAAGTATAAGAATTTAATTTAAATAAGCTCTATTTGATCTAGTTAAGTACAAAATAATATATTTTTATTAAAATTTAGATCTGTAACACCATCGCCGAGTCCGTCTCCTAGACACAGTAATGCATCTCCAAAACTACCCTTAGCGTTACCACCTCCGAAGCATGTCCAAATGACAGAGTATCGTCCTGCGGATACGCTACATCCGATAAACACACTTGGTAAATGTAATAAATAAACACAAATTAATAGTCTAATTAAAAATTAAAGACTCGATCCTATTTGATGTATGTTGGTATGTTTAGCACCGAATCGAGGTCATTTGCATAGTCGACAAGCAAGCAGTAACAGCGGCGAAGGAAACAACCGGGAATCATCACTAGATGATTCAGGTGTGGTCGACGACCACGAAGAAGGGGATGCGACGTCAGAGGACGTCACCTCGCACATATCACATAATGTTGTACGGGTAAATAATATTTGAATTGTTTTTAAAACGTTGTGTTTTCTAATTTGCCTATTATAGTTACAACGAATTGAAGCAACGCCAGTGACAGTAGCTCTAAGTCCGAAAGAAATCCGAGTAATAAAATGCAACGGGATCAGTTCGTGTAAGAAGCAAAAACACGAGAATTTGTACACTCTACCTCCCGATTACCTATCACACATAGTCGTTTTAGGTATTGCATCAATTCACTAAAAGTACCGCTCAATTTTCGCGTATATACAATATGTTTGATGATTGTTATAGATGATCTGCCCGATCGTAACTGTGTACAGTGTGTGCAGTGTTGCGTGGATTACGCGGGTTGGTTGCAATTTCAACACGGATTGTACCGGGTCGTGAGGGATCCATTGTTTGAGCTTGCAATCACGATTTGTATCGTGCTCAATACTATGTTCCTAGCGATGGAACATCACGGCATGAGCGAAAGCGTGTTACGTGCTTTAGATATTGGAAACAAGGTATATATATATATGCGGTAGCATTTAGATATTGATTTGTCAGTATTAAATAAATAATATTTTGGTAGGTTTTCACTTCCATATTTACATTCGAATGCTTCCTAAAACTGTTGGCCTTGAGTAAGGAGTTCTTTGCGTGTGGTTGGAATATATTCGATTTGATAATCGTGTCTGCAAGTCTCCTCGATTTGATATTCGAACTTGTGGATGGCCTTTCCGTGTTAAGAGGATTGAGACTGGTATGAATAGTGGTGGTTGATAATGTGTGTGTGTGTGTTCACATGTGTTTTGATGGTGGTTTCGATTTGCAGTTACGTGTTTTAAAATTAGCCCAATCATGGACAACGATGAAGGTGCTCTTAAGTATTATTATTTCGACGATTGGCGCGCTTGGGAATCTCACTCTAGTGCTTGTGATTGTTATTTATATTTTTGCTGTGATCGGTATGCAGTTATTCTCGCAAGATTATACACCAGAAAAGTTCGCACCAGATCCTGTCCCAAGGTACAATTTACCAACATTTTAAAAATGTCGTTCAATTATAAAATATATTTTATAACTTATATTAGAAAAACTCTATCAGGAAAATGATAAAAATATACTTTGTTTGATTTTAAATTTCCTGACAATTATATATTTTTTGTTAATTATTATTAAAAAATGTAAAAAAAAATTCTATAAAGGATATAATTAATTTTGTGTAATTTATTAAATTTTTTTTTCTAGATGGAATTTTACAGATTTTTTTCATTCATTTATGATGATTTTTCGAATATTATGTGGCGAATGGATCGAACCACTTTGGGATTGTATGCGAGCAGAAAATGAAGAAGTGAGTTCAATCAAGGAATAATTTAATAAAATGTACCAAAATATATAATAAATAAAATCTACACAATAATTGTAATTATTTTTAGGGACCGGGAATATGTCTCGCAATATTCTTACCAGCGTTGGTAATGGGCAATTTCATGGTGCTCAATCTCTTTTTGGCCTTATTGCTCAACAGTTTCAACTCAGAAGAACTGAAAAATCGTAAAGAGGTAACACTTCTTGCTTTGACTAATAAAGTAATTACTAAAAATATTTCTTTAATTTAGAGACATGTCGTATTTAAAATGTGTTTGAAATATGGTTTTTGTAACTTAGGAAGTAGGAGACGAATCAAAGCTAGCCAAAAGTTTTGAACGAATACGCTCAATAGTACGTAAGAAAAAATACCGAAAAGAAAACGTCGAGAACGAGAAAAACGTCCGTCTGGAAAAGATCGTTCGCGAAGTGATGGATCGACACAAAAACGACGAGAATTTTGCAACAGCGATGCAAGAAACAGTCATCGGATTTCCTACCGATAATATCTACAACCGCAGTTACCAAGAGGCGCTTAACCGACCGATAACTGTTGACTTTAGCGACGCGGACATTTACCAAAAAGGGCTGGTAACCACTTACACGCAAAGCAGCATAGATAGCGATAAACCAAAACGTTACTCCACGTTAATAAATGGGAATTCAGACGCGGAAAATGTCTCGGAGAAAGAACTTTTAACTGGCAGTAATAAACCGACAGTGAAGTTCAGTAAAACGTCATCTGGCTTCAGGACCCAGAAGAGTGATAGCAAAGGTGAGATTTTGCAACTACGTATAAGTTTATATCAGATTTTCAAACTTAAATAACTAATACTAAAATGTCTATATTTTCTTATACGTGGAATATCTGTTTATATTAATAGCGTTCACATACAGACTAGGTGGGGTGCTCAAAACGGATATTTCTGTTATATATTCAGATTTAGATATACTTCGTATAAGAACTTAATAGAAGTTTGAAAATTTGAAAATTTTTAAAAATATTTTCTATTTTCTTCTCCTATCTATACAAATGCTAACTATTATTTAATTTATAATATTTCAAAAATGTATAGGAATAACACAGGTACAGTAAGGCACTATAGCTTTGCAGTGATTGGCTCTGATGCTCAAGGTCATTTTACAATTTTAACAGATATTTATACCATTTACCCTAAAAAAAAAAATAGTCGCATTTTTAAACAAAATCACACCTACGCAACTTGTTTCGCTAGGTTTGTAATCAGTATAGACATTGCATGATTGCTTTATTCAATTTCTGCACTGGGCTTTCTTATACGTAGTAGATAAATTTTATAACGGAACGTAATAATTAGAAATATGGAAATAAAATAAAGATAAACAATACACTATAGTTATACTATTTATTTAAATAGTAACTTAACTTAACGGTAGGAGTTTGTTGGTTGCATCTCGCACTTATTTAAGTAGGTATTAAATTCATTTAACATTGTAATATTGAAGTAAAATATGAGTTTAACTTAAACAGTGAGGGAAGCTTAAGCCCCGCCACCTCGTCAAGGTAAACTCTATGAAGTACGTTTAAATATCAACTCCATTAGTTTATATACTATACTGTATAGGGGGGAATGACATATATTTTACGTAGTTATTTCACAAAAAAATAAACACGTGCGAACACACTAAAAAAATAATTCTCTTTGTTACGAATCGCACAGTACATACATATAAATAAATAATATATACAGAAAGAACGAAAGAAACTGGGAAATATAAAAATAGCACATGATAGATAATCAAAAAATCAATTACTTGTCGTAAATAATATGCAGAGTTGAGTGGACTGGATACCCCTGAAACATTGGCAAATTAATTAGAAATCATCGTAAATACACTGTTAAAAACATCCCACATAAACGCTTTAATATTTATTAAACAATAATAATCAATTTACATCATACATAAAAAACACAGAAATATAAATACAAATAATATATATACATATATCAATGATAGGATATTTTCGAATTTATTTGACTTGTTACCTTACCGGACCAGTTGAGACCTAGAAAAACCTCGCGAGAAAAAAGTTTTTATTTTATTTTGGGTGCATGCTATGTTAAAATATAATGTGCAAGTGTTCTAAATATACAATATCTTGTAGTATTTAATATGAATATTGAACTGGAGAATACATTTTAGTTCATACCATGAAATAAAATAGCAAATATCACGTTTATTACAAATCAGTATTAATGTACAATTTCCTGAAAATGGCAATTATGTTATACATACTCACTTCCTAATCTAGTGCTTCAAGCGAGTTGATCTGTATGAGCCGATTTCTGAATCCTCTTATATGACACGCGCACAATAAATGTCTATGTTGTATGTACCCGGCACATTACAACCTAACGCGAAATAAAATTAATATTGAATTTAATATTGTTTAAAATAACTAGCGTCCACATGAAACTGCAACTTAGCAATTAGGCTGACCCCCTATATTTAACAATATTTCTATACTATTCTACATTATTTTGCAATATAATAGCAACAATTTATAGCATTAACACGCATTTTATACGTTTAATGTGGCCGACGGTCGCCACAGTACTGATCACTTCCGAACAAACTTGGACAGGTTTTCATGTACGAACCACGACTACGGGAATTCAATTGTAGCCCTATATAAGATAAACAAGGACAGACAATCTGTGACGTAGTTTTATATGTATTGGTATCTTATTTAAATATACTTACCAGCATAGAATATACCAAAATATAAATTTTCGTTAAAATATCGAAAACGAATTTTTTCATTATTACAATACTACTTATTACTCCGTATAAGAAAGTAAAAATGAGAAACGCTTCTTAAACTTAACATCATTTTTTTATTATTTGCCATTTTCTGAATAAAGGGAAATGGTGTAAATAACATTACACTATATTCACCGATTTGGCATGAATCATTTTTCAAAACACACACACACAAACTCACACAATTTAATAACATAAGTTTCAAGCTTAGTAACACAAATGCAAACATATAAATTAAGTTTCTATAAACCAAATTTGCAATCAAAAGAAATAATATTCTAACAGTGAAATTCGATCGTTTGCAGACGGCTCAACGCGAACAGAAAGCATTGAGTTAAAAAACTTGGACAGGGGAACGTCGGCGGACACGGAGAACTCAGAGCAGGCGCTATGCCCGTCGAGTAGGGACACAATGGGCGCTTTGGGGGTCGGCATGGGGATCCTAGGCGGCGTGGGCCTTGGGGGCGGCCTGACCTGTGGCCCAGATCCGAAAGACTCAAAGAGTAAACAGGATAATGATTCAAATAAACCTTGGCACACTTTAGTTTCTTACGTTGATGAACTGACTGTAGGAGGACGACGGAACTCTAAGGGGCAGTATGTGGATGGGATGGGCAGTTTTCCTTATTTTGGTAAAAATAAAACACCGAAAATACCGTCGGATTGCTTCCCGCAACATTGTTACCAAAGGTAATAAACAATTATTCGTGAAATTAAAAAAAAACAATTTCGTTGACACTCTGTTTGGTGATGCTCCCCAGGTGCACATGCTGGGAAGCCATAATCCAGACGAAAGTTGGCCAACAGTGGACCGGCCTCCGAACCGCTGTTCTCTCCGTCGTAGATACACCAGCTTTTGAATGGTTCATCCTGTTCCTCATCTTCGCCTCCAGCATCACCCTCTGTTTCGAGGATATCTACCTCGACGAGAGTCCCGAGCTCAAATACTATCTCTACTGGACCAACATGGCATTCTGCGTCATCTTCACCATCGAAATGGTCCTCAAATGGATTGCGCTAGGCTTCAATAAATACTTCGCTAATTTCTGGACAATTCTCGATTTTATCATCGTTTTCGTAAGTACCATTCTGTTTTACCATTTTTAAATTGTCGGTTAATGTGAATAGTTTGTGTTCCCATTGTCTGATGTTGTTTTTTGTGTGTGTGTGTGTGTATGTTTGTATGTATGTATGTGTGTATATGTGTGTGTGTGTTTTTAAAATACCAAAAGCAGATCAAATTTTGTGACCAGATTTACCACTTTATATGTTCTTGTTTGCGTACTATCTGTGCAAGGTAAGAAACTAACAACGATAAAAAAAAAAAGGATGAAATTGTTTCTTTAAAAAGAATTTTACTGTTTTTCTCTGAAGTTGCTTCGAGAACGCTTTTGTATTGCTGCTCAAAACAATCGTTAAAACAGTCTCTGTTTAAGCTGTCGTTTTCAGTGCTTAAAAACCAAACTTAAGATCAAGTTCAATAAATAATAAATTAAAAAAATCACTATTAAATCTATATTTAATTAATAACTATCACAACAATAAAATGCATATTAAAAAAATTAAATATTAAATTCAAGTCCATATAAAATAAAATACGTGATCTTCAGTTTGAGTCTAGTTTAAGCTAATGTAACTCGTAAAAAACTATTATTATCTTATTATCTGAGAAATATATCTCTTATAGTTCAGTTGTATTTTTATAAAATTAATTCGTAGATAGTGCTGCATACACAAGCTTCTAATGGTTACCGTAGAAATTGGCGCGCCATATCTGCTGATATTTACAAAATCTGTATATACATCTTCGTAGAGTAGTGTTGCTCAACCAATCAAACACAAAATAACACTACAGAACGCCCTAATTACAACCATTTTCTATAAAATATATAAACCAAAACTCACGCATTAAAAACGCGAAATGTCTTACGCAATTGAACCGTTAATTACCGTCATAATACAATTTGATTTCATAAATAAACAAACCAAAATTACGCATCAAAAATTGACGAAACACTCAAAATAGTTAACAATTCTTCTCTAGTGTTATACTGCATGAAGTTTACTGATTGAATTTAAAAACAAAAAGGTTGAGAAACATCGCTTTAATTAATATGCATTTTGGACTTCTAAATGATCTCCTAACGCATACTAATTGCTGTTTTATGATTGGCAGGTGTCAGTCTTCAGTTTGCTTATCGAAGAAAATGAAAATTTGAAAGTACTAAGGTCGCTTCGAACTCTAAGAGCTCTGAGGCCCCTAAGAGCAATTTCCCGATGGCAAGGGATGCGAATCGTGGTCAATGCCCTAATGTACGCTATTCCCAGCATCTTTAATGTGCTACTAGTGTGTTTGGTGTTCTGGTTAATATTTTCCATAATGGGCGTTCAGTTTTTCGGTGGAAAGTTTTATAAATGTTTAGATGAAGATGGCGAATTACTTCCAATTGATGTAATACATTAATTTGTTGAGATTAATAGACGATTTTAATTGTGTTAACTTTTAGATTGTTAATGATAAGTGGGAGTGTTATGAGAAAAATTACACATGGATCAACTCAAAAATATCTTTTGATCATGTTGGAATCGCATACTTAGCATTGTTTCAAGTCGTAAGTCAAAACAATTTTTTTAAATATGAGGATATAAATATATATATTTTTTTAAATTAAAGGCGACATTTGAAGGATGGATGGAAGTAATGGCGGATGCAGTAGATGCAAGAGGAGTAAATTTACAACCGCAACGAGAAGCTAGTCTATACGCTTACATTTATTTCGTGATTTTTATCGTTTGTGGATCGTTCTTTACGCTTAATCTCTTCATTGGAGTAATCATCGATAATTTCAACGCGCTTAAGAAGAAGGTATTTGATCAAATTACTACTTGTGTCTATATAGATTAATGTTTTTTTTTTGGTATTTTTTAGTATGAGGGAGGAGTGTTGGAAATGTTTTTAACAGAAAGTCAAAAACATTATTACACAGCTATGAAAAAGCTGGGTAGGAAGAAACCGCAGAAAGTTATTAAGAGACCTATCAATCAATTCTTGGCGATGTTTTACGATTTATCGAATTCACGGAGATTTGAAATAGCGATTTTCGTATTGATTTTTATCAATATGTTAAGTATGGGGATTGAACACTACAATCAACCACATGCTATTTATTTCGTCCTTGAAGTCAGTAATGCGTTTTTCACCACCGTTTTTAGTTTAGGTACGTACAACAAATACTGTACCCTAATTTTTATTCGAATTAAGTGCAATCTAAGAATATAAATTAACATTTAGCAAATAAGAAAGTAAAAAATGTCAAGTTTCAAAAATTGTTATAATTTTTTCTAAAAGCGCGATCGATCCCGGGTTATCCATTTTCGAGATATTAATAAATATAGAAAAATAAATACACCATGCAAAAATGATCTAGTGGGTACATAGTCTAACAACCCGGTATTTTGTTGCTCACAAAATTATTTTACTGTAGTATGAGTGAAAGATTTCTGATTAATTAGCATATAAAACAAGTTAGAAAAGGAACGATATACAAGAAATTCATAAATACACTTGCTCTACAGTTATATAGTCTAGCTATCCGGTATTTTCATGCCACAAAAATATTTTACTGTAGTATGACTGAAAGATTCCGATACATGACCATATAAAACAATAAGTTAAAAAAGGATAGAGCTTGCCCAATCTACTAGAAATGTATTATATAGTATTATAATAAATCCAAAACGAGACTTCTGGCACCATCTATAGTGATGAATTGGAAACTTATTAAAATATATAAATATGAAAATTATCGTTTAAAAATTTATTTTTATTTTGTCTATATTTTAAAAAAACACTAGATTAATTTACTTTAATACGATTGTTTGCGAAAATGACTTTTATTTATTATGAAATTTTAAATATATTTTGTTGTAAACCGCAAAATATAGAGAATAATTCTAATTAGTATATTTTTATTTTTTAATAAATACAAAACAATAAACCTTGTACTAAGATAAATAACTAATAATACAATTTTAATTATTTATAAAACTATCAAAATTGGGCATTTATGGAATATAATTATATTTAAGTGTATTAGTGTTCACTGGAATAGTTTTATTAATCTTAACAGTCGAAATTTCGATTAGCGTAGTAGTGATCTCGACAGGTCGCACTGACCCGAAAAAATCTGTTATCGCAACTTTGAAAGGATCACGCTGGAATAAATCCTTACGAACTCTAACCATTGAAATAAAAATACGTTTCGGACAAACAGACAACTATAATAAATATAACCAAATAAATAATATCGGATCAATTAAATTAACTTACAAATTCGCTCATTGTTTTTGTGCTTCCTCTATCAACTTTTTCAAGAAAATCTAAAGCATAATAAGTGTATCGATCTATAATAGGTATATATCTCAATCGCTGGATCGACATGATAGTCTAACTATCCGGTATTTTCTTGCCACAAAAATATTTTACTGTAGTAAGACTGAAAGATTCCGATACATGACCATATAAAACATTAAGTTAGAAAAGGATCGAGCTTGCCCAATCTAGTACAAATGCATTATATAGTATTATAATAAATCCAAAACGAGACTTCTGGCGCCATCTATAGTTATTAATTGGAAACTTATTAAAATTTTAAAATATGCATATTTTCGTATAAAAATTTATTTTTAATTTGTTTATATTAAAAAAATATATAATTAGTAAATGTTTTATGTTTTACAGAGGCTATTGTCAAGATAATTGGTCTTCGTTACCATTATTTCACGGTGCCTTGGAACATGTTTGACTTTCTGTTAGTGTTGGCTTCCATCCTTGGTATTCTTATGGAAGATATAATGATTGATTTCCCAGTATCACCAACACTTTTACGTGTCGTACGAGTATTCAGAATTGGCCGAATACTTCGACTTATCAAAGTAATTTTCATATAATTAACTAATTAAAACCATCCCTAAACTAAATTGTCTATAAATCTACTAATAATTTACAGGCAGCGAAAGGCATACGGAAATTACTATTTGCTTTAGTAGTATCACTCCCAGCACTATTCAATATTGGAGCCCTTTTAGCGTTGATAACATTTATTTATGCTATAATTGGGATGTCTGTGTTTGGACACGTAAAACAGCGAGGGGCTTTAGATGATATGGTGAATTTTGAAACGTTTGGAAGAAGTATGCATTTATTGTTTAGGTAAATGTAACAATATGGTAAAGCGTTGTGTGAGATATATAATGGGATTGTTTTATTTTAGATTAATGACGTCTGCGGGTTGGAATGATGTGCTAGAATCATTAATGGTGCAACCGCCGGATTGTGATATACATTTCAAGAATAACCAAAATGGCGACTGTGGTCACCCGTTGCTAGCAATAACATATTTTACTAGTTTTATAATTATAAGTTACATGATTGTTATAAACATGTATATTGCAATAATTCTGGAGAATTTCAATCAAGCTCATCAAGAGGAAGAGATTGGAATTGTTGAAGATGATTTAGAAATGTTTTACATCCGCTGGTCTAAGTAAGATTTTATTTTTGTTTTTCATATATAATTTTAAAGACGCTTTTTATTCGCTAAAAATTTGTTTTCATTATATGTTTTTTTTAATAACTAGTTTATTTTATATTTTTACAGGATGGACTTTTTATATGACCCTTGTCACTGCTGTGGACAAAATGTTGATTTATTTTTACCTTGAAGATTTTTATTTCGTTTTTGGGTATTATTATTTTTATTTTTTTTTTAATTATTTTTAACGGTAACCAAATTGTAGTCCGCGTTCAATAATAACAAATGTCGCCATTACATGAGACCGCCATTTTAAAAAATGGGTTGATACTCATAGATAACAATAAAATTGGAATTTAATTATCGCTCATTAATTATTTGTAATTAATATTTCGTAAACATTTTGCAATTAATAATATTTATATTTGAAATTTATAGACAATATTATAAAAATTACGATTGGTATCAAACTTATTTAGAATATTTATTTTTGCTCTTTCACCGCGACATTTTAAATATTTATACTGAAATATTTATTTAAATAAGAAACTATAGTTGATAAATATCTAAAGATGCGTAAATATTTTTTTTACAGATATGATCCTCATGCAACGCAATTCATACGTTTTGGTCAACTCTCCGATTTCATAGCATCCCTAGACCCACCATTAGGGATCTCAAAACCGAATACAGTTGCTCTAGTAAGCTTTAATTTACCAATTGCAAAAGGTAACCGAATCCATTGTTTGGACATTTTACACTCATTAGTCAAACATGTTTTGGGACATGTTGAAGAAACTGATACATTTGTACAGGTATATACATATATGCGCATATGGCATAGATATATTAAAATACATACGGTGATTTTGTTTAGTTGCAAGAACAAATGAATATAAAATTCAAGAAACAATTTCCCACACGCAAAGAACTAGAAATTGTTTCATCCACGCGACTTTGGAAGCGTGAGGATAAGGCGGCACGCCTTATCCAGCGTACATTCAGAGAGTATATCAAGTAAGTAATACTAGAAAAGTGCGACCTTACTATTACATTTTCAAACAAAAAATCTCTAATTTTTAATTCAAACAATTTTTGCTGTAAGTGCAACCTAAGAATATACATTAACATTTAGCAAAATAAAAATGTAAACAATTTCATGTCACAAGGTTTGTTATAATTTTACTAAAAACGCGACCGATCCCGGGTTAGCCATTTTCGAGATATTAATAAATATATAAAAATAAATACACCATGCAAAAATGATCTAGTGGTAGATAGTCTAACAACCCGGTATTTTATTGCTCACAAAATTATTTTACTGTAGTATGAGTGAAAGATTTCTGATTAATTAGCATTTAAAACAAGTTAGAAAAGGAAGGATATACAAGAAATTCATAAATACACTTGATCTACAGTTATATAGTCTAGCTATCCGGTATTTTCTTGCCACAAAAATATTTTACTGTAGTAAGGCTGAAAGATTCCGATACATGACCATATAAAACAATAAGTTAAAAAAGGATAGAGCTTGCCCAATCTAGTAGAAATGTATTTTATAGTATTATAATAAATCCAAAACGAGACTTCTGGCGCCATCTATAGTTATTAATTTGAAACTTATTAAAATATATAAATATGCATATTATTTAAAAATTTATTTTTATTGTGTTTTTATTTTTAAAAACACTAGATTAATTTAGTTTAATATGATTGTTTGAGAAAATGACTTATTTATTATGAAACTGCGTATAAGATTCGTATTTCGTAAATTTGATACGATAATTTTTCGTGTGTGGTGTTAGAGCGAAAAGGGAACGGGAACGCGAACCCCTGGATGTGGAAGACGAGACGACGCAGACATCGTCGCCGGGCGGTTGGCAAGGGCGTTTATCCGCATTCTTGCATGTTCATCGGGGGAGTCGTGCCTCATCTCGCAAGTCCTCAAGGGCCTCGGACGCTAGCGACATCAGCGAGCTGGGAGGGCCATGGTTAAACCTCCCGCTGCTGTTGTTGTCTAGTGCAGCAAACGTGGCTCCAGAGGAGCTGGACCTGGGGCGCGATTCCAACGACGTCAGCATCAAGATCAGCGAGGCAACGCCCGAAGCCACTTCACCAGCCATCACGCCGGGATCCATGGTGCCGACCGGTCGGCGGCGGAGTATCTACAACTTCCCGTTCTTCCTCAAACACCAGGATGCCGTGGAGAACCCCGAAGATTCCCCGACACTCGGTAAAAAGAGTGGCATGAAAACCAGCGGAACCGCGCAGTCTCTTCACCCGCTAACCGCCGAGGAAACAAAACCCAAGCGCGGCAGTATCATCCGGCGACGGCCATCGACGAAACTGCGCCGAAGCGGAAGTGTAGTGCACAACCAATCAGATGCGGTTTCTGGCACAGATGTTAGTATTCTTGTTACGGAGGCGTCACCAGAAGCTCCACCATTGCCGCCACGGAAACAGAATGAAGTTGTGCACGTGCTAGTGCATCGGGAAAGTGAAGAGTACAACATGGACGACTCTGACGAACCAGCCGAAATAATTATTGTGCCGGAGCGACCCATGCGAAGTGAGTCACCGGTGGAGTGTATTATCTCGGTCAAATCGGAGATCGAACGGCTGAACCGACGACAAGACAGCAGCTGATCTGAACTGTAGCCCGGATTCGTAGATTACAATTAAGGAAAACCGAAGCACTATTTAACACACTGCATATTTTCTGCACTACAATGCAATAATAATAATTTTAAAACGGCTAATGGACAATCCCAATCCTACGAATGATGAAAAGTGCAATAGTGATGATTGCGTATCATAAGTTATAAATATATAATAATAATAATAATAAATTATAATACTTATGTAGTTTAACTTATTTGATTTATTTTATAAACAGGGTTACGAATTTTTAATAATACTTTACGTTCATGTTACTGTAAAGTTATGGTAAAGTGAATTCTAATTGAAATATGCATGCCGATGCATTATATTGTACATAACATTTTTAGAATGCAGTACTAATTTTAAGGAAAAAAAACAAATTTAGGACAGACCTAGTTGGTCTTGTTGAAATAAATGATAATAACAGATAAATAGTTTAATTGAAAATCACCTGAAACACTACAATTAATGTTACAAATGGAGAAAAATAAACACGCAAATATTGTAGTGTTTGAGGAATTTTCTAAATTCAATATTTCGGCCTATCGTTGTTTGTAAATCATAGAATAATTAATTATATTAAAAAAAAAACAAATTGATTCCGTTTATCTGTCGTTTCATTATTAATATTTCAACACAAAAAAATATCTCCAATGACTAAGTCAATTACTCAAAGGTCACATAGAAGATTGAGTCAATTTCGAAGATGCTTCTATCTTTGAATTCAAAGTCGTACAATCAAGTAGTTACTTTAAAAGAAAAATAAAACTTCAATTTAAAATAATAAATCTGGTAGAGCACAAAAGCTTTGTATTATACTAGCATTGCAACGTTTAGAACGTTTTGCAACAACGAATACATCTCCACACATCTGGTCATTATTCAAATCTGTATTTTAAACACTAATTAAGTAAATTGAAAAGTGACTAGATGAAACAGATATCTTCGGTGTTGCAAACCGACCAAATGTCATATCAGAATAGACAGATTTAAAATTTACTATTTCTTATTATAAGACGCCGAATACTAGGGACCATACTGAAGTTAGTTACAAGGTCAACCATATGCTTAATTACTTTCAGGTTAAAAATAATTTCAACCAATTTTTAACGTTTTAACTACTAATTTAGGGTTTAACATCATAAATTAAATTTCGATATTCGTAATATAATTTATTTTAACTGAAGACTAATTGAGCAGTTATGATAATTTATGCCTAATTTCAGTGTGTTTCCTATAAGGATTTTCTAAAAAAATTAATTTTTATCTGCATAGAATCCTAGTAACATAGATCCTTGTTTGTGATAAACAAAATAAGGTATGTAATAGCAATTATTAAAAAATATTAGCTATTTTTCCACAGCAAGGCATTGACAATATAATAAATAAATTACATTACTTATTCAAAACTTCTAAAGGCCTATGTAGATAGAAAAACTTCTTTTTAACAAAACAAAACAAAAAAAATAAAACATATTTGACTTATACCTAATAAATAAAATATATTAGAACATTGTTTGGCTTCAAAGATTTTTCTATAATAATATATTTTTCATTAAGTCTAACCAAAACTTTTCTAAATTCCATATCGTTGTAAGTTATTTGTCGAGTGATTTAAAACATAATTTTTGACGTGATTTTGTAAGTGATTTTAAGTAGAACGCAGGATTAGTAATTAGCACAATAACCATTCCTTGTGTAAATAATGTAATATTTAACGAAAAAAACACTCAAAAATATATAAAAAAAAAATAATAATAATAATGAAATTATTTTGCAATCATCGAATTGTGAGCAACAGCGAGTGAAATAAAATGACATGAGCTTAATTTAAAAAAAAAAAAATGTTGATTTGATCTTCCAATAATATGAAAATAAAATCGTTAAGTTTTCAAAATGAGATAATTTTAGCATATATAATAATAACTATGACACATGATCGAATTATATGTTTCGCATGATTTGTTTATTTGGGCAGTGACAAAATGGAAGATCATTTTGGGGCCAGTTAGAGTGATTTTGAATGGACAGTCGTATATGCTCAACCAAAATAATCAAACAAAATTGATTTCAATTTCTTATATATAATCATTTTAAAACTCATTCAAAAATTCCGCAAAATAGAAGTACCAGTATGTTATATTTAATTTCGCACTACTTTAAAAATTTACTTTCAGTTCATATTATATATGAGAGATTGTGACGAATTTTAATCAAATTGAAAATAAGCAATTAATTTTGTATATTATAATAAAAAAAAATACTTTATATTACATATTGATCGTTATAACGTGTGATAACTGTGAATACCAAATATGTAGAAAACGATATAGTTTAAACAAATCTTTTTAAATCGTTATTAAATAATGAAATTTTATTATCTTTGAGTATCAATCGCAATAAATAATCATCCAGTGCACTAACTGGATAATTATTTATTGTTTAGGTGCTCATTTTGTTGCTTGAATCAGAAAAATATTAAAATAAAAAAATCATCAAACTGGTGCTGGCTTTAGGCGCATATAAACACACTTTTAAATGTGTGGTGTTTTTCGGAACTACTTACTAGTAATGTTATGGCGGCTAAGGCCAGCATTTGCATCAAATAAACGAAAATAAAAACCTAGAATGCCTTTAAATGTCATATTGGTATGTTGAAAAACATTGTTTATTTTTGGTTTCTTTGATAATAGTTTGTTAATAATGATATGCTAAAATAATAGTTGAACATTTAGATATTGTGATGTACAAATAAAAAAAAAATTAAAAATAACAAAAAACATGTCAAGAGTTACCCAATTTAAATAAATATAATACTATTTAATTTATGCTTTGTTTATTTATAATCACAACGATTTTAATATTCCTATAAAATACGCTTATTATTACGAATATAGGCAAAAAAAGTAAGCACGTGACAAAAGACGCGGGGATCGAATTCGTTCGCATTCAACGCTGAGAGACATGTTAACCTTATGGCCAGAATCGGCGGCTCATTTATTTTGAGACATTACACTTGTATTTGTCGATGAATCAATGAAAAAAATGAATGTGTTAGGGGCAATAGAATAACCTTTATGCTATAGTGTTTATGAAATTACGAACATCTTTAATAAAGCTATATTATCAAATTGAAAATGCATTTTATGTTAAATGCGCCTCTGCACATGCGCGACCATGCGCAATATGCTGCGTTTGTTTGGCTTCGTTGTAGAAAATGTAAAAATCCAAACAAACGCAGCATATTGAGCATGGTGGCGCATGTGCAGAGGCGCATTTAACATAAAATGCATTTTCAATTTGAAAATACAGCTTTATTAAAGATGTTCGCAATGTCATAACACTACAACAAGTAACAATCAAGGATGTAAAACAAAATGGTTACCACTGTCAACTCATACAGTATAGCTTTAAAAACAAATAAAAATCAATATAGAACAAATTATTTATTATTTACAACAAATCTTAACGCGCTAACATTTGCTAAACATGTAATTACAATCAACAAATCACTTCGTTGAGACTCTAGTGCGTTTATTCCAGGAGAAATTCACCCCATAATTTTTTGGGCGAGAGAGCCTATCTGGGATTCCCTGAACAAACCATTGCCATCCATTTTTCTCACAATATGCAATCGCGTCGTCCTTCGAATTAAACTCGACTTTCATATTCGACATTGGGTCACCACTATAAAAACATTTACAACTCACCGTTTCACCTAATTAATACAAAAAAAAAACTCACGTAGATGACCACCCCATCAACGGATTTTCCCAACGTTCCCGGTTATCGAACTCAATTTGCCAAAACTGAATATTATCTGTGCCGCTTTGCATCGCATTTTTAGCAGGCTTATATATCCTAACACAACGCGTCTTAATATGCTCTTCTGGTATACCAGAAATTGGAGCTATATCAACCTTTAAACATAATTTTAGTTAATTAAGTACAGTTTTATAGTAATTATGCCTATTGTGGAACAAGCTTTAAAAACAATTATAAAATATTTAACAATTGGTAACACTGACGTTTAAATCTACAAGCTTTTATAGTTAGCCAAACAGAAACACAGTTCAGTGAACTGAACTGCAGCGTTCTTTTTACAGAAAGAACAAATAAAAGTAAAACGTCAAAATCGAAGTAGGCTGCGATTAAATATATTCTTAGAACCCCTAATTAGAAGCTTTAAATTTATAAGTAAATAGACTTACAGGTCCTTCGACTGTTATATACCCTTCTAGATGTTTGCGCATTTTAATTTCATCTGGTTTCAAAACCGCTAGCTCTGACACTTGAGGGGCTTCGTTTACACATAAAGCGTCTTCAATTTTCGATTTATACCTCACGGCATTTGTAGAAATCGCTGCATTTGCCCTATTTACGCGAACGTACAAATAGGTTAAATTTATTCAATCAGACATATATAACAAAAAAAAATTACCATTGCACATTCAGGGCGCGTGTACAAGAACGCAAAACTAACGAAGCCATCATCAATAAACTATTGATTTGAGCTATAACAGTTAAATAACAATAATTTTCAGTATTAAATAATCAGTTTTACTTAAAAATTACACCGAAATATGGCGCAGATGGCAGCACAAGTCTGGCAAAGCCACACAACAATATGTTTCTAAATTAATTAAAAATGTTTATAGTATCATAAAATCTATAAATTAAATATTATTATAGTTTTAAATAATAGTTGAATTTATATTTAAATATTTTTGCTTTGTAAACGATCTCAAGCCGAATTACATAGCTTAATAAAAATAATCGCATGAAATAAATATTAATAAAACGTGATATTTTAAATAATTATTGCACTTTTTCTAAAACTTAATCAGTATTAAATTTATAGCAACTTAAAATTCAACAGTTGTAAATATGTTCCCGCGCATTTCCTTCTGAAGTATCTCACATATCCGGTAAATTTTCGCCATTTTTTGTTACTAAAAATTGTTTAGTGTTTTGTTAAACAAATAAAGGTGTTAAGTGTTGTGTTATTGTTTATAAACAATAAAGTGTTTTAGTGACTAACGCTTATAAAGGCTAACCAATGCGTACTAGGGAAACGAAGGCAGTACCACAAAATGGCGGCAATAAGTGAGTACCTTTTGATATTATTGCATGTTTTTAGCTAATAAATTGGGGTTTATGATATGGAATTTGCGTATTTAATGTTTTATTATTATGTTTACAATTACAAACATATAATTAAATTGTATATTTATGAAATATTAAACACAAAATCCTGACCCATTTGGTGGTTGGGCTGGTATACCTCGTATGTTCATTCTACAAGTGTGTTCCTCTAACCGTTGCGCTGCTTCTTGTAAATTTACGACACCCTTCGCCGACCATAATTTTTCTGCGACTGCAGAAGCTCGGGGCCAAATTCGTTGCACGACATTTGTTGCATCTGTAACTTCAGCCCACATACACGCTTCTCCTCCAATCACTAGTTTCTCTTGCTCTGGCGTTAAGTTAAAATATGTATGAGGATCGCATTGATAAAATTTTCTCCAGTCGCCACCTGTTGATAAGTGGTCTAAATACCAACATTGCGACCAAATCGTTCGTAAACCATCACTCGTTGCCTTTAAACAAAAACTTTAATTATTTTGTTACTTTTTTAAATAATAAATCACTTACGTTTGGTAGAACTTCATTGTTACTCCAAACATGAACAACAGTTTCTTTAGGTAGTTTAACTCCATTTGCGAATACTTCTTCCCAAACTATCGAACTAGCATTCAATTTATCGACAATATCTACCAATTTTTTGATGTAATAATCCTCCAACATTGCATAATCACCCGGCATATTATTATTTAACATCCATTGCTGTATTGCAGGATTACTTGCCCTATAAATATTTTCTCTTATAATATGTAATTTTTTGCAACCATTGACCAACCGGAAGTTGGGTTAATGTACCAACAATCGAAATCAACTTCATCTCCTCCTAAATGTACATATTGTTCAGGAAACACATCAACAATTTCTTCAAAAAATTGTTGCAAGAATTTAAACGTTGTGTTCCGCGTCGGATCGATTGGACCCAAATAACCATTCGGCTTGGTTTTCGAGTAGCATTCCGTTAATAATTCAGGTCGACCCTCACCCCACGATCTAGTATGGCCTGGTGTATCATATTCTGGTAATACGCGAATTCCACGTTTAGCAGCGTATTTTATAACTTTTTGAACATCCTCAGGGGTGTAGATCATATATTCTGGGTGGTAAGCTCCTTTCGCACTAAAATACATTTATAATAAAATGTTTAGTAGGGAATTTATGATAAAAGGCACCTTAATTCTGGAAATTTGCGACTTTGAAATGGAAAACTTTGATCATCAACGATGTGCCAATGGAAAACATTCATTTTATTATAAGACATTGCATCAATTATCTGCTTTATGGTAAACATGGGCTGGAAATGTCGAGCAGTATCTAAAAGTAATCCTCTATGATGGAACCTTGGGTAGTCTTTTATTGAAGTACTATTAAGTATCAAATCCTGGAAACAAATTTGTTTATATCTAGAATATTAATAGATTTTTGTAAACAAATACCGTAACGCCGATTTCTGGTAAATATAAAAGTTGTGAAAATGTTTCTAATCCTCTTAAAAGTCCCCAAATAGATTTACTTTGTAGTTTATTGTCGTGATTGGGCATATTTATGTGTAGAGTATCTAAAAAAATGTTGGTTTTTTTTTATGAGTTTGAATTAATGAATTATTTAAATCTAACATTCTTCATGCATATCAGCGTCTGGGATGTCGCTAATCGGGCACTGTTCTGTTAATTCCACATCTAAATGATCCAAAAATCCCCCGAAATCTAATATGTCCGACCAATTTTTTTGATTAGGAATATTATTGACTTTTCGCCCGATACGTCGTCCTAAATTTGTTGCATTTATAATAATTTTAAGGTACCTGTCCAGAGCGTCTTGTAAAATTTTACATGATTTATTTGCCTGGAAAAAATGATAAATATTTATAATTAATATACTATTTATAGAATTTCTAATAATTAGTAGATGATTGATATAAGGTAATTAATATGTCCTTGTTTATAACAATTAAATAATAATTTTGATTTAAAAACACTCATTATTTATATAAGATTGCATTTGTATTATAATATTTATTTTCAAATAAATTGTGTTTACCCCAAATAAAATGATAACATTTGCTCTAAATTGATAACAATTGATTTAAAAATACAACAAAAAAAAACATTTATATTTGTTTTTATTCTCGGAAATGAAAACTACTCGAATATAATAAATAATTCAGTTTTAATACAAATGTTATTTTAACATTTAAAGGTCACCAACGGGGAATTTTTGATGCTGCATTAAAAGATATTAATAAATACTGTTTTTGCTATCATATACGTCATAATAACTCAAATCAAAATTGTTTATTTTCCGTGAGTAAAGCCTTTTACGAAATTATATATATATATATGAATTCTAATTACGAAAGAATATTTATTTAATGAAATAAATGTAGATATATTTTTTAATGTGATCAAAATCTTACTTGAAATTTGAAATTTTGTGGTCTTACTACCAAAAAACCCTCGCCCCGTTCTTGTTGTTGTGGTTTAGGCCATATTTCCCCTTTAGTCGCTATGACTAAAGGACCCGGCTTAATATAATAAGCTGTACTTAACGTTAGCACTACACTTAAAATAATAAAAATGCGCGCTACTACCATTTTCGTTCAGCATTGATTTAAAATCACGTCCGCACCAATCAAGAGTTTGAACTCAACTAAAATTGCAAACGAAGATGTCAATTTATGATGTAATTATTGATTACAATTTGTCATACCCTCCAGACAAAATTTAACAAACATGATTTCATTTAAAACAAATGAGTACTATACACATTTTTTTTACCTTCATTAAAAGATCTATAATTATATTAATTAATATATTTCTCGTGTATTTATTATCAATTAATGATTGCTAAATAGTGCAACTCAACAAATTTGTATTTTTACAGAATTTACGTCTCTTGATTACTGAAACATATTTTATTATTTAATATTGTGAATTAATTAAAATAAAACATATAAACATGATTTAATATTTTATTTAATAAATTTCACCCAAATCCATATGGTATAATAAATATTCCTGCAATACGCAATCGAAAATAAAACACAAAAACATACAAAAATAATTAACTATATGGGGAGGGGGCACGACAAGTAAAATATTTTAAGGGCAAGGAATAACAGCTCAATTGTTAATAAGAGCGCAAATTGGGATAAAAAAACAATATTAATTTAAAACTAATAATAATTTAACGATAGACCAATTGATCTAATTAGCTGAACACATTTTTTTTTTTAATAAAATAACTTTAAAAATGACTATTCTGTGTATGTAATTTTTAAAACTAATGCTACTCATTTACAGTAAAAATCGTACAAATTTGTCAATAAAATAATTAAGTCATTGTTGAATTAACTTATTATTATTGCACCAATATTTTCTAACAACAATTATATAAAAAACAGTAACAATCGGTCGTTTGTACACAGAATAGATTTTGAATGTTGTGATAACGAATTCACAATTTTTAAATTGTAAAAATGTTCAATTAAATATATTTATTATTTCGTTTTAAATATTTAACTATAATTACAATATGAAATAATTAGTATCTAGATAAGTGAAGAACGTTACATAAAGTCGTCGTAATCGTATGAGTCTCCGTAGGCGGAATATTCGTCTAAAGTCTAAAAATTAATTTTATCAATTGTGAGGATTGGTATTGATAAGATTATTTTTTTAATTTATACTTACGACATTATCGCCTTCAAGTCGTAATTTCGCTTTTCCTTTCCCTTTGTTTTTCTTCGCCTTGTCCCCTTTTTCTTGTTTCTGTTTTTCTATATACATATTATCGATAGTTGTTTTCAATTTTTTAAGATCGAATGAACTTACTGTAAGAAAATATATATTTGTTTCAATTAGAAAATAACGTAATTGATTTGACTAACATGAAGCGCAAGTATTTCTTATGTGGTCTTCGGCAAATGTTGGAAATTCGGGATTTTTCGATAACACCGTGAATTTTTTATTTAGTGCCTCGGCTAATTCTGCAAATTCTTCAATAGTCGTCGGATTCATTCCATCTATTCCACTACTTTCCCCGCCGCCAAACGTCGTTTCTAACGCAATTTGAAGATCAGATTCTTTTTGTCTTCTTAACCTTTCTTCAGGCGACATTTCCTCTTCTTTTTCTTTCATTTTCTTCTCTATTTCCTCTAACCTCTGCCTCTATAAATACCAATTAAATAAAAAAAAGCGTGCAATATACAAAACAAAAATTACTTCTTTCTCAGCAATTTTATCCGCAAGTTTTATTTTCGGTTTCTGTTTCGGTTTTTGCTCGATTTTCTCCACATCTTTTTTTTCTTCTTCATCAGCTTCATCAGCATCCCAACTATCCTATAATTAAAAAAAAAAATTGCGCATATAACAGTTGCCTTAAATGTGTATGTATAATTCGTTAAATTAAAAACGCAATATGCAACGTGACATATATATGTATGTAAAAATAATTTTTGAAATTGCGGAATAAGCATATTTATTTATAGGTTATTTCACGTTGCCACGCACCTTCACATCGTCGTCCTCGTCCTCGCCTTCCCATTTATTCGCTGACACGGCAATCGGTTCTTTAATCTCGAACGTCTCCGTGTCTAAAACATGTACAGCGTAAAATTTGCAATAATACGCGAATTTTTCTATACTAACCCCATTCCGCTTCCATATTGCAGAATTACGTTGAGGCACGGCCCCGAAATTTTCACGTGAAAGCAAAAAATGTGGATCAAACGAGACAGATGCCGGTTTTAAGTCACGTAACTTAACGTAAGAGGACACTCCAGTCACTACGTAGCAGAGTGACTATTTATAACTATAATCAATTTATCTGTACAATTTAAGTAAAATATATCAAACAAAATGTTTGAATGTGTTTATTATACAATTATCAAGCACAAAAATCATTACACTACGATTACAGACACCAAAATTTAGTTTATTCGACGCTTGGTAATTTCTCAGTGCCGCCATTTCAATCTTTCGTTACAATAATAAAAGCGTGATTCAGTTATGCTAGGTAACGTTAACGTAGTTATTTACCACGTAACGTTAACGTAAAGCTTCGTTGCGCACTTGTTACTGCGCATGGTTTTGTAAGGATAACGCTAGTGCGTTACGCTGACGTTAAGCAACGTAAACAACGTAGTGCTTTCGTTTCTCAAATCAAAATTTGTGAAGCATTTGTATGAAATGTTTATAACTAAACAAGTGTAGTTATTAATTAAATAATAAGTGCAAAGTTCCAAAAATTATTATCATGGCTGTGGGGGGTACGCGCGTGGTGCAAATCACAAATATTGCACCACAAGCGACTAAAGACCAGATGCAAACATTGTTTGGTTATCTTGGTAAAATTGACGATATACGGTTATACCCCACGATACGAGATGTATCGTGTCCGGTACAATCCCGAATTTGCTATGTGAAATTTATGGATTCCGTATCCGTGGGTATCGCCCAACATATGACGAACACTGTCTTCATTGATCGAGCCCTGATCGTGATTCCAATCGTCGGCGGAGAAATTCCTGAAGAACATAAAGCCCTGGAAATGACCAATAATGGTACTCTTGTACCTGGTTTATATCCGGCCGAACCGAAATTACCGCCAAATGTGGTAAACACTATTGAAGGAATGGCACCAAATCACGTAATTCAAACAAATGATCCCCAACTTGAAGCAACTGGCTTACCAGTATATCCACCTTTACCTGCCACATATGATAGTCGAAAAATTGAAGAAATACGCAGAACTGTATTATTATCGAATTACGATGTATTAGCAGTAACATCCGAAGATATAATCGACTTTTTCTCGATTGCTGGCGAAGTTAAATATATTAGAGTATGCAGTCGACCTATTGATGCAAGCACGCATGCGCTCGTTGAATTTAGTGAACAACCCACTGTCTTGCAAGCATTAAAACTGAACGGCCGCGAACTTAAAGGCAAACCCGTTAACGTAAACCACGCAACGCAAGCCATTGTTAAACCACAAGCTAAAAGCAACGAAGCAGCTCAACGTGAAATCGAAGAAGCGATGACTCGAGTAAAAGAAGCCCAAAATCTAATATCCGCGGCGATAGATCCTGTAATTGGAATGCTCTCAAAAGAAAAGCGTAGCTCTCGCCGGTCCCGATCTCGTTCTCGCGGACGTCGTCGCCGCTCCCGCTCAAGATCACGGTCACGCCGCCGCTCACGCTCTCGACAAAGAACTCGCCGATCCCGCTCACGATCTAAACGATCACGGTCCCGGGAACGTCGCAGAAGATCTAAATCAGCCACAAGACGCAGGTCATCCAGATCACGTTCACGACCCCGTAGATCTAGATCACATTCACGTAAATCAAGATCAAAATCACGATCGAAGTCGTCACGGAAAAGTGACCATAAAGATCGACCGCGGTCTAAAGACAAAGAGAAGAAGAAGGAGATTGCAGTTGAGATTGAGAAACGGGTTAGTAAGGAGGTAAAGAAAGGATCTAGATCGCGTTCTAGATCTAGGAGACGGTCTAGATCTCCTGTTCGCAAGCGAAGTCGGTCTCGAAAACGATCTAGGTCTCGTGCACGGAGTAGGAAACGGACTCCGTCGCCGAGGACTTCAAAGAAAAGAAGTCGATCTAGGGAGCCGAAGTCTTCGAAGGATAAGGAAAAAAAACGAGAAAAAAAGGAAAGGAAAGAGAAGGAATATGAAAAAGATTTGGATGCAGGTGCAAAAGTCCCGAGGAATTATGATGAAGAAGAGAAAGGATTTGATTCAGAGAAAGAGCTTGATAAAAATGGAGATTCAAAGCACCATGAATCTCATGATGAAAGCTCGCAAGATTCTGGAAATCGACAAGAAAAAGAATCATCAGAGAAATCTGATAATATGGATATTTCTAATTCTCCATAAATCAAAAATATAAAAATGTCTTACAATTTAAATTACACCTGGACATTTTTATTTCTTTATATAAATAGAAAAGACCTTTCGAATTTGATTTAATGTATTTTTATTTTTAAATGTGAACAATTTATTATTTAAGTGACTTAAAGATGAATTGTGAATTCTTTTTAAGCATAGTTTATGTTTTGATTGACGAATATGTATATATACGTGAATTGATAATTTTCTTAATAAGATTGTGGACTAAATTTAAAAAAATAAATAAAACATGGAGAGAATTAAATTTAGTCTTTCTTTATTTATATATAAAATTAAAACTTAACATTTTATACAGAAGATTTATTACTTCTTGGTTGTATTCTTGTATTTTAATTTATTTTTAAACTTTTTCGGATTGATTCCGTAAGCTTCCAATCTCGAATCTGATATGGCGGGCGTATCATTTTGCTTTTTATTGAACTTCTTTTTCTTTTCAGCTGGAATGGATTTGTCTGCTTCAGACAATTTACGTTTCTTTTTAGTTTCTGACTTCTCTTCCTTCGTATCTGTTGTCACATTCAGACTGGCTTTTTTAGCTGTTTTTTCAACCATTAATTTATTTTTCTTTTGTCTGCGTGTTAATTTTCCTGTGTTTTCTTCTTTTATTCCATCATTTTTAATTTCAATTGGAGGTTTGTCAGGATTTGATTTCTTCTTTGATTTTTTTTCTTTTTTAGATTTTTTCTTTTTTTTGATATTTGATTGTTTAGTTTCAATCAAATCTGTTTTCTCTGACGTTTTTGGTGTGCACTTTTCGCCAGAATCCAAATTAGAATCTTCTTCTTCTGAATTTTCTTCAAATTTCTTGGTAGCGCTTTGTTGATCAGTTTCTTCTTCTACATTGTCCTCATCGTTATTAGTTGGAACTTCTTCAGTTTCTTCGAAGTTATTAGCATTCATTGTAGAATTTTGCTCTTGAGGGTCTTCTTTCAAATCATCCGCGTATATACTTGGTATATAACGGCGTTTTAGATCTTCATTCATTGCCTTCCGTTTATAAGCAATCACATCATATTTCTCGATATGATCTGGTCGAATTTGTGTTGCTTTCTTCAATGAAGACCAACGATTAAGTTCTTTATCTTTTGCAATCAAAATCTGCAACAACCAACAAATCATATTTCAATCTATATAAACATTAAAAAAAAATAGAAGAAATACCTCCTCTACACTTAAACCAAAATCATTTGGCATAACATCGCGGTATTTAAATCGACAAGGAATATCACCGATTATGTCTTCATAATCCAACTTATATAACTCGTCCATATATTCTTCATATCTTGTATCGTTTTTATCGACTGGAATATCATCTAAATCTGTTGATTTTTGAGCTTTGCCGGGTCGATTCCGTTTTTTCTTCCCTTTATCTTTTTTTGATGTGCTTGGATCGAAATCACAGTCCATCTTAATCAAAAAAAATAAATTAGACAAAACTAAAATAATTTTTATGAACTTACATTAAAATCATCATCTTCGCAATGTGGTTCTTGGTTACCTTTCCATGGACCTAAATCGTCATCGATTTCTGAAAATTGGGGTTTTAAATCGCCTTCTTCGCCGTCATAATATTGATCGTTGAAAAGCTTTTGCATATTTCTATCATGTTCCTCTGGATCAAAATCGCCATCTAGATCTACATCCTAGATTTAGAAAATATATATAAGATTTTGTGACGCTATTTGAAGCAACCATATACCTGAAAAGCGATCTCGTTGTTACCAGTGATCTCTTTCAATTTTTGTATCTTCTCTTCAATCTCTTGTCGTTTAAGAATCTTCAGTTGCTTTAACTCTTCTTGTTTGTGTTTCTTCTCTTCTTCTTTACGTTCTTTCATTTCGACACGTTTAAGTTTTCTTCGATCGTCTGTTTTACGGACAGACTGTTCCATAGTGCGAGGATATCTTTTAATCTAAAATATAATAAATTTTAGCTTAACACTAGACGATGAAAATAACAACTAACAAATTCTTCGTCGGGTTCTTCAAATCGAAAATTATATTTATTTTCGAATTCATCTTGTTCTTCAATTGCCTTTTCATCATTAGATAAATCTTCATCAGAATCATGTATAATTTCATCGTAAGTCGGGATGTGATTATTATCTTCATTTTCAAGATATCTTAAAATATATTACATTTTATAAATATATGTGAATTTAAACAAAATATATTACCTTTTATTCAATAAATAATCTCGAAGAAACACCTCAGATTTATCCAATTTCGGGTCATTCCAGTATTCTTTTAAAGGTTTCAATTGAGTTTCTTCATCTTTATCTTTGAGCTGTTCCTTATTTCCTTTCAACCATGTTTTATAATCATCCTCCTCCTTATCTTGTTCTTCTTTAGTTATCGCTCGTTTCTGAAGAAACCCGCCCCAATCATTTTCTTCAGTTTCTTCATCTTTAAGGACCTTCTTAAAACTTTCTTTTAATTGTTCTTGCTCCTGAACATACGTTGGTGAGTGACTTCGCACGTCTTCTTCAATTTCTTCTTCATCGCTGTCTTCAAACTTGGCACCTTTTTCTAGGATCATTTTCCGTTCGTAATCTTTCATAAACAATGGTTCAACTTTCTTCGATTTTTTGTGCTGTGTATTATCAATTACGCTGGTTTCTTCAAAAAATACAACTTTATCGTCGTAGATTTTCGGATCTTTTTTCTTAAGACACGCCAGAGTTTTGAAGAAATCTTTTTCGAATGTTTGTGGTAATTCAATTCCTTCGTCATCATCAGATGAAGACGAATCATCTTCGGGCAATTCTGTGATATGATCGCCATATTTAGTCTTTACTAGAATTTAAATATAAAGTGTAAATTTAAAAGAAGCGAGGTAGATCCTTAAATATACATTTATGTAGCTCTTCTTTTTTACGCCACTTATCATAATTTGTTGCATATTCATTGTTCGTTTTTATATCGATTTCTTCATCTGATTCCTCTTCTTTGAACAATATTGGTCTTAACATTTTCGAAAACGAAACGTGAAATTCAGTGGTTAGGATTAGAATTCCAGGAAATTTAGCAGATGTACGTGGGGAATTTTCGTTTTAAGGAATAATGATAAAGCAGGGAATTTAGCTGTCACAATATTGACAAAATAGTTAGGATGCTTTCATTGAAGATTCGAGTTTGTTAATAAATAATTAATTAATTAGAAATAATGTCAATGAATTCGCAGCTAAGATTATTAAGTGAACATTACTTTAAAAACAACATGTCGGAAAAATTGTCAGGTGTAACTGTTGTTATTATAATAGCTGGTGGAGTTTTAACATTTTTGTTATTATTTATTTTTGCGAAACGCCAAATAATGCGATTTGCATTGCGATCTCGGAGAGGGCCGCATGTACCTCTTGGTCACGACGCCAGGAAGGTATCTTAGTCCCGTATCCGTAAATGTATTATAGACTCCGCCTCCTTCAGCAATGCATTAAGTAGGCGGGTCTTGTAGGAGGGTACCTAAAATAATACATCTACGGCTACAGTAATATTACATAGAAAATATTTCCAACTAAAGTAATGTGTTATAGTCTTTGAAACGCGAAATCGAAAGAAGAATAGATTTAATACCCCGTATAATACATGAGCCGCAACTATTAAATAGTTTAGATTCTCGGTATATATTATGTCCGGGGCAACAAGTTCCAGCTTATTATCATCGTTTAAAAGCTGTTGACGATGTGAAAATGTTGGGTCCGTTATACAAATTTGTTTTAGCGATTTTATTATTAACTATAACAATTTTAGAACAAGAGATTACCAAACAGGATAATTGTCTTGTGCGACACCCAACTGAAAATTTACGCGCGTATTTACTTACCACTTTAGCTGCACCTTTGAACGGCTCTGGTCAGAGATTGATCCATCAATTTTGTGATCTATATGAACATGCCAGGCATGATCCAAGTGAATTTGGAGAAGATGAATATCAGGAATTTAATCGACTCTTATTTAAACTACTAGATGCGTAAGTTTAAAATATGTTTAAATGAGAATAACGTAGACTAATTAATATAACTTTGTTCAGTGCCAAATTATTAAAATCATTTAGTAACAGTCGGCGATCATCTCCAAGTCGCACCCCACAAAAACTAAAAGATAAACATCGTAATTTATTAGATCCAAGTCGTTTGCGTCCGCCAACTGCTCTTATAGCTCCAAATGAGCTAAATGAAGATGAAATATTGCGTATCACTGCAGAAACTCGTCCAACCACCCTGACTGTACCAACCACCATATCTGATAATAACGAAACATCAGTTTGATAAAACATTGAAATATAAATAAAAACGACCGTATTATGCACAGTATTTATTAAAAAAACACATTTACACTTAATTAAGAACAAATCGGTCGCTTAACAGAAATATATTTCATCCACTTCGCGTTATCATAAAACGCTTTTTCGTGTCGTAACAAAGTCAACGAATAGTAAAACGTTGACTTATATATCACCGGTAATTCTGTACATATTTCTGTCATATGGTACAACCATTCCATAATCTGTAAATAATAATTTTTCTATAATCAAACTGTTTAAGTGGTGAATGTGTATATAATAAATCAAATTTAAGTGATCATTTTATATATTTCCTTACCTGCTCAGTTATATTAGGGCATTTCTCTGTAATAAAAATTAATAAGGCCGCCGGAAATAACCCTAGTCTAGCTTCCTTAGTAATGGCAACCATTTCCGTTGGGAAACACAACGAATCATATCCCACAAAAGTAATAACAGCTAACAGAAAAATATCGCATAACGATGCTATTTTATCGCCGTCTTTAAACTCATTCGTGAGTTTATCCTGTATTTGTCCCATTAGCTCCAACACCCAATCACTTATCGATTTATCGGAGCTATGCTTGCGGAAAACTTCCAATAAATGTTTTAAGAAAAATATTTGAACACTGAAATAATTTCGCATAAAACATTTTATAAATCACTAATTCGGAAAATTATACTCTGGGAGTGTTCCTATAGTAGTTATCAATTCGTTTAAACACGTAAACGGTTTATCCGTACTCTTCATTGATAGTGTGCACCGTATTTTAATAGCTTTTTCGATGTTTTGCGTCGTTGTTACCCACCACAGCGAAGGTGAGCTCATTTGTTCCATGTATTTGGTTGGTGTTTCAATGATGCATCGTGTAAAAACGTCGAATAACTTAAATAATAATTAGAATTTAAATTTTTTTATTACTATTAAAATGTTACCTTTTCGTTCGCGTGAAATCTTTCTGAAAATTCTTTGGCAATCTGCCCCAATAGGATCCTATTCGCATCGTGGATATCTTTGTCTAAAAGCGCGTTACGAATTCCTTCGATGACGTCCTCGTAAAGTTGGACATATTCGGGTTGTTTTGCGTGGGCGTATGTAAATTCTAGTGTTTTTAAGATGAAGGGCCTTAGCATTTTCGGCGATATGCCCTTGCATAGATAGTTTAAGTTTTGAAATAAGATTCTTATCTCATAAGTCTAAACACCAAATAAATTACATTATGCATAAACACCCTTATTCGAACTTACCTTTTCTATATTTGGTTCAAAAATACTAATAAAATATTCAATTAGTCTTCGTGATGAACCAGATATAACTAATTGTTTACACGCTAAATTAAGACACAATTTAGATATGTCTGCTCCTTTATGAAACAATTCATGCAATAGACACCAATCAACAGGTGGTAAAGGTTTTGAGTAAGTTTCACTCAAAATTCGTAAACACTGCCTAACAACATCCTCGTTAAACTCGACTTTAGAGTCAGATATCTAAAAATTACCACAAATTATATTTTAGGCTAAAACACAAAATTAAACCAGCATACATTTACTAAACGAATATGGTTCCCTAGAGCTTTTATAATACTTTTATCTGGTAAATAATCATAAGAAACTGGCTCAGTTTTACCATCAGGTAAATAGTAGATTGAGCCTTTAAACTCATCGATTTCAAATCGAATCCATTCAATCAATAAATCCCCAGCGTCTTCTAATGCATCATGGTTGATTTTTTGCAATAATTGCACCCAGCAAATACCTAAACATAATTTGTCACTCTAGCTCAAAACCAAATTGGGTAATAGTTACCTGGAACATAAGGTAACATATCTTCTGGCTTTCGTGCAGCGTCAATTGGTGTTTTAGCATACGCTTTCGGTATCTTCAAATTTTTTTTAAACAACTCTGGCAATAATTTCAAACTCATTTGTTCTAAATTAAAGTTTGATAAAGCTTTTAAGGCAGCTTTTATAACTATGAGTTCATCACTATGAACGACATAATTCCACAATTTGACAATTGCATCATTTATTGAGTTTTCTTGCTCAACATTGTGTATATTAGAAAATTCCGCTAGGAATTCGCATATACTACAATCAAATCATTATTGGTGTGTTTAGTTTTAGTAATTATATTTGAGTACCTTTTTATAACAATTGGACGTTTATCTTTTGTAAACCGTGGCGCAATACTTTTCCAAGTACTTATAATATCAACAACATCAGAATTGCATAATTTTGTGATTCCTTCTATTGCGAATACTGACGCCCGACTGCCATTTATATCCCCGTATTTGTTAAGGATTTGTGATAAATGCGATACCATTTCCTTACCATGGAGTTCCGGTCTATTTTATTAAAAATGATTAAAATTTTGTATATTTTACAATAAATTAAAAAATTACCGTTCGATACAAATTTGTTTTAAGGTATACGCTTTAACAATCCCAAACTCCCAATCGTCTTTCGTTTCAAGTAGCATTTTTTGTAAATATGGAAAACACCGCACTTCAGTGACCCACAATCGAAAATATAAGTCGAAGCACAGCGTTTTTAAAACGCCTTGACTGTTTTTGATCGAATCGAGTGTGTTTATAATGAGTGGGATATTTTGTCTAGATACAGCCATGGTTGGAATAGTTTTAAGTAATTTTATTTGAGATTCTGGATCAATTTCGTTCGCCAATTTAAATAGAATTAATACTAAAATACTTGGAGCTAAATCATTTGAATGTTTAACTAATTTTATTAAAATATCTAACGCCTTTTGATTTATTAACGGGTTTTTGAATTCATGAATGAAAATAGCTGATATAAATAATTGCATTTTTGTTAAAAATGCAATCTGAGCTTTCTCAATTTGATTCAACCATTCCAGCAATATGTTATCGTTAATTTGGCATTTCTCAGCGATCAAACATAATTTAATCGATAAATCTAATTTCGCATCAACGAATTGTATATTTTTAAAATAGATATTTCGGTATAAGTTACCCGTTAGGGTAGTGTAATTTTCATTTTTTTGAATATATGAAATAATATCGTTAGCAATTTTTAAAGCGTCTGATAACAAATTCGAAGGGTATAAAAGCCATTGCAGTAATGATGCGACGATTGATTGGGCGGATACAAAATTTGTATTTTGTTTTTCTATTATCAATTTACCTATAAAATAATTTTATTAGTTATTTCAACTTGTGTGTATAAAAAAATGTATATAAAACTACGCCCTCTTGCCCACGCCCTCTTGCCCACGCCCTCTTACCCACGCCCTCTTACCCACGCCCTTGTTTTTAATTGGTTAAATTTAATACTTACACAATCTTAAGATTTCTTTCAAATAAACAGAAGGACAAATATTTATAGTCCCAGCTAATATCATAAGGATCGTACTATGTGTAATATTAGTGCCTGATAGTGCTAACATATCTTTTAAAATTGCAATAGTCGGAGTGGGATCACAACCGAATTTGACGAATTTATAAATAAGTACAGTCACATATAAAATCATCGCATTGCAAATATCTGCATCTTCATTTTGAATCGCAAATTTTGAAATATCAATTAGATACTCGCTTAGTTCTAAGCAGTTTTGTTTTGAGCTCGCCTAAAATATATTTCGTTAGTTGATTTACCAAATTAAGTGAATTTCCTTGTTTTACTTGAATCCAATTTAAAATTTCGAATTTTAAATCTTTCGTTTTTATTTTATTGTTACTCAAACTTAACAATTGCCACATTTGACTTTGGGAATTGTTGCGCAGTTTAGAAGTTGGATTGCACAGTGTGTAAAAGAAAACTGGACGCAGTAATTCTAAACTGTTAATCGCGATTCTAAAAATAATCATTTTGTTGTAATATGTTTGAAAATTATTCTTTTGTAACGCACTTATCGTCGTAATGGTTAAGGAATATTTGGATTTGATTATAAACTTCAAACCAAATATCTTTATTTTGAGTCAAAATTGTTATGAACGGATGTTGCGGTTTTTGAATATTAAACACGCATTTATATACGGTATGCTCTTCTAGGTCTCTACGCAAATCTAACAATAATAAATTCCCAATCGCCATTATTATTCCGCTGTAACATCTGCAAACAAATGATGGTAATTAAAGTTAATATCTTACAATTAGGAAAAAATATACATACTTAGCTGTAGATAAATTCACCATTAAATCGTTTAGAGTAGCACCAATAGGAAGAACACCACTTTCCACTAATGAAACAATTCCGTGACATGCCGTTAAACAAATTGTGGATTCTTCCACACCACATTTTGATTTTAATATTTGTAATTCGGCAATCTTAATATCCGGAACAGTTTGCCCATCAATGGGCGGTGTAGTTTTTTTAATTCGTATTATCTCAACTAATTTAGAAACTGCTTGCACAATGGAAACGGCATTGTTCTGCTTTAATTTGTATTCGATTTCGTCCATCTATAAAAAATTTAGCGCTGATTTTTAAATTTAAATTTACCGCGACGTTATAATCTAAGTTTGTCGGGGTTTTGGTATCTATTTTATCAGCATCTGTTTTATTTCGAGCATTTAGACGTGTCAAAATAATGAACGTATCTAATTATTATAGTATATATTTATAATACATGCATTACCATTTATCATTTGTATAAAATATAAATTGAAGAAATGTGGCAATAAATGATGAAATAAGGAATATTATCGATGATTATCGGGACGATAATTTTACCTTGTAGAACAGTTCGAGTGTTGAACACCAGATTCAAAATCAAGTTTGTGTGAGTGACTAAAATATAAATAATTCAAACTTTCAAAATGCATTTATTAATTTTAATTTTTACAGCGTTTTAATTTTTGCCACATCGTAATACATTTTATACTTTTTAATATCGAAAAAATAAAAATGGGTTTGTCGCGCTTAGAAGTAAATCTACGGCGATTACTCGTAAAATGTGAACTTTTAATTAAGAATAATCAAAAAGATGATCCTAGATTTGCTAAATATATAACGTCTTTAACAGAAATGTGTAAAAATTTAGACGAATCATCTGAGTACGTATTTTAAATTAAGTGACTAGCAGAATTAGGAAATAATTTAATATTTAGATCAATATTTAATATTTTAATTACGTCCTTTTTCAACCAAAATTATTTTATATATATTTATAAATGATGTAATATGTTTTAAAATTTCATAGTTCGGATAATATAAGTGATTATTTACGGCGTATTAACGTTTTAAAAACGTATTTACCGCATGAAATTGAAGCGAAATCAAATGATGTTAATGTTGATTCAGATGATAAAACAAAAATGTCGATTCGAGATGAGTTGTTGGGGAACGAAAGTCAGTATTAGATATTGTTTATTAGTTATGGTTTATTGTTACATCGATTTGTAGATGAGTTGCGGCAAAGAAACGTAACGAAAAGCAATGATTCTGAGGAATTGTTGGATTATCACCAAAATATGCAAGATCATATTTCGAAAGAAATGTTAATTTTGACTAGGAATTTAAAAGACCAATCAATACTAGCTAGTAAAATAATTAAAGCTGATACTGAAGTTGTGGCAAAATCGGCGAATGTGACCGATCAGAATTATTCGAAATTAAAAGTCGAATCGGAAAAACTAACCGAGCATTCTAAACGAGCATGCAAGTGTTGGATGTGGGTGATACTAATCATAGTCATGGTATTATTTATAAGTAAGTAAATTTTATTCTAATATCCAAATAATAAATAAATATATAAAAATGTTTTTATAGATATGGTTTTATTTATGAAAGTAATGAAAAAAAGAGTATAACATTATTAATGAATAAATTAATTTATTAAAATTACATAACGGAAAAATTAAAATCGGGCTTATTTTTACTAAACCACCGATTAAAGTCAATACGATGCAAAAGCTGTAATAAATGGTTACCCGACGTGTGTTCACGCAACGAATACAACATGCCCAAAAGATGCTCCACTAGCAGATCACACTTATCCTGCAGTACTGTTAACTCTTTGGCTTCAATCTCTGTTAGGTCAGTGCCCCAAATCATTGCTTCCATGCAGAATTTATCGCAAAGCTGCAGAAATTGTAACAACGTTGTATGAACCTTCAAAAACAATATATGAATTAAGGCTGCTATTTTAATTGTGTTGTGTATTTATGTGTTAATAAAAATATTTTTACAAATTAATATCAATAATATTTCCCATTAATCTTAAGTAGTACTTACTGGATTAGGTATATTATAATTCAAAGATGGTAGTTTGTATAACTGATTTTTTTGCTCATTGCTAGATTTCTGAAATAACTCAAAATTATATAATATGTGGTTTTAATAAAAAAAAACAACAACTTACATCATTCATCATCATAAGAAATGTGCGACTCATCAAATTACCTAAAAATTCCGCATGCAACTTAATAATATTCTCAACATTTTGCGCATTTGTCACCGATTTAATCAAAACGGCAAATTGCGCTTCGATCACATCAACTTGCAAATAATATTGTAGATTGTTGATCAAAAACATTAACGTGTTTCTTAATGCCCAAACGCCATGGTGTCTAAATGAATACAAAAAAAAAATTATAAATTGTTTCAACAATATTGATTCATTACATTTTGTGTTTGCCTTCCATGTGGAGCATCCATAATTTTTGGAGGTCGATCTGGGTCTTTTTGACTCTCATAAGAAAATTGAAAAGCTTGTTATATAGAGCCATTGCACCTGGGTGGAAAATTATGTGCAAAGGCCAAATTATTTCGAAATTCATTTCGATTTGTAACCAAGGATTGGAAGCTAAACTCTTATTATTAATATATATACAAAAAATATATATATATAAAAATAAACATTACCTGTTGATTGTTTGGGATTTGTTGGAAAAAATAACTCAAAACGCTTATAAGTTTTGTCGCTTTCTGAGTAGATTTTCTTAACAGTTTCGTTAAATGTTGTATTCAATTTCAATGTTAAATAATCATTGGGAGTTTCTTTTAAATTCTCTGGGATTGAAATGATAAAATGTTGGAACAATTCGCCTCTACCCAAAGCGTAATAATCCCTAAGTAAATGTAAGTGATCGAATAATTTTGCTTCTTCCACCATTACTGTCCATAAATACTAAAATAATTATATATTAAATAACTAAATTATTAAAATTGTAAAAAATGGTAAAAAAAAAAGTTATTATCTGCAATTTTATATACCTTAGTTAAACAAAGTCGACAATCTTCAATGGCCTTTTCAAATTCGGCTAGATTAAACGGATGATTTTCCAACTCGCGTAATTTTTGAAAATAATGCGTATCTTTGCCGTCCCAAATATCGCGTTTTAATTTCAATTTTAATTGATCGTCTTGCGTGTGCGTCGGATCATTGCGAACGATCCAAACCATTCGACCCATGAACAAAATCGTTTGCGCTAATTCTAACGTTATATTCGACGGTACCATATTTTCTCGGATAAAAAACTTACGCACTTTTGGCGGTCTACGAATACGGTAACCTTTCTAAAATATTAATATTACTTTAAACAACAACAACAACGAAAAAAATTCTCGTGTGAAAATGAACAAACCAGTGATTCATTAAATGATTCTAAATCAGTTCTGGAATCACTTGGGGACAAAGCCCATAGAAAATCCTCATCCGGACATTTCGCATCACAAATAAAAAACTCCTGATACACATCGACCAGATCGCCAAAAATAATCCAATTGCACAAATGGCGATAGAAAACAGTGTTTATTGAACAAATAATTCTTAAAAATTACACAAATTTATTTATGTTTATCGCAAAATTAATTTGTACTAACTTCGATGAGGCGTCTGCGACTTGTTTGATGCCACAGTTGTAATATTTTAATAAACGTCCCATTAATAAGCAACCATGAACTTTTTCTGTTTTTACAACTCGTATCATAGATTTGATGACGTTAAATAGAGTCACATATTTTTCAACTTTCGATAATATAAAAACTAACGGTAATTGAGGATCTTTAAATATCGCAGTTTCTAACTCAATAATATCGTTTCGATAATCCTCTAATACTGAATCTAACCCATTGCATAACGCCTTTAAATATAAACCCTCTTTAACTTTCTCAAAAGTTTCTGCTATGGAATTAAAATTTATTATAGTTCAAAATTAGCGCGCTTTTGCCAACAAAATGGCGAAAAAAGCGCTAATATTATCCGCCATCTTAAAATATAATGGCGCCTAAACTTACCATTTTCCTCGACGTTATATTTAACTAAAGTATTTTCATTATTCGGAATATTCAAATTATTCCCCTGGAATACTAAATAATAATTGTTAAATTTGTTTACAATAAACCCGAAAATGATCACCTTCTTGAACAGATTGAATATCTAAAGCGTGCGTAGTTTGGCTTAAGACTTGTTTAATAAATGTTTTTATATGGTAATGGTCTAAAGCGACGTGCATAATACGCTGAAGTAGTTTCCGTTCGCCAGGGTGTAAAAAATCGCGTAGTTCAATCATATTAAACCACTCCTTAAAAACAACAAATTAACAAAAACACGCAAAATCAAACGAACAAGAAACATACTTCTTCCGCATTCGGATTAAAAAAACTACCCGGACAGTTCCATAAATATAACAACGCTTCATGTATCATATTGACTTAAAATAACGAAAAACAAAAATTTTTTAACCACAATGCCACAATTGACAGTTATAAGGGCGGGAATTTTTTTTCAAAAACCGACACTGGCCGCATGGAATATATTGTGGTTGTCTTATTATTATTACACGGAAAATTCGTGTTCGTAAATGTGTGTGCATAGAAAGTTCATAGAATATTTTGGTGTTAAAACGATGATCACGAATCAAATAAAATATAATATAAATGTAACCGGAGAAACGAGTGTTGTTTAAACAAAATATCGCCACTAAATATGACGTGATTGTGAATTGTTTTCGTAACCGTGCACTGTTTTAAAACAAAAAAAAAAAACGTAACTTGATCAGTGGGTTTCTTATGATAAATAATGATCTTGTTTTGAATGTAATGCGTTTGTATGTTATTTTATTTGATTATACAGTATTTTACCTATTGTAAAAAACCGTGTTCGATACAGAAAATTCAAATATGTCAGCCGAATCGGAAGAGTTAAAAGTAAGGTTTGAAAACAAAACCATTCATAAAACGAAATATAAATATATTTATTATCATTTTATGTAGGTACTATCTTAAAATGTTATGTCATTAATTGTGTTTTAAATTTGTATTAATTTGCGTTAATTTATTAACCTACTTCGGTTCTTGTCATTTTTACTACATAATGATTTATTAATTAAATTAATCAGTACTTATTTTATTAAATGATTTATTTCATAGAAAACTATCAACAATTTTTTTATAATTCAGTTATTAATAAATATATAAATAAATTCTGATTATTATTAAGTAAAAATGATATATAATTCTCAAATGTGATTGTCTTGTATTTCAATTTTGCATTTATATGGATTTTTATCGTTGAAAAGTATTGTTTACGATGCATATGTCAATCTTTATGTTACGTGTTACGTTACGGCAGTTGTGAACCGCCTACACTCTTAACTTCCGGTAACGTTTGGCGCTTAAATACTAAATTGTGCTTCGATATTTAAATAAAATGCTTGTGGTATGTTTAAATTTCATATTAAAACGTGTATTTGAGATTTTTGAAATTGTTAATTAACGTTTAAATTTGTTTTTAAACAAATTTGATGTGGTTTTTTTTTAAATATGAAATGTGAATGTAGCGTTTGGCGGGCGTTACCGTGAGAAGAACAAAACTAACTTCAATATGTCGGCCATTTCCGGTTATTTTGATGTAATGGTTACTAGAAACATAAATTTTAACAAAAATTGTCCATTATTACACGGTGTATTTAACGTGAGATTATGTTAAATGTGTGTAATGGTGTAGTAAATAATTCAACATTCCAATGAAACGTTACCATGATGTATATTCAGTGTATGCGTACAATCGGTAAGTGTTGCTTATTGAAACTCGTCACCCTGTAAGCTTACACACCGTTTTTAATACACACTAAAATCGGGGGTTTTTCGTTTACTTGCAAACTGCAAAAAAAAAATGAACGAAACATCGGGTTCGGGTGGGTTCTAGAACGGAACTGTAAATTGTATAGAAATCTATTTGGGAGTCTCGAGAGAAAGACATATGCATCAACAGTTATGACACACGAATTTTAAATGTTGTTGCTCATGATCAGTAACGCAATTTTCGATTTAACTTTATCATTTTTTTTTTCTTTTGAATAATCGGGTTTCGTTTTGTTAAATTGTTATAAATTTTGCAGAATATGGTTTTAAATTTTCGAGTGTCAGAACTTCAGATGCTATTAGGGTTTGCTGGGCGTAACAAATCTGGTCGAAAGAATGAACTACAACAAAGAGCACTAGAATTATTGCGTGTTCGTTCGCATCCCGTTCATTTGAAGATTCGAGAACTCTACAAAAGTATTCAGTGAGTATCAAATCGTAAACAACAGAACACAATTGCCCAGTAAACAAGTCACCCACACTATTTTGGATATTCAATTTTTTGACTCAATATGTTTTTATAGAATTTCCGAACATATTTTACTCTTTCAGCTGTTTTAATATTCGGATTATTTGTTTTATATTACCTAGTAAATAAGAAATATATGTTGCATTTATTCTTTAAATAGTTTAAACTTGTTTTTGAAATCATCACCTTGAAGACGTAACGTTGTATAAGTTGCGTTACGTTAATTTTTAAGGGTTAGGACGCGATCGTCACAAATAATCAGCAATTTGGGTAAGGGGTGAATTTTTGGGTTTAAATAAAACTAGTTTCCTGTTTATGTTTGAAAAGTTTTTAAAATATATTTATTCGACATTTTAAATGTAACATATTTGTAATATAATTATGTTTTTGTTTGTTCAATAAACAAGTGTTTATGTTTCAATACACATTGTATCTAAACATAACTCGCATAACAAAGTGCATATCGGATATTTGTTATGAAGTTTTCTTTAGTGTACAATTACGTTGTGTTTAATTTTCTTAATGAGCGTGAATCGGTGAAGTGATTTGTATATTTTCTCGTTACAGACAAAGCGGTGCACTTAACAATACGGGAGTTGTCGGTCAAACTACAGTCGGTGCAACAGCAAAAGATCTACAGCAACCGCCCACCTTAACGCCAAACATGCCTCAGCAGCAACACACCACCACACAATCAACCATACCACGTGCTACAGTGCACCCTTACAACGCGTCCGCAGATAACCGCCAACTGCCCCCGGTAAATAGAAACAAAGTAATCATGGCACATTTTTTATTTTATTTTATTATTTACACTAACCACTTTTATTATGCATCAAAGTTTCCTAAATCAACAACTAATTGCCCAATGTTGTTTCTATTTAGCCGAGATCAGCAAACATGTATACTCAACCAAGTATTTATCAATATACAACGCCACCGTATGCAACTGCGAAACCAACCATATCAACCGCATACCCGGTGCATCCCGATGTTCGGTTTAAGCGTTTACCATTTTTTGATGTGCTCTCCGATCTAATCAAACCCTCATCACTCGTGCCACAAAACACACAACGGATGCAGGATCACACATTTTTCTTTCACTTAACGCCCATTCAAGCCACCGACATTTCCACACACCGCGATCTGCGGCCAGAATCTAAATTGGAATATTTGAAACAAGTACAGTTGCGGTTCTGTTTGCTCGAAACGTCCTGCGATCAAGAGGACTTTTTCCCTCCAAATGTCGTCGTTAAAGTCAACAACAAAATGTGTCCATTACCGGTAAGTTTTACAAAATTTCAGCAAATATATTCAATTTTTATTCCATTTTGCTATGTGAATTCAAATATAAAATTCACTCTATATATTTACATACATAACCTCAAAATATTTAGTTGACATATATAACAAATTAGCTCATTTTGGTGATATATATAATAAATTATAAATTGTATCCTAGTTTAGGACAATTATTTATTTGCGTGTTTTCGATTTAAAGAATCCAATTCCAACAAACAAACCAAATGCTGACCCGAAACGACCCCCACGCCCCGTAAATATAACACCGCTAATCAAACTTAATCCGACGATCGCTAACACTATAACCGTGTCATGGGCAGCTGAATACGGCCGAGGTTACGTTATGAGTGTTATGTTAGTACAAAAGCTAAACTCAGCTGAGCTGCTACAGCGATTAAAACAACGCGGGGTCAAACACTCGGATTATACGCGTGGATTAAGTAAGATTGTTTGATAAATAACGGTGATTTTTGTAAGGATTTAATCGACTTTCTTTGTAGTCAAAGAGAAATTAAGCGAAGACGCTGATTGTGAAATAGCAACAACATCGTTGAGGGTGTCGCTTATGTGTCCGTTGGGCAAAATGCGAATGTCGACGCCGTGTCGAGCGACCACTTGTCAACATTTACAATGTTTCGATGCGTCGCTGTTTCTACAAATGAACGAGCGCAAACCGACTTGGAATTGTCCTGTTTGCGACAAACCAGCCCTCTACGATCACCTAGTTATCGATGGGTATTTATTTGTACCAAATCAATATTGATGTAGGACTTTATGTTATTTTGTTCCACATGTAGCTACTTCCAAGATGTGCTTGCTAGTGCCACGTTGCCTAACGACACCAACGAAATTCAACTGCACAAAGACGGCTCTTGGAGTTCGCAATTAATTGTTAAAAAAGAAAGCGTTGTCAAATCTGAAACCTTGGACGAAAGTGTGCAAATTATTGATGATGGTTAGTTACATGTTTCTAATTTAATAAATTTATTAAAAAAAAAAAAGTGTATTAGAATGAATTGAGTGATTTATATTTTGTGTGCCAGACGTAATCGCAGTATCGCCGGATGAAAAGACAAGCGCTGTTGGCACAGGTGTGGTAGCAAAGAATCAATCAATTGTCGATCTAACGCAGAGTGATTCGGATGAGGAACAACCCGCCAAGCGTAAAGTGCCACCAAAACCAGATTCGACGAACACATTTAATGGTATGTTGGAACAATATCTTATTTAAAAAGCAACCAAATATCAACATCCCGCAAATATCGGTTAACGATAATCGTAAAATTGTACAAATTGTTCACAAACATTCTATAACTGTCTAAGAGCCATTGTCGCCCATTAATGTGAAGGATATTTAATCGATCTTAATTAGCGGATATTCTTTAGTTTGACTGAAGAATGAATGGTACAAATGGATAAAGCAAAGAGTATTAGTTTATTTTTTATAAAAATGTACGTTAAAAGTTTTTTTTTTAATTTAATTATTAATGGATTCCTTAAATTCTTAAGGACGTTCGTCAATTAATAATTATTCATTCGTGTACTTGTAAATATTTCTATTGTAAATACAAACACTACACGATTTGATTTATTCAATTGAATCGTGTTTTGTTATAAAATACACAAATTATTCTCTCAAATATATAGTGCGTTCTTTTCGAGACCTTTATTCATAAGTTGGGATCTTTTAGCTTTTTATTATTTCGAGACATTTGGGCTTTATTTACATGCTTAAATTAAATATGTTTGTAAAATATACATTTTAAGCATGTGCAATTTTGTGTAATGCATGCAATTTTAAAACTGTTAAATATTTATTTAAAATTGTTTTGAGGTGCTTAACTCACTTGTAGGACAAGTAGTTTATTATTAAAGTAATCTGCGAATGTTCGTTTTTTTTTTTTAATTTTTCTTCGAAGAACAGGAACATTAGACCTGTTCTGACGTCATGTCTTTATTGTAGGTGTAGGTCAAGAAGCAAAAAAGCGAAAAACGGATACATAAAAACCAAATGATCTGCAAAAATCATCAACGATTTGTAAATGTAAAATCGTTGGTGCGGGTAAGAAAAAGAAAAGAACTTCTGTGTAAATTCGAGAAAGTCATTTATTTTTTGTGTATTTTGATTATTTAAGTAAAATGATCTGTTTCGGTCCTTCTATCCAGTAAATACGGACTGATTTCTCTAAACTGTGTAAGTTTTGATTTTGTCATTCGCTCCTATTTATTTTTTTTTTAACGAGCGGCACATAAAATTCATTGTTCGAAAAAAATTTGTTTTTTTTTTGTTTAATATATTTTTCCTATCAACTTCATGCAAATACCCCTGCATGAAGTCATCTAAGTCTTTATAAACAAGGCTGATAATTAAACAATTAAATATTCGTTTTCGTGCAATAAAAGCATTTTTTTTTTAAATGATTTTTAGAATATTAAAATAGTTTCGTAAATAATTAAAAAAAAAAAAAATTAAAATAACGAATTAACAGGATGCTGATTATTTTTTCGAGATTAAATCAAAGCGACATTTAATTGTTTGATACATTTGTGATTGTGTTTTACTCATCTTAAACTGCCTTCATTTAATAAGTTCATTAAATTAGAGAGTAAAACACCTATTTATTAGTTAATAAGATTTTTAATTATTTCTCTATTCTTTAGTATATCTGAAATTCGTGGAATTGATCCATGTTTTGCTAGCGTAACCGTCATTTTTAGGCAATTATTACATTTTACCGGGTTGCGCTAAAGCTTTAATTTATTGGTTTTTACCAAAGATATACTCTTCAAGTATTTATTTATAACTATGTGTCCACACTTCATAATTTTATCATTTGTGTAATTAAATGTGTGCAGGAGCATAGCAATTTATTATTTCAATTTATATGTGCAATTCATGAACATATATATTTTTTTCAGAAGTTCATTGTTCACGAATTGTATAATTTTCCGGTTTAATGTTATAATTATTTATCAAATAACTTATAGGTAATTGCTACATCACCCTTATTTTAATTTTATTTCGGATTGTTACCTAGGTGTAAAAAATAAATATAACTAATAAACCGGTCTATATTGTAAAAAAAATTGTACTATACTGTAATTTTTTATATATTAAATCTAAATAATAAATTAATACAAAATCGAAAATATCCTGTAAATGTATGCTTTAAATTTAAAACAATCTTAAAAGTTAATTCCAGCATTGCCAGCATAGAAGAGGAATTTTAAATAAAATGTATGTTCAAACAATCGACTTGGTCCAAAAGTGTGTTAATTGTTGATTATTTTCTTTTGTTTCAGATGCGACAAGCGTGTCAAGCACAGCGAGTTGTGTTCAGCTGAGCACCACATCCGGTTCGAGCTCAGTTTCGAGTTCCGGTTATCGGTCTCCGTCGGTGATTACTTTAGACTCGCCCAGTCCACCGACGTCGCCAACATCTCATCGACAAGCGTGTAATCAAACTCCAGTAAGGTCTTCGTGTATGATGGCCACTACTCCTCCAGTTATTAACTACCAACAATCGATTCCTAATCTAACCGCTGCAAGCGCCGGTGTTTTTAATAACATTAGCACTGGGTTACCATTTTTGGAGATCGACGATTCGGACAGTACCGGAAATGGTTTTTTTCCTACCGGTTTAAATTTTATTGATTGATTTCTCATTACATTTTTATACATTATTTAAAAATAGGTTACCTCATATATACAATTAACAAAACAAAAAAATACTCCTCAACTCAACAAGAATAAGAACCCTCAAATTCTGGTTCGATTTTAAATATTTAAACTAAATAATAGGTCACCTATTTCTAACTTAATTGTAATATTTATTATTGTTAATTAATTTGAGTATTTCCAAAAATAAGTTAAGTTTAACATGGCTAGGATTTTACTTAAGGTAGTGTGACTTTTTAAATTTTAATTCATATACTTTCATCTATCATTTATCCTTATAGATTCATAAGTTTAATTAAAATCAATTATTCTAACATGTAAATAAAAATGTGTTATTTTTTTTTGATATACTAGATTAAAAAGTAATCATATTTGAACTTGTGAAATCGTAACATCTATTGATACGCTCTTTTAGTCTAATGTTCGTATAAATAAATTTTACAAATTCGAATGCCCGCGTCATTAGTGTTTCCCGCCTACAACTAGTGAAATTTTCCCGCAATTTATTGTAAATTATACAACGTTTTGTGTTGCGCAAGGTTTTTATGTTTTTGGCATTATAGGTCGCGGCGTGCCTGACTGAGGGCGCCAGTAGGCTCATTATAGAAATGTGTGATACGTGAAAAAATGCTGAGGTAATTGTTGCTATTTTATAATTTTTTTTTCTAGTGTTTTAAACATTACATATTGTTAAAAAATGTGCGCGTTATTGTTTATATGTACTCTAGTATTTTTAAGTTAATCATTTTTACGGTTCGCGTTAAAATAATTTTGCATTTATTTTCTAATATTATAGTGTGGTTTTTATTAGGAACTGTCCAGTGCAAACATGATCGAGCCGAGGATTTGGATGGAAAGTCTTCGAGAATTTTCTGCGAAAGGTCAGGATTTTTTATTTTATATTATATATGTTAAGATATTATTGAGATTATTATATATTAAGATATTGTTGAGATGATTGAGGAAAAACCCTATGTAAAACACCATGTATTTCCCGCGTGTTTACCGGTCTATATGCTCACCTGAATTTGATAACATTCTATTTCTATTATATTTTGTCGTATCTGTGACTAAACAGATGTATATGTATATATTTACGGAAATAAAATTGATTTACAATAAAATACATCAATTAAATTGATGGTCTGATTTGATAGTATATATGGTTGAGCGACTGATAATTTACATTTATTACAGTTGCTACATTCTGATATATGGCCTACAGGCTATATGTACTATATATATTACATATGGCAAACGAAATGTAATGGTTTATGTTTTATTTATACGTATTTTATTATATAAATGTGAATTAACATATTTAAGTTACCACGAAATATAGTATATATATATATATATATGCACATTTATTATAGGTATTTGCGCTTTAACAATTATTGAATTTGAAACATGTTTAGTGTATTTGCGATTTGTTTTTATTTCAGTTTGGTGTGTCGCGTATCGCTGCTAATATTATATTATAGAAACGAGCATAATATTATTTGTTTGTCAGTTTTCATAAAATAGAAATTTCTGTAGCACGATCAAATAATATAAAAGTCTAGTCACGTAGTCGACAGCGTGAATTCACACATACGACACAAACGTTATTGTCATGCTCGCGTTGTTACGTCTAGGATACATAACATACATATAGCGCATGCACCGATGTAGATATATCTATAATAACGTAACGTACGTGGTGAACATGTAATAAGTTTTAGATAACGTACAAATACTTTCAACATATGTTTCTACGATATTTTTCAAAATTTATCCAACATTCATCAACATATTACTATTTAAGTTTCGTAAACCAACTTTATAGTAACGACTCTTGTATTTACTAATTAATAAGCTTAACTAGTTGTGTATGCAGATAGGGGTTAGGGTCAGAATCTACTTTCCCTTTCACTAGATTTGGAGTAATTTTTAGTTTATTTGCCCCTCTTTTGCTTTATTACGAACACTATCTTTCGTATTTAAAATGATGTACATAGGTGTGAAAATGCTTATGGAACTAAATGTTATATTGGTACAAATTGTATTATTATATATGTATATATCATACCCCAACCACATGAACATAGTCATGGATATCAGGGTAGTGCATACATATGCACACTTAACTGGACAAACAGCCAGACAAAGACGGCTATATAAATACACAGATATATTCGGAAAATACATGATCACCGTATGTATGTAACATGATATGAACCGCAATGCTTGGGTACATACATACATACATATATATATATAAAGGAACACTGTCTATGTACTATATAGACACAAGAGGGGTTGGAGGATGAAACTTTGAAGGGTCAGAGGGGATGAGTGTTTGGTAGATGGAAGTAACACCGCCGTAGCATATTCAAAACGCAAACGCCAACATTAAGGGGGTCTTTCGCTTCTGTTGTCCGCTAGGGGCAACCGATACGTGGCAGCATAGTCGCAACGGGCAATCGCGCTACTAAAACGGTGTGTCTCTCACTTGTACAGTCACTGCTAGCGTGCCAATGGTAGGGGTGAGCTGAGCTGAGCGCTGGGTTGAGGGGGGCTACGGATAATCACGTCTTATTATGACGTCGAGAGAACGCCTCTCTTACCTCAATTACACTCTTTCCCTCTTTGTCTGGCGTGTTGTCGTCAGTGTGTGAGCGGTTCAAGCGTCTTTGTCGTATGAGTGTGTTGATGAGGTGTTTTTGGGCGATATAGGTGTTTGGGTTTACCTTAGGACACTTACTAAAGCCGTTTTGCATAAATAATAATTAACTCGAGCTGCATTCCCTCTACGTATCTATGTCATCTTCAACAACCAATATTAAGATCGATATACATATATATAAAAAATAAATTTACTAAAGTGTGATGTAATTATGTTCATTACAAGGCGCACTCATTTGGATTACGCGGTGTATATTTAATAATTTATTTCCTAGACTGTACACTCACGCATAAACACACGCATATAGATTATTTCATGATTAACATCTTACACACACATACCTACAGTTAATGGTGTTTGTATGTATGTATGACAGGTGAATGAGCGCCGGTAACCTTGACGGTAATATTGTGTATTGATATTGCACTAATATGTGACATATATAGCCAAATAATTCTGTATAGAGCGTTTAAGTGAGCGCATGTCATTGTTTTTATCGCGTTATATTTATTATGAATTCTCGTTAAATACTTACTTATACTGCGTATGAGAAAGTAAAAAAGTGGCCAATCATATGTAATAACTTGTATTTATAAAATGAATAGATGAAATGTATAAAATGCAATTATATCGTATGGCAAAAGCGTATGTTGTATATTTTATTGCGGCGATGTAAACTGAAAACACATTACGGCCCATATACGATTTTTATGTCATCATAATGTGTTCGCAGACAGTACGTGGAAGAATCATTAATGTTTCGATGTGTGTGTGTGTGGAATATAAAAGTAGCCATTGTTAAATGGTTTTTGCAAGTATTTTATGGTTCCACAAAACGGTTCACAATGACTAGAAATTCACAGGAAGTGGAAATATTTAAAAAAAAACAAAACACAAAAACCGTGTTCAACTAATTTAAAAACTAGTTACCATGGCGATACACAATAATTTATTTCTTATGTTTATCCGTGAGCCTTTTTGGTTCCGTTGTGATTCTGTGGAGTTTTTCATCTCTTTAATTACGTTTTTAAGCGCTGAGCAGCGTGACGCCTTGTACTTCATGAATATTAAACATTTTTCCAAACGCCCGCCCGCCTAGGCGCTTTTACTCTGCTCTACAAGACATTGAAATTAATGTATACGCATTTATGACTTAATTGCCCTGAAAACAGTTAAAAGAATACAGATTTGACAACGAAATAATTACTTTGTTGTTTGTCTCACCTTTCACTTCTCGGAACAGTTACTTGAAATAAAACGAATAAATTGCTATAATTGCTAGTTTCAATGACATGATGCCTCTCGTAACTGTTTCGTTAAATTGTTTTCTGTATCTAAGATGCCTCTGGCTGTTTCGTCCATGAAAATTAGTTTTCTAAACAAAAAAAAATCGTTAATAATTTTAATCAAAATAAACAGAATGACCAGTAGAAAGAACACATCTAATTAGCTACCAACTGTCGTGTGAGTGAATGGTGTAATTTTTGATTGTTTGGTGAAAATATTTGTGTTGTGGTTTCAGTTTGTTTATGGAAGCGACAGGGAAAAGGAATAAAAAAAAAATGAAATTGTGAACCGTTTTCAAACGGAATTGTTGTGGTAATAGCAGTGTTTTTCCGTTCTTCTCTTTCGCATCGCATTGGTTCTTGTTATTTTATTTTGTGCTGCCATTCTGATAAAGTGGTAATCCATCTCTTTTGTGTGTACAGTCGCGTTTTATTTTCCGTTGTCAAGTGTTACTTGATTATAAATGATTTTCGCTTTTGTTGTTTTTTTGGTATTACCCATAAATCGTTTTAAATGCAATATTAATAAAGACGCAATTTTTTATTATTATTTGTAAATCAGATTTGTTGTTTGCCGGTTTTGGTTATTTGTTGAAATTGCTACGTGCTTTGAGTATCTGTAACCGAAAATAAAAAAATAAAATAAAAACATTTTAAACATTCATCGCTGCTCGTTCGCATAGGAAGCGAATGCGCAAATCTGGCCTATAGCTTGGATGATTTGCGCGAATCGGGTTTGCCTCTGCAACGGTCCATGAATAAACCAAAAACCCAAGCCAAGTTCGGGGTGGTTGTGATATCACGTCCGCAGCCACCTAACTTTACTCACCACCACCAGCATGCGGCTCATTCTTCTTTTTCAGCACAGCGTCAGGATGGTGGTGGGGTGGGTATTACGGTTCCCGTGTCAGACCAACTCGACCGTAAAATTTACATGCAACTCGTGCTGTTTTTTGGTTAATGACTGTGAAGTGTTTATGAACATCCCTATAAACTGAATATTTTTTTTCTGTGCCAAATAGACCATACATCAGATATTTTATTTTCAAATATCCTTCATTATTAATAGATTTACTTATATGTTAATTATAGCATAAAATGAGCTATGGTTTCTTAAGTTACTATCAATTTTTACCATAACTCTTATATATAGTTGCACTTACTGATGACGTCATTTGATACTGTATAGAGTAAACTAGTGCAAGACAAACGAATAATAAATCTATTTCGATCAACATAAATCCAATTTTGTAGCGCGTCAATAAACGATTACCATTGGAATTGCATCGCTCATAATTCTGCAATAAAAACTCGTTTCTCTTTTGCGTTTCTCTTTCGTTGATCGGATTTTATTTTCGAGTATATTCATCTTGTAGCTCGTATAGTTGTTTGGCGGATGGTGAAAGCGTCTTGGCGCTGTTATAAAACAGAATATGATCTTTCCACTTCTTCTCTGAGGCAGCTCCTTCATGTCGTCGTCGTCGTCGTCGTCTTTCATGGATCAATAACTACTCGAGAACACGCCACGCTTTTATGCCACTGCCGTTCTGTGTACGTTTCCCCCATTGCCACTGGCGCACGTCAAATCTTCACCTCATCTTGCCACTAGTGTAAATCGTATCAAAAAAAATCTGTTAGATTTGCGAGGTATTTTTAACAGGAAATTATCTACGATCTAGATAATGTTATCAATTTAGGTCCAATTAGTGTTTGGAATGAAACAATCTATGGATAGTTTTGTCGAACAAATAGTCAGTTATTATTATATTATAGTTAATCTGTAGCAATGTGAGATCTAGTGAGCGAGATGTCTTGTTCTCCTTTTAATAATATCTAATTAAACTTCACCATGTGTTATTTCTTTAACAAGTCAACCAATTAAAGTGCGCTTGTTCACAAACTGTGACTGTGTTCGTGTCCAAGCGTGGATGACGTCACAAGAACACGTTGTGTGCCCCAGCTCGAAGACTGGTGCCAGATTACATTGGATCAAGTGCAGCTGTGGCTCCTTTCATATCTCTTTCCAACCAGCAGATATATTTCATCTTGACAATTTTCGCCTTTTTCTAACGCCCATGCGATTTACAATGGAGTTCTTTGTTTGATATGACATTCAGACAGTTTGCCACGCTACCAGTCGCAGATTAATAGTTTCGCCACAAAATAAAAGAGTGCCACAATATCCATAAAATGTATTCATAAAGACATCATGTTCACTCAAATGAACTCAATTGTACCATCTTGTTCTAAACACCCATCTCTGTCGGGCAACAATGCGAAACTAGCCCTCTCTCTCTTTTCCGAATATGAGTCGTGTCTGAGTCGATTCAACCTTACGAACCCTCGTTCTATGTGATGGCTGATGTTTGGCCGGAAATTGAGCCCAGAGCCTGTTTCACACAATGTTTAATAATGATAAATTGACATTCTCGCATTTAATTATTTGCGGTTGTATACTGACAACCTGTCTGCCACTAGCGTCACTAGCAGTTTAAGCTAGTATTCTATTGATGCGCCATTACACTTTGAAAACAATATTTAGCTATACAAACAGTAATAAAATAATAAGAGTCATTTAAATATATAACAAATGTAAATCCGGCTCTGTGAATCCCAGAAATGCGACGTGGCATAGCGTCGTTGGCGTCTGCGGTATACAACGACGCATCCGTGAACAAGCGAGATAGGAGCTTATCCGTTCGCAATGAGTTAAAATGAGATGACACATCTGGGGGGCTTCATGGCGTATGTACGGCAGACAGACGCAAAAAGGGCGCGTTCAGTACGTCATCACGTGATTTGAATCCTAATTGGTCTCGGCGCGAGTGAGAACGGGCCCATGCCCCACATCGTTGGAAAGAATTCAATTATTTTTTACGAGGGAGCCTGTTTGTTTGATGCCGACTTATCAACACGACTATTTCTTTTTTTGGTGATATAAATATGATGATTTAGGTTTGACGGATAAACAAACAAAAAGTCATTACTACATTTCAAACCCTTGTCACCATCAAATCAATCGAATAACATATAACCCAACCATCAGTGAAACTGTGCTTACTCTTATTATTATTATAGATAATACATATAGACTTATTGGTGTTTTCATTACATAATTCTCATAAAAATCTTTATAGAAAAGGACCATTCTTAAGTTTTCTATTCTTTCTACACTATGGTGTTGTTTACTGGTTACAAATGAGAAACGTTTTATGTGTGTGTTGCGTTTTTTTGTTTCTTTTACTTTTGTTCGGGTTCTGTGAGCTAGTGTTGATGTTGTTTCATTTTAGTTCTCGGACTGCCTTTGTGTGCTTATATGTGTGCGTGTGTGTGTTGCGTTTTTGTTTGATTTTCTTTCTGATGCGCTTGTGTTTCGGTTTTTATGTTTTGCTGTGTGAAATCTTACTGCTATGCGCGGTATCGAATTTCGTCTGTATATATTTCGATAATAATAAAAAAAATCTACTACATTTTTTAAATTGTTTATGAACAATTCTAAAAATAATTTTAAATTAATTATTATTATTAAATACATAAGCATTTCAGGTTAAGGAGTTAATTTAATAAGCTGCCTCGTTAATTATAGTTACATAATAATGGTAAAGGTTGAGCGTACTGAATATGCAATTGATAATTATTTATAACAATATAATTGTATGTGGAATGATTCTGTTATAAGTGTTTGTGTGCGGAATGGCGAATGGGAATCTGTGTGAGTGTGCCACTGCAAATCGACGCGATTATAATCTATTTTAATTAGTGAAACGCCATTGTAATATTAATTGAATCCGTTTGTTCTCCTTTGTGTTATCCACTCAGATAGAGTGCGAATTATGTGGCTGAGTTTATAGTATTATTAAATTCTGGATAGACTTTATTAGTATAGAATTTGGACATTTGTGTACCAAAAATACTATGGACAACCTCTAAAAAAAACGAAACAAAACGGGGCACTAATTCAAGTTGATTTACGTGCGCCGATGTGGAAAACAACAGCGGCTTAACCGAGAGAGTAAAACAAAACAGAACAACAAAAAAATATCGCCGCCTCGTGTTTGAAAATTCCAAGTGAAGTTAAAATTAATCTTCTTCTAAATTCACCCCAGTCAGCTCATAATAAAATCAACGCTCATCCCAGTCGTCGTCTGTAATAAAAATTTAAATTTTATTACCAGCACTTTCCTAAATTAAAATCAAGAATGCAAATATACAAACCAACACCTCGCCGCTTTTTCAACATCGCTCGAAAATCAGTTTACATTTTCTCCACTTTCCCCATACATCGTTTTGTGCCCGTTGCTTTTGCGTCTTGTAAATAGCCTTTTTATGGCATCCAAATAACGTTTTTCACTTATTGTATATGTCGTGTTGGTCGGAACACACCAACGCACATTTGGCCGCCGCAACAGGAACACGTTCATATAACCGCCGTTGCGTTGGTAATTGGTGGGCGTGGACACCACCAGAGAGGCCAGGTTCAGTTCACGCTGGGCTCTGGTAATTAACCGAACTGCAATATACATGGTTATCATTAATTAACTAACAACAAATCCGCCTGTTAACAACCTGATGGCCAATCGAACACACACATCCACCAGTACCATATATAAACCCTTTGTTCTACGTTGAGATCTTATACCTATTGACATTATTTTACCATTTTTGCTCGATTATACCAACTATTTAATTTAAACCCCATTGACTTACCCACCATCTATGCAAGATTGCAGTCAACTAGTAGTTTTTTTTTGTTAACTAAAAGAGAATAGTAATACATAAACCAGATGTTAATTCAGTTAAAATCAAGCTCCTTTAATTGCAGCAGCCAATTAATATAAAATTACACAAAATAAACTCCAGCGGACATTCAATTAAGTAGTAAGCTACGAGCTACGTTCAAGCACCTTATAGTTCCGTTGAGTAATCATACTCTGTTAATAAAATGAAAAAGACTAAAACGAGGCAGAAAAAGGAAGGAAAAAAGAGGCAGCAGCATAAAAAAGATACGGCAGAAGAAGTTCTCCTTCGGTTCCACAAAGAAATAGCGGTCTTGGGTTTTAAGCACGGCGAGAGGAATATAAGAAAGACCCTCACTATGCTTCAGGGAATATAATGTATAGGTATATAACACACCGTTGGTGCGACGGAGCCAGGTGTACCATATGATGGAAAAGGATGGCTATAAGTGTATGAACATAGGGTAGAATGGCGAATTTACTGCTCAACTTTTCTTTTTTAATTAAATCGAATTATAAAATTGCGAATTATAACAAGCAAGCGAGCAAACTTATTAAAATTGGGGCGAATTAATTGATTTTTACATTAACTTAAACCAGTCGTTCTTACCTTACCGAAAACACATTGTCTAAAAATCAATTGTTTACGAATCTTCTCTGTAACTATTGAAATGTGCTGCTTTTGTCTTTTAATAAATGAATATTGTATGCTTTACTTTGATAAGCTTATTATTACGCGCGGTTTGAAAAAAGCGGATGAAATTAATAGTAGAATTTTCTTGTTAAAAATAAACGGTAGTTTAATATTGAGTCTTCAATTAAATTCTGTGTTACAGCGAACGGTACAGTGATTATATTTTTAATCCCCGCAGTTGGTATTGATTTTCGATTAAGTCCAAGCGGCAAAAACCGTTTGATGGATTATTTTCTCATTGCTGTCTTGACATACTTTTCCATAAAAACATTTCTGTTTCAAGTACTACATTTTTAAAATGCATTCGTTGACGACAATTACACTAATTCCACATTATTAGTGAAAATTGAGTAATCCGCTTTTGTTAAAACGAAACGGAAATCGGGAGATTTATTAGGAAATCCGAAAATATCTTATCCATTATCTGTGGAGACACACAATTTCAACAAACATTTCCAGAGACAAATCCTCTAAAATACATTTCTTTCGAATGCCACCCAAGAGATGTCACTGTTGTTGTCTACCACTTAATCCTCTTTTCTAAAACACCCCGTACAATCTACACACTGAACACAAACAAAAAAGCAAAGAAAAAGAACAGAACCACCCTTCCAATAGACGCAGTAGAAAAAGACATATATACAGCAATAAGAGATAGATACACCGTCGACTAGAAGATATTGCAGCGTCTTCTGTGTCTCGTTCTAGTTTATTGATCTAGTGGTGACTGAGGAAGATGGAAATAGGGTGACGAAACACAGAGACTACTGTGTAAACATCCGACATTTCAGCTTCCGTTCGTTTCGTATAAGCAAACGTGAAATGTCTCTGCTTTGCTGCGATTTTTCTTATTGCTTTCGATAGATCTGTTTATTGATTTCTAATGGTTTTATCTTATCAAATGTCTGGCGTTTTATTGCTTCAAGCATTCTCGTTTACACTCAACATTTCTTTCTATCGCGTTCTTCTACAATAATGACGAAAACACTGACAGCGTTCGCGATTTTCGAACACAACTTGCAGAACACAATTCAATTCCTGCCTATTCGGTGATATATTCGTAATGCATCATGTTTTTTTTTATGTTTAAATATTTCATTTTCACAAATAAAGTATTTTCGTATAGTGTGTAAAAATTTAAGCGAGAGACTGTTAGTTGTGTGAGAGTTTGGGGAATCAAAAATGCTGACTGTGAATGAACGTGTTTCTTGTTTTGAATGTTTGAAATGTTGATAGGGTTGCAAAGAACGTAACGCTGCAAATAAATTCAGTGTGAATTTTATAGCTTTGTGCAAGTATATGGCCTGTTTTACTGGTATGCTCAGGCATTTTATTACCTGGATAAAGTGCAGAGATTTTACAACACCGGATGAATAAATTGCCGTTGAAAACTCATTCAACGTAGGCTCTCGCCACTTTTATATTATACACATGGGGAGATATGGCGCATGTTGCCAAAGTTATCGCCTTTACCTTTGGTGTGAAAAGGTTTAAAATATTAACCTGTCTTTTACGAAGATCGTTATCTAGCTCCTTATTCCAAAACATTTATTATTAAAATACGTACAGATCACCGGGTTTACGTCCGCTCTAAATCGAATCAAATATTAAATTGTGCGTGATAAAATTTTTTAATGAATTTTTACGACACATTCCACAACCATATTAAAACTATTTACGCTAAACACATGTCTAGAAGTGATCTATTTTATTAAATATACACCGAACATGATTGCTAGATCGTTAAGCGATAAACCAAGGCTGTTATAGAACTGCAAGGTAACACTTATTTTATCTATTATCCTATTACAGATTTTTTTATCTACACGAAACATATATGGTTCTTGGTTAAAATTACTTATTTTTAATGATAATTTGCTAGGGAGGTTAATTACACAATAAAATATACAAACGAGCAATTAGAAATCCAATTATTTGCCATAAAAGAATTTATTGTGAAGAATTTTTTAATGAGTTTTTTTAATACTCTCTTTTACAATTTAGTAACGTTTTAAGTATTTTTCATTTATTTACCTCCAACCACCCATATTGAATTTTATATTTATAAGTTTGATTAATACATACCTTCTATTTTCACATATATATTCGTTTACCGTTGCTAACTTCACTTTTAATTTCATATCTTCGTGAATTAGCGTTGCTAACTTCACTATACACGCGGCTTTTATAAGTTTAGATGTATCAAAAAAACGCTTTTATTTCAATGCTAATTTCATTATTTACGTAATATAATTCAATACATTTGGGTAATTACCAAAATTATATTTCGTAATAAACGAATTATCCATTTAAAAAAGCATTTATTTCCCCACAAAAGAGCCCAATTTGCCATTAGGTATCTTATGCTGTAGTTTCAAGTTTTAAAATAACATATTATTATATCCTCTTAAGGGTGTTTAGATACAATAAGTTTTATTTTTCTTTGAACATATTAACGCAGGTATCCTACCATACCTCGCTGCAATTTGAGCTTTACTTTATAGACTAGGGGAACCCTCCATATTTACAGATTAACGCTGGATTATTGTAATTGGTAACCCGAATATTGTGGTTGTAGAAACCGGTTTTTAGGGTGGCCAGCGTAAAATCAATTTAGCACTGCTTTTAAATAAACATTTCTACGAATATATACGGTGTTCTGAGTATGTAAATGTTTTGTTTGTACAACCTGCAAGCCCGTGTGTATTACCTATTATAACTTCTTTGGCCGGATGCGCTTTCAGTGCGCACTGAGTGTGCTCGTAATAACACCGAAACAAACGTGCATTTCCACATTGTAGATGCATAAACAAAGAAACGAACAACAATGTTTCATTTGTCTAGTTGTTTGACTTAAAACTTGCGTCCAAAGGGAAATGTGATACGAAAAACACTTGTGTTTTTTTTATTATGCATTACCATATATTAAAAATTGTTTATTAAATTGTAAATGTTGACTAACATTTAATATAAGTATTTTGCAAGTATTTTAAAAGGAAGAGTTTAAAAATTATATAAATTTTCATGAAAAATAACGATGCCATATATTTTTCACGCAGACACTAAGTCACGCACGCAATCAGTCAACCACATACGCACGCAATACTGTTTTATATGCGTTTTGATATGACCTCAGCACCCATTAGAGTGTAGTGTTTGGGTCCTATGCACTATATTGTGTATGGTGCATATGATAGAACTTAACGCACGGCGGCAATTCGTCGTTGTCGAAACGACCGCCCGTGTTTGTAATGTTATGTTCGGTGGTGTTCACACGCGTTCTCCGTCTCGCTGTAGTCTCTCTTTATCGTACACCCATTTCACATGACTGGATACGGATAGCGCGTTCCTCGACTTTGGATACATGGTTATGGGAGGTGCGTGTGTGTCAGTTGAATGTATATGTGCATGAGTAAATGTGCATTTGTATGAGAAACAATGTGTTTTATGAACGTGTGTATGTGTTTGTATACATTTTGAAGTGAAGCGTCAATGTGTGTGTGAGTATATAACTGTGTGTAAATGTTCAAACTTGACAGATGTTACATGGATAGGTCCAGCAATGTTGTGAAACCAGGGGGAATGATACTGTTTGTTTTGAAGAGTCCACCGTGGAAGGGTGTGAAGGGAACCAAATTGAACTCTGTCACGAGCGAGAACCCGTGACATTGTTTCTGAATATAGGGTGGCGAATATTATGTAATCGATAACACCCTTATTCTATTATTGTTCTATATACATGAAAACGCCAATGGTAATAGCGAACAAAGAATATTCAAATTGGGTTACTAAGTATTATAAAAACCAATGCTATTATAAAACAAATATATTTATTGAACAAAAATAACACTTAAATTACATTAACAATTATATCCTCGATACATTCTTCTCGAACGCAGTCATATCCACCATATCCAGCGAATTCCGTCCCGGTACAACTTCAAATTCCTTCTGCAAAACCTCCATCAACTTAATCCTGACTTTTAATTTCATATCCTCGTGAATTTTCTTCAAACTCGGTAATAAACTCATTAAAAAATGATAGTCATCATCTTGAACTATTTTGACTACTTTATTCTGTTTTGGTCTCGGAAATGACTCGGTTCCTGGATCTGAAGCTGCTTTGAGTTCATCTGCAGGTTGCAGTGATTCTTCTTTGATAAAAATCTCTGGCCGTACAGTATAATCAGATGTTGATGGTTTGTGAAAGGTGTCATTGTAATGTTCTTGGGATTCATCATCAAAAGTTTCGTAATCTATATCTGACGAATGGAGGAATGAACCTCCACTTTTTGGTGTCATGTAGTCTTTGAGGAAGAGCATTTGGTTGTAAAACGGCCAGCCAGACTGGAACTTCGGTACGAAGTAGGATTTTTTGAGTTCTCGTCGAAACCCATCGCGTAATAATTCCCAACGTTTTTTAAGAGTAGTACCTGGAATTATGAATCACTTGTTTCAATAAACCAGGAATTTTTAATAAATAACTTACCCACAATGCCCATTTCGCCTGATATCTCTTCCCATTTTTCTTGCTTCATTTCACTGCTGTGGTAGTTTACGTCCTGCCTATTCCATAAACAAGGACGTTGGCGGATCGCTTCAATCAGACGTTCTCGATTCATAACTTACAATCACTTCCACCTGTCCGTATAATGATTTGAAATCAGTAAATGATTTGCAGTATCATAAATGCGTCTGACTGGTACTAAACTTGGCTCCTGTCTGGTCGATACGGGTCCGCGAGGGGTCTGGTCGGATCGGAGTGGATCGCGTCGGTTCGGATCCACTCGTCGAGTCAAGGCTAATATTATACGGGTATAACGCATATAATCCTCCTATCTATTATTTTTCTACTTATGCTTATCACAAAGTTATAATAAACAATTGTCGATCGCAAATTAATTGTCTACTATATGTTCGGGTAATTTATTGCGATTGTACACATATTGTTATTGTTGAGTTTATTTACAAAACGAATTCAACGGGCGAAATATAAAAATACAAATCGGTTCCATAAGAGAATGTACTTGGAGCACCAAGTGTAATTCAGTGCAGAATTCATGTATGCATGTATGTATTTGAACGTCGACAGAGCAGCGATCGTAAAAACCGTATAAAAAGAAGACAACTCGAACCAAAAGGAAAACATAAAAAAGTGGATTCCATGCGAGTGCCATTGCTTCTGCTTGCATGGTCAACCATTTCAGAACGCTGAATTCTCCATCTCTACGTACAAGCGGGCGGAGGGTAAGCTGTTTTCTACCTCACCGCACACACCACCCCCCCGCCCATCCAGAATTCATCTCTCATCGTCTGATGCCCAACTGACTGGAATACAGATGGGCTCGGTGATGATCTGTTGAGGATTGCTTTTCCAATGGAATTGCATATAAGTTACCCAACGAAATCGGGATTATTGTATCTATTTAGATATGTCATACATCGCATTTTATATTGTAAACATTTCAATAGCTTCTCTTTTTTTAATGTTTGTTGGTTGTTTGGTATGCTAATACATGTGAAATTCCCATCAAGTGGTTTCCACAAATGAATATAATTTACGCAACACGCAAAGGTATATATGTATAATTTAGTTATTATAATATATTTCATTATATCATCTCGCGCGGCTCCAAATATATGATGATAATAATAGTTGTACAACTCCATCCTCAAATACCTTGAAGCAGTTGAAATAACTTCACCTATGTATGTATGTATGTATGTATATGATGTAGTCGTTTGTCTGTAGGTATCCGTGATCATCATATCGTCCTGGAATGTATGCGTTGCGTGCTCAACATTTCTCTAATTGTTCAGATTCTCAACGTTCCGTGTTTGTCGGTGTCTTTCTCCCGGTAATATACCTTCTCATCGTTACACATTTTACGTTATGCTCGGGATTGGATATACTTAAGAGTTTAACTTGACTCGGAATTTAGATCGATGATTCGTTGTTCCACTTTGAATACTCATGTTGGGTGGCCTATCCACAATTGCAAAATATGTACATTTACTAGAGAACCCAAGTTGAATAAACAATAACAAAGACATCATATGTCTAATGTAATCGTTTGATTAAAACCATGAACTGAAATTGAACCTCATAACAAATTTGGTGCAAGGTCTAGTTCGTCGTTAATTTAATTGATTTGCATCCCGAACTTAATCATTTTGGTCTACATACTTATTGAATTGTAACTGATGAATGTAATTTTCGTCAAAATTGTGTATTAAATGTGGTAAAACGGAAACATAAGTTGATTGCTGTATTGATTTTAAACCATCTGGTCGTGAGAATCATATCCAATCACACTGAACCATTAATTCCTCAGACGAGTACTCATTATTGAGTGCCAGAAAGGCTATCAATATTCAATACCAACGGAAAGTTACTGCGAAAAACAATTACGACCATCACCATTCAAAACACATATCACGTTCTGAAAACTGGTGAGCGTTAATGGCATAAATATATTTAATAGGGACATCCAACTCACATATATTTATGATCATTTAAGTCAGTTCTTTACATGTTCAAAGCATGTCATCTACCTGGCAAAGAACCACTGCACACACACACACACACACACACACACACTCACTAAAAGGTAATCAACCATCAGTTCATCTCACTCTAGCGTCTATACTTTAAAATCGTTGCATCTCTTTCACGTCCCTATGAATTCCCCACATGAATTCCAAACCATCTCATCATCTTTGTCCGTCCAATGCAACTCATAATGCTATCTTAGTCGTACTTATGCGATGGATTCTGATGTCTGGCGGCTTACAAATTGAACGGCTCTTCGGTCGCAAAAGGCGAATGAGTGTGTGAGAGAGCTGGAAGGTGTATATACGAAACCGGATATCATCTGGGGTACTTCCGGACAAAGGGAAATGCTCATGGAATATTAACAAGTCGCTAATTTCCTGTCCTTAATAGTGTCGCTGATCGTCAATTAAACGATGTGTTTGTGTTGTATTTTGGTATTTGACTTCGTGGCTTGCAAGTCTCATTAGGGAATCTCGGTGTACCAGTTAGGAATTATTAATTGAACGAAATGGAATCAAGATCAAATGAAGCTTGCTTAATTCAATGCGGCATCAAGCTGCTGTATTTGAGCTAGTCGAGAATTACTAACGATTTTCTCAGCCGGTTTATGAAATGTCGATGACCAGTTTTCAACCAATATATGTCTCGTGACACTAGTGCACATGTGGTGAAACTGGTGGTACATTTGGCAAATTAGTACTAGTAATTAAGAAACAATATCGCATTTCCATTTGGAAATGATTAATTATCAAGATTGTGTTCGCATGTTTTTATTTTTTAATTAACTTTGACAGCGGATCTTACACAAAATTTACGACCATAAAAAATCATGTAGGAGACTCATTAGGTTACAACAAAAACGACCAATATACTAACTGGTAATTTAAAACTAAATTTAGACAAACTACCACTATCAATTTCTATAAAATGCAAACTATATATCTAATATTTTTCAAACAAACATAAACACACACATCATTGATATTCAACACAAAGATAACGGTATTAGCTCAAGGGTTAGTTCAAACAAAAATAATTATATATTTTAACGATTATGATACCAATCGCAAACATATTTAGTTTACGAAACACATACATTTACCTAGAAATTAAATAAGGCAACTGACAACGGAATTATAGGTTTCGTTGCCAACTTCACTGAGGCGCGATTTTTAAACGTTGCTTATTTTTTTAACAAATCTAAACCTTAATTTGAGTGTTTAAACCGAAAGTCTACTGTTTTAAGCACATCATATCCGCGATACAGAACCCGATGGCTGGATAAATCAAACCAATTTATCTTTGGCATTCTCGTCAGAGACCTATTAATTTTAATCGTTTTCATTAATTACAAACATTACCCTAAGGAGAAGCGACGACCAAGCATATAGCCAACAATCCTACAACTGCAGAGACAGAGACAAGTAATCAGGGTAAGAAAGGACGGAGCATAGTACACCGTAAGCACACAACCATGCGAACCTATCGACCGAACCGATGAACCAACCAAGAAACAACCAAGTGCAGAACCGAGCAGAAGCGTATAGCTATTCGCTATTCGATTAGTTTGAAACGCAACCAAGCTTCGAAAGAGACGGTTCTGCGAGAGGAATAAAGACGGGTGGATGAAAAGAGATGGGCTGTACTTCTGTCCCTAATGGCTGCAACGTGTTAGACACATTCTGAGCGTGTCACAATCTCAAATCACCAGAGAATTCTTCCAAGGGTATAAACTGATCCTTTCCACTGCAGTATTGGAGCGACGCGAGGGACAATTTCTTTGAACAACTCCCAGCGAGATCGCTAGACAATATGTAGCTGTCTTCTTTCGCGCACAGTTTAGTCTTTTTTTTTTGGGTTTGCCCAAGCCATTTATACTTCCGAAATATACTGGTGGTCGCCTCACTTTGTTTATCGCAAATTTTTACGTTGCCTTTTTCTCCGAAACACTCACCACTTTTCACATCCATATCATACTTTTAACACTGTAACATGTTATATTTCACATATACAACGTACATTCGCGTTATCTTTATAAACTACAAATATATTATAAATGAGTTAAATTCGGCTTAAAAATGATCCTATTAACTGAAGCGTGCATGTGCTTGCTTGGCATATATATTGCGACGTGACATGCAACCACATTTTATATATATATATTTCACTTACACGATACACCCTTACTACCCGTATAGAACATATATAAATTGATGTCCGATTGTCACAGATCGTCGAAGGGTATGTGACAATCCCTAATCGTATTATGAATGTTTTATTCTAACTTGATTAAGCAGTCAAATCAATCATTAATCGTGTAGACGAAACCGGTTCGTTTCTTATCTTAATCAGCAATAATATCTCGAGAAGATAAAGAGTTTTTTTATTTGAAGTTTTGATAGATTGAGCTGTTAATGTTAATGTGTCTAGATATCATATTAACTGTCATAACGTTATATTTCATACAATTCATTTTCTTCCGACTGATTTACACAAATTTTCACTTTCTCCACGGTTGAATCTTATATAGATTATGGCAACTTCTTTTGTACAAAAAATTCGTAGTTTAATATGGCGACGATGCGGGTACGGGACGTTTTTGTAAACTGTTAATCATACTTGGTATATAAAAGCCCATATTTGAGCATGGAATCCTAAAAGTTCACCCTGGTTGAGTACTCAATATGGTATAGGGTCGTGGTGTATATATACGGTCGTTATTTCATCCCTCACCGTCAATTTCTATGAGCAGCTGTGCCCCCTTGGGTTAGCTCCATCCCGCTCCCACAAGGGCTTATACTATATTCGGGAATTGTCTGATTACGAATAGAATGCGATTTCTAAAGGCGGCCCGGTGCTTTTATATCAACCAGTGGCAGTAAACATTAGAAAATTGTTAAACATTTGTTGCGTATATATATATTTGATTCTTTATTTTGTTTACAGAACTTTCATTTTCATCTGCAGAGCTAACATTGACGTATATGGTGAGTTTTTTTTCTTCTCTTTTATGCTCTTTCGTCACGAGACGTTTGCTGCTTAGGATTTAGTAGTTCTGGGTATATTTGAAAGTCAAGGTCGTTCGATATCGGTATATTATAATGTCGAGCCTTAGGGCGAACTGTCGAAGGCAGAGATCAAAATGTCTAAATTAAAACGGGTTCCATGACATTAATTCCAGTCAATTAATTATTTACGAATTTTTATAATATGTGAAACCAATTTCCATGTTTATGTTCGGGACTTGTTGATGGTAGATTGAAATAAATATTTAGAATTCTGTGGTAAGTGGTCTGGAGTACCTGACTAGTGATGTTCAATAAAATAAATGACTTGAGCCGTCCGTGTGTAAACGTGTTTTTCTGAGAAGCCCATTTGGGTCATTCTTGTTGTGTGTTAAGGTGGCCTTCTACACGTTATATTGCTTTTCGAAAAAAACCACTGGCTCAGGTATAACAACTATGTTCCATTTCATGTTTAAAGTCAGCTTAAATCAGTCGCGGTCAATCATTTTCGTAAGAAAAACTGCACTGTAGATTATTTCTACCTGCTTACTTACATACGTATATAATGGCTGACTCATAATCCTCAAATTACAAGAAAATAAAATAATTTTCCAATTTGATCATCGTGCATTATTTAATGACGCCTATTAATGTCAGCTGTTTGTGAAACAACTTAGTGGTTGCTCATCGCTATCCATAAGTAGTGTAAATTTATTGTGTTATTTGCAAAATACGACGGGTATTTTTCTGTTGAAATTCATTTGTTTTGTTCTTGATTTTATTATTGCGTGCTACTTTACATATGCTTGTAAATTCTTTTATAATGAATCGTACTTTTATTTAAATTCTCATAGTTACTTTTTTTTTTTATAAATGCATTTAGTCAGACAATTGATGGATTGTTTCGTGAGTTATGGCCTTAAAACATCACAGTCAAAACTAGAAAACGTGCAAAAAATTGCGATTCCATTTTATTATTTTGAATCACAATCGAGCACGGTTTTGTGCATGTGCAACGCTTAATAAAATAGTTTTTGCCGAATTTGCGGCAAAACATTCCAATTTTCTTTTGTTTATTACAGTGTATTTTTAAAATAATTCGCAGAGCATATGTTGAGTCAGTTTTTAGAAATCTACGCGAGGCCATTTTGTAACACAATTTTTTATAAAACCTAAGTAATTTATAAATTTCAAGTCGTAAACAGAGAAACTTTAAAACAATAAAAATTCGCAATGGAAATTTCCATATGTATTCATGTCACACAAATACACACACAAAATAACTTTTTATTTATGATACACATACAAAATCACATTAAGTTATTATATAAAGTCACTGGCAGTGACAGTTAAGCCTTGTGGCTAAACTTCACAGTATTAATACCCGCGCGCTTTTCAAATATAGAATTGTATATAATCCCGAGCGTAATAAATTTCAAATTAGTTCAATACCGCATTACCTACCCCCTATGGATAATTCCGATACGTTCCGCTCATGGTTCACGTAATTAACATAACAATAGGGCATTGTAACATATCTAACATACATTCACACATCGACACAAAGTATAACAAGCGAATAGCGGCATATTATATAATGGAATTTAAACAACAGTTATCTATATTACGAACAACGTATGTTCTTATGTCCGTAACTATGTATCAGTAAAATCATAGTGTTGCTTATAAGCCTGCGGCGTAAGTTTTCCATTATTATTATATATGGTTGTACAAATTAGTTTATTAAAATGAATGATAAATTTATTGAATTAAGTCAAGCTTGTTAACTTTGTTTGTCTATTCGGTGTGGAATCTTACTAAAGAGGCCATGGCCTATGATCAGGTGTGTAAAAACATATACATATGTCTATAATAGCATAGATAAACATAAGGCGTGGAAATGGACGCTAATTATTTTAAACATATACCAATTTACACGCACACGCTAAAATGTCGCTTAATTTGCATGTAAATCGTTGTGTTTTCTATACTAATCATTATTCCAAACGATACACTTGCATTTCAAATTTTAATATTGCTTTCATTGATTTTAATTTATTTTATATTCAAACCTGAAGCGCTGTTGGTATATATTAATATTTATTATCTGTTTTTAAATAGAGAATAAATTATTGGTAATTGTTTTTATAAATATATATATTTCCATTGCGCGGCGCTGGAAATTAGTTTTAATCAACTGTGGTTTGCATTTGAATTTTTACCGCTCCAATTGTAGCGGAAACCTCCAATATGATGAAACGAATAGAAAAAGAAGCTTAAAGCTTATAAACATGTTTTTTCTCTATCTATACGTTCCGTGGACAGACTATGTCTAATTAGTATTGCTTTAATTTAATAAATATGTATCGATGCATTTAATAAATAGTGATGATTTGTTAAAATCAACAATGATAATTCGAAATCCGGTTCTTATGCATTTGAAAAATAAACAATGTTTGTCAATATTGATTTAACAATAAAAGCATATTACAAGCATATTTAATGCTTCTCGTCTCCGTGACATGTTTGGAAAATAATAAATTGTGTGCGATGATGAGAGTTGTTCCCGTAGTGCTTGTGTTTGAGTTTGACACATTTTGCTACAGACAATTTCTCAATTTTCCGCGTCGGTTATGATAATCAATAATGATTTGTCAAAAGCAGCACTTGTCAACGCCTACTTTCCAAGCGTTCACGGTATGCTCGTTTTATGTTTTCATCATGTAATCGAATCCACGAACGACAACATACACTAATAATATAATGAAATGGCATTAAGCGATACGAAAGGAATCTTTGTTTATCAGCATCTGTTTGAGAAATGATTTGATTGAATTTCGATACAACCATAATATTGATCTACCGCGTATACGAAATGTTCAAACCTCTAAAACAACAACTGCCTGAACAACAAGGCGTGCTACTCTACAATTTCAAGAACATAAAAGAACACGTTTTCAACACAGTCGCAATTACAAAGCGAACCTTAACTGTCACATTACATGAAGAAATCCGTATAAAGATCTCTACCAGACAGACAAAGACCAAAGCACGGTTCTCTAAAAAGAGAAGCCAACTTGGAAAAGAAGGCCTGTGAAAGATAGCGCTATTGTTGTTATAGTGCGCGGAACAGAGACGCAAGTATATATAAGTATAAAATGAGAAGCATTGCAGTATTGGATGATGGGACGGCTTGTGGTAGACAAAGATAAGTATAGACACACAGCACCCCTGTGCTGTGCTGTGCTGTGTATATATGCATTATTCAAAGGAATATAACCGTAGCTTTGCTTTTGGCTGCGTTTGGTTTTCGTTATTCGCGTTTCGCGTACACAGGAATATTAAAATGTACTTAGACATGCTATATACACTAGTGGTAAATTTATACAACAGTTTATAGTTTGTTTAACGGCCGCTTGTGCTACAAACAGCGCGCGAGTAGTCGTTTGCGAATGATAGAGATTGTCGCTGCCGAAACATTAAAACAAATTATGGACCAAGTTCTCTATATGCGTTGAGTTTCAATTTCTGGATGGGTGCATTATAACTTGCGCATATATTTTCTAGACATATTTGCATTAAAGGTGTTTGATGTACAGCGTGTGGAAAGGTGAGGATAGCCGCGAACATGTTATTAAATACATAAAATTAATATGCTTTCGGGAAACGCAAGACGGTAGGCAAGCTGAGGGGAGGAGGTGAAAATTCATAATTTAACTGTGATGCCGGCAGGTGAAGAATTCCATTTCAACGCGATGATGATGATCTTATTTAGTAGTTAATTCCACCACCGTGCAAGCAGCGCTCGCGTAAGTAGGTGAGAGCATGCTATATACGTAAATAATACCAAGAAGCCCCGGTGCCTGTTTGCTGCTTGCGGGGAGTTGTATTTTACAAGCGATAAATCTGTTCCACATCATGAACTTTTTCCATTAAATACCCATTTACGAAATCAATAAATCCTACGATAATATGTGTGTAATACATCATACAACCGACTTACTTTTTTCAAATCACTCTCAGCGATACTAAAGTATTTTCAATACGTAAAACACTTACGTTATATTAGTGTTTCGGAAACCATCCAATGCACACACATCCATCTGATAACGAAGAAACAAAGAATGCTCAACGACAACGATGAGAAATTGTAGCGGATCACTGTGCGCAATTCTGTTCACAGCTTGAGTTTTCTACACTTCGACATTTCTCATGCGCATTTCACGTTGGTTATTGAATGCATATTTCGTTTGCATTCAAGCTGGTTTTGTTCAGCTTTTCTTTCATCTCGCAATGTGCACGCATATAGCAACGGCAGACATTTATTATTTTTATTTATGTTTTTCTCAAGCAGGAAGCATCATTGTTTTTTGTCGCCGTATTGGATTCTGCGAGTGTAAAATTGGATTTCTTTTCGATATTAGTTTATTATAAACGTCTATGACATCTATTGATTTTGCGTCGAACTGCGAACGAATACTGTTTTCATTTTATTTTCCCCCCAACTTGTTTGTTTGTATGCATCCGACATATTGTTTTATCGGATTTCGACAAACATATGTATGTTGTAACAGGATTTCATTGTAACCACAATGTTTTGTTTGTTTCCGCTCTGTTGTCTAGTTTGGATTTGATAATTTTTTTAAAAATTTTTATTGCAATTTAAGAACAATCGAACCTCATCCATTTGTTATATACAAATGTTCATAGTTGTAAATGGTATATTTTTTTTTAAATCTTTTTTCAATTAATCCACCAAAAAGCACATTCCCCAATCATCTGTTCTGTATTGTGTACAATAATCAATTGTGTACGCTGTACAATGCCTGGGAGCTGTGAAGGGTGCGAGAGGAACAAACGAGAATTTTCGCATTTCCGTATTAATTACAACGGTGATGAAAATAACCGTACCCAATAATGCACCGTGCCGTGTTGTTCAGTTCAATTATAATTTGTATTCGAAATACGATAGGCGAAGGGTAGTGGTCAATTTGGTTATTAATATTAAAATAGACCATCCTCACATTTAGAGTTTACCCTATTTACTATGAACTGAAGCAGTGTTTGAGAACTAAGACCCGTTGCTAATTTCACTTATCGCGCGTTTTTTAAAAGTTGTAATAATTATAACAGAAAAGCTTGATAATAGCAGTAGTTTTTTTTTTTTTGATGTGGTTTATTTAAAATCCTACTAAGCATATTAAATGAACTTATTATGGGGTCCCATTGTTTAATGTATTAGAATAATGACATAGAATATAATATAAAGCCAAGCACAAGTACAAACAATGCAACGTTGGCAGTCGGAGTATTATTGTGGTTGAATATGTATGTGTACATATAAAATATAACGAGCAAGTATGCGTGTTTATTTGTGTTAATAATTAATTTAAATGGGAGAGAATGTAAATTATTTTATTAAATAACGTTACAATTAAATACCGGGAATTTGAAATATTTATCATTAAATATTTATGTGCATGGAAATACCAGTGGGTTATACAATAAATTATAATAAACGTCATTTATTATTAATAAATGTGCATATTGTTATTATCTCAATATGTTTAAATTGCGAATTAATTTTAATTAATTGATAACGAACGTATATCAAGTTGATCTGGATATATGTACGAATTGGGTCATACCATTGGGGAACGGAAATAATCGTCATATAATATGTAAATACATGTCATAAAACATTTTACCTTTAGTACGATTTTCGTTTTTCCAGTGTGCATCGATAAGGTATCTCTATTGAAAACGTGGTGGAAACCTTTTACTTTCCGCGCCATTTGTTACCAGAGGAAATATACGTCGCAGTTGACAGCCAGCGACATATCTCATATCGCGTTCCGATATCGGAGACAATCTTATTTATTTCTATTCTTTCTTCTTGTTTTTTGACAAACAAGTGAACATACTATTTGCTACATGTCATCCAAAAAAAACCATTCAAACAAAATATGTCTCAAATACTTTTGATGTCCTTTCTGAACTTCCATGTCCTCATATTTTCATTTTGACAATACACGATTTATTTTTTAAAAACACACACACGCTAGGAATTTTAAGTGCATTTGATTCAACAGTCATTAAAACTAGTACTAATTAACGCAAGATTAAGTATTTAGAATCCTAAACCAGTTCGCCTGAGTTATATTATTTAAATTTATTATCGTTAATTTGTTATATTTAAATTTGGAAAACTCGTTTAAGGACATTTTTAATATCGTTTACCAAATCGCGCGCCATTACAGGTCATTGCTCTGAACCTCCAAAGTGTAGGACTTTCGTCTACTTAATAAGTATATTTTCGAAATACATTTTAAAAAGGCAGAAACCGGAATACGGTTACAAACGCCTACATCCGGTTGGCCAATTGTTGCAGAACACTATATTAAATCTTAAATATATACATATTTTGTACATAAAAAAAATAGGGTGGTAGAAAACCCTTTACATCCATTCTTAAAAAAAACTCAATAATGGATATTTTTGTGTAAGGGAGTTCTAGTCTAAATTATGTGTTGAGAACATTGAAGGAGTTGTGGTGGTAAAATGTGGATTTTTGGTAAATGTGTTATATAAAAACAAAAACAGGTAGGGTATAACATGACACGCTCTTAAACTCTTATTTACTCCAACACATACAATAACAAGGGGAGTAAAGAAATGGAACAAAAAGCGTTCCATTTTGGGGAACAATGGAGATAATAGAGTGAGCTGACACGCAAACTGGACGAACACTTGGTGGTAATTATTGTTCTGATGACGGTATTATTCGGCTCATAATGCGGGGCATATGCAATTCCCAAGCACTGTCCTCCTATGCTCGGGTTCGTTTCCAAATCGAACAGTATATGTGCGAGAGAGTGGTCTTATGTTTTTGTGTGTATCGCTATCTGGTTGTCTGTCTGTTCGGTGGGGCTTGAGTGTTTGTGTCTGTTCTGTGTGTAATACAATAGAGCCTCTGCTGTCCCTGTGGCGAGACGAGGCAAAGTGCCAACCAGGCAAAGCTTTGGCTCCACTCGGAACACACAGCGGGATGCACTAACATGTATTATAACCCCGACATCCTGTATAGTGGCAGACGAAAGTACTTGTATATAATCAACTTATTCAAGAATTATTTGACGACAATTTTACTAATTGACTACATTTGCTATTTGTTTTTCGTGTTCAATAATAGGTGTTGGGAGAAATCACGCTACTTATATGCAACAATAGTGAATGAGCTGAGCATTAGTTGATTATATATAGGTAGTTAGTTCACATACCGGCCGTACGTTCATTGCACGGCGCTTCGCCGCTTTTGCTCGTTGTATTCCACACACAAGCACTGTAATTATCTGCTTTTGTGAACACCTAAATATGTTCTCTGTGCTGCCCGCAGCCCAAAAGCTATAATTTGTATGGTTGCTAATGTGCAAGCGGCCATGAATCAATTAGAAACCAACCAACAACACACTTCACATCATGAAACACCACATTTTTTTGATATACCGCATTATATCACATTCATATATTCAATACATTTATTTGTTATTGTTTATTTATTTAATAATTGATCACTAAAGTCAAATATGAGAAAAAAAAATTAAATTATATGTCTCTAGATCACACCAGAAGATCTACTCCTTGACTAGTTCCAATCATCAATGTTTACGTGTTTTTTCCCCCTTATATGTCTATAAATAAGTAGTTGATAGGTTATTTAGTAGGAAGAAGAAAATGAGAGATTAACAAATTGATGTCAAAATGTGTTTGTTTATATATTTACTCCATCATACATATATAATTGAAAAACATTGATATAACAGCTGAAATAATTCATGTGTTCACTCACTCCAGCTGTCATAAATAAGTAAGCGAGTTATACTCATGTTGACAATTTCAAACACGGATATACCAAGTGCATCATGTTAAGTATCGCTTTCCGGTCTCGTGGTCGCACATACACCACGCCACGTAACATACTAACATGCATATAAAACGTAATTCCGTTGACACAGAAAACGTTTCGCATTCATATACCAGCAAAATCTTACAAAATGACTAGTGATCCGTTTGATGAAGTGCATACCCTGTATGAAATAACAAATAAGGATGAGGCGAAAAAAGACGTCAAGACGCCGGGCGCGTATAGATTAAATGTTGGAAAACAAAGCGAACTAATTTGAAAATTGCCCGAGCGTTCTCCCCAGCACAAATGAATTCGAAATGCTATTCAGCAGCAGGACAACAGAGCGAAAAAGTTTCGTTCGCTCCATCAGTGTAGAAAACAAAAGAGCAAAGAAAGATTATACCAGCTCTGCAGCAATATGAATGAAGGCGTCGTCGAATATACGCCACTTTTTTCGTCTTTTTTACTTTCCACATTCTTTATTTTTCTCGTCGAGCGAAACAGGAAATACTTGTGAATTTCCGTCCGACGACAGATGTGGCAATCAATTGTGTGATGAAAATGTTCGTTGTTTGCGGTTACCAATCGCACTACTGCGGAGAGCAAACATTTTTCCTAGTTTAGATATGTCTATATATTACATAGCTGCATTTGTACATACATGCACAGTTTCGAGTTTCTGTAGGAAAACGTAGATAATTTGGTCAACTCCACACGTTCGTTAGTTGAATCTGTTGCTGACAGGTGCTACATACAACAGAAGCATATTATCTGCTGTTCATTGGTACCGTGGAATGATTACATCCGCACATTTTAATGATACATAATTGAGGTAATAATTTAACATTTCGACAAGCTTTATGCATAATACAAAATGTGCTACCCCAGTTTTTGTTTTTGCGATGCTTGATTTGGAGTTACATCGTATAGCCAATATATGTTCAGTAAATGCACTCGGTGCACTTCAAGTGGAAAATAGAGTAAGACGTGTCGCTACTCACTATATTGTCATGTTATCGTGTAGTGTGACGTCACGAGGCAGACTTTTCTTCTTATAGATGCACTTATAAAACGCAGTTAGATTCTTGATTGTAATGCAGGATTGTGCAAATGAAACAATTCATTAAAACAACCCGACAGTTTATCAACTGTTTTGCTTTGTGATCAAATAAACCAATTATACAGCATAAAAAGAGACGAATTAAAAAAAAAAAATTGTGAAAATACAAAATAAACAACATATATAACGGTGCAATGGAACAAATGCTATTCATTAATTTTCATTGCAGTGTAACTGGCATACAGCCAGCGAGGACATTTTAAACCAATTGCTCTCTGCTCCTCTCTATCTGCTCACTGCTGTGCACTTGTATATGAAAAGGTGGGCTTGATTTTGGTTTGGCTCGCAGCCAACATAGTCCAACTAATATGGACATATTGTGTGTGTGTGTGTGTGTTTTGTATTCTTTGTGTATATGTGTGAATATTAAATATGGCATGGCCTAGTTCTATCATTGATCGATCATCATGATTAATATCTATATGGGCGATTTATATTCAGCAACAACGTATGCACCAATCGGCGATATGAAATATGGGGATGTTTTGCGTTGCTTTTATTTATTTCTATATATGTATGTATCGTCATACAATTCAGTATATTCAAATACTTGTTTATTGTATGGAATTCTGGCATCATTTAAAATTCAACATTATTGTGATTTGTTTTCCAACCGTCCATTCTGCAGATGTATCATGACTACGTTTAAGGTGGGCTAAAAAGCGGTAAATGAAGAAGCCAACCAGGAAATTAAATTGATAAAAATAGATACCAATAATTGTAGGCGATTGTGTTTGATGTTTTAAAGATATCGTTCCACAACACATCCTCAACATAAAAACAAACAATAACTTTAATGAATAGACATTGGTTGAAATTTATAGCCCCGTTAAAGTATCTATAAACATTGTTCAACACACACACACACACATACAAGTCAATGATGCTGACGCTGACTGAGGTGACATGTGGTGCCACTTTAACATTTGGCACTAATCCAGAAATGAGATATGCTTCCAACCAACATTGCATCGGTCTTAAAATTGAATACACTCTGTGTATATAACAGACAATTTTAATGCAACAACAGTTAAATCTGATAAGTAAAACGAGTTTTATTTTTGCGATGTCGACAGCTACCGAAAACATCTGTACACAGTGTACAGTTGCAACGAATCAAGATGTTTTAAAATAGGTAGAAATTGGTGACAAATGAGCATAAAGATTTGTTGTTTATAAATAGGGCCATTAGTTCTGTTCTGGGGCGTTGTAAATAGTTTAAGAATATAGTCATACTCGACAAAGCGGCTAAAAGTTTGTCGCCAGGCAAATGCACTTAAAATTTGCATACAGTATCTCTCCAGCTTGCAATTTCCTCGTTCGCCGCTTGAAGCTTGTGGTGCCATGCCATGCTATTGTTATTAGGTATATATGTATATACCGGCATGAGATATCGTTTTAGGGCTTACTCCATCCAGGCCGAGACCACCTCTTCGCTAATCTGCACATGGTTAGGTTTATGTTATTAGCTTCGCCACACAATTTGCATATTAAAGATAACGGAATGGTTATTATGTTAATTACTGCAATAACAATATTGCCTCACATAGTACATAATACGTGTCAAAATATACTTAGATTGCAATTACAGAAACACTCTTCATTTGTTTCAATGTAACTGTTAATATATTCAGTTAGGCGCAAATTATTGGTCATTTAATTTTATAATCATTTGCATGTTCAATGACTCATACGCCAAAATATAGTTGATGATATGTTATCTAGTGTTTTTTTTTACACTATGCGGTTGTTGGTAAGTTTTCCAATACGGTTATTGCGGTAGCTCATTTATTTGTTTATCATGAAATTAATGATAATTAAGTAATTTTAGTTTGAATTTGAATGACTTTTGATATTTGTACACTTATGCTTATGAGAATTTAAAAGTGCTGACTATAAAAACATGTGCAAATCATCTCTAAACACATATGATGTTGCAGTGCTAGATTTATTTGCTCTATCTCCTTTCACACCATTACCCTTGAACCCTAGTCGCGTCTTTGTTTACCCCAAACAATGTGTGGTGCTCGCTCTTCACACCAATGCAACTTTTGACACAAGCGTTCGTGATAGGGGTAGTTTATTCTATCTTCCTCCTTGATGGGGTGGTCTTTATTGCAGTTGAACTCGAATGGGTTTCGTTTCATTTTTATTAAACTAACAATAGTTTTTTATTTGTTTTGCAGACACCCGTCATCAAAATACACTTGGAGTTCCAGTCGAGATGACCATCACCGGTGAGTTTTTGAACTGTTATTATTGTGGTGGTGGGATATAAAAAAGTTTGCCAAGCACTGCATGAAAACCGCAGTTATATCCGCGAGTTCCTTTGTTTCGCGGTTGTGTTCCCCTCTTACGCCGCCCACTCCCACCGACGCTATGCGATGGTGACGGCAGGCAGGCGTCGTATCGATCTGCCGTCGACCACACCCATGATACTCTGTATGTATACACATTTCTATAAAGTATTATGACTCGCGTGGTATGGCTATGATGACTGTTGGTAAATATCACACTCAACAGAGACCTAAAACCAAAATTAAATATCTTTTCCGAAATCTACTAATGTAAGAATTAAAAAGTAGTTTCCCTTTTGTTCACATATCCATATAAGTAGTCGTAAAAACAACAAATGAACGTCGAGCGTGTTTTATTTATATAGACATACATAGACATCTGCGTTTACAAATTAATATCAATTGAAAATCAATTTGAGTTGTCTATCATGCCGTCGCAATCGCAAACGCCGTACGGAGCAAAAGCAAGCAGCGCTATGTGCGAGGTGACGTCACGCTTCGCCTCAGCAAACATCAAAGGAAGTTATGGATGGATATTATTGTGTGACCTTTTATGGAATTCCTCTTTGGTAAAAACATTTCCAAACAAATATTCTTCGTTAGAACTGAGCGAGATGCGAGACTATTGAAATGCTTTGAAAATATTATAAATTCTAATAGCAATTAATCACTCCATTGCCCTGTATCAGTTAAATGAGTTTTATTTATTTTTATAAAACTGGTACAAAATTTATTATTTGTTACAAAATATGGTAATTTAGTATATGAAACAAACCAAAGTATATAATAACATATTAAATAAAAAAAATTGTTGTGTCTAGATCCTGATAGAAAATTATATGAATAGAAAAAATTGTGATTGAGTGAAACATGATTTTTTTTTACCCCCACGTTTGTCTTTATGACACGATGGTGTTTACATATTTGTTTGACAGAGATAATCAGTAAATGATTAATATATTTTGTTTATGTTGTATAATTTACATATCAAAATATTCCATTTGTGATAATGTTTATTAATTATCGCAGATTCAATTAAAAACGATATTATAAATCATGAATTTGAATCGCGAAAATAAAAAATTGTTTACTAATGAAGTGAATTTTCATCGAATATGCTTGTGCAATTGAATTATTTTTGTAATAAATAAAAAGCAATTACAATAAATAAATACATCATTTGTGTACAAATTGACGTAATATAAGCATTGATTATTATACGTGGCAGTGTAGGACACTGCAGATGCGTTGAGAAATGGTTAACAAGTATATTAGTGTAGTGGTAAGTGAATCGACGTCACAATAAATGCTTTTAAGAGGAGTTTCGTCGCTAAGGTGATAAGTTGAAATGATACTAGATGGTGTACAGAACACTCAACTTTACAGGTGCTCAACACACTTGCAGAAAATCGGAAGTCAGTCAAATGGAAACAAATAGTTATCTCGAGCTTGCTGTTTCACGGTAACTCTTTGACTTTACGACACTTGTGTATATTTATATGTGTAGACGTGTAAGAAAGAGACACCATACGGCATACAAGGTGTTTAGTCACTTGCGAAAGACAATAAAAATTGGCGAAAAAGATGCAAATTTCGTTCCGAGTTGTACTCATTTATATCATCGCCACTCTGACCTTGATGCCACCTCTCATTCCATCAATTATCTGAATCACAGCGTCCAACGAATCTAGGAGGCGCAGGCGGCAAATAACAGATATGTTGTATTACAACTTAGCTACACCGCTCTAAGGAGATGAAAAGAGTTTTTAAAGTCACTTCCCCCGATGCTTCTCTTCTTCATCTCGTGGTCCTCAACTCCTCCCTCATCCCGCATGCCCCTCGACGACGTAGAGTCGTTGAGATGAAAGCAGCACACAGATATATATACAGGCCCCATGTTCTATAGAAGCGGCCACGGAGGGCAATTGCCGGCAAAATGAACGCGGTTGCCCCTTGCGGACGCATAGCCAACGGACGGGTGCGGTCCGTGCCGTTACTATCTCTGCGGAGGTCTTTTAGTTCATATTTTGAGGATTGAGCTTTTTGGTCGTTGAGTTCCGATGATTGTCAACAATCAAATCTTATACTTAGAATGACGCAATAAGACATCATAACACCGAAATTATAAGACGCATTCAATATCTAATTATGCTTTTATAATATCACAATTAAATTTTCAACCAAAATTAAATATGTAGCCCACCAAGTCTGATTAAGCTTTGAAGAAGAAGCTATTTTTATTCTTAATTATAAAGTAGCATGTACGCTATTGATGGCTCTCTAATGAGGACAGTCAAAAATGAAGTACATTTTTAGATCTATATAAGCATTGTTTTATCCATTAGTCAAGTTGAGTATAAATATGTTTATTTTTATTTGATATAAAATAAACGAATCGACGAACGAGTGATAACATATTTATGTATGCTAGATATGTAGTTGACAAACACGCGCGTAAAAACGAATAGTCGACATACGTCCTAGGCTCTTCTTTGTTCCGTCCGATGGAGCGATCAGAGCCGAATGGTGAGCCGAACGAAACTCAACGCAACGAACGACAGCAGAACCATCCAGTGCGCTGTTGTATGTCGTATGATTGTGTTGCCATCTACGATCGAATTATAACATAGAAACACACATTAAAAAAAAAGTTGACAATTACTGTTTTGTTTTTTAAGTTCAGTTGAGTTTGTTCATGTGTTCTGGGTTTATTTGGTGATCGGTGTAGCAACAACCAATTGCTAAAAAAACTGATGCTATTTATAAGTGTTGAATAGTGAAAAAAATGTGTTTATTAAGTGCAGTGTCCATTTTTATTTCTTTTGGATAACTTTGGATTATTATTAAGTTAGATGCTGTCCGTTTTTGGATTTTACTAAATCGGTAAGCAGAAACATCTTGGAATTTATATGTGTATATCCATCTCTGTTTACTATTTAATTCACACTGTTCCCCATCTCTGTCATACTCGAGCGTCTCGCTCGCTCGTACCTGATGAGTCGTGTCTTCCTCCTCTAACACGGTTCTCTCTTCCGTTCGTTTCGTTCCCACAGTTCGAATCGTCGTCTTTGTCGGGAGCATTCAATGCATATATAGTCGCTCTTTGTCACACTCACCGTACTGCAGTTCGATATTGGGATCCGCAGCCATTTTGTGTTGCCTCACTTTCTGTGGGTCTCCCCTTCAGGTCCTTTAACATCACTTTATTGAAAGATATTGCCATTATGCTTGTGTACGTCACTATTATTTAAGATGCTATGTATATTATAGTTGAGATGCATAGACGATTGGCCCATCAACATTTGTTGAGTAAACAGCTTTTATTTATGATTCTATTATTTTCGACAGAGCTTTGTTGATTTTTGTTTCAAAAGCTGCTTTGTTTATACTACGTACATTTCCATTGATTTATTTTGCAAAACTTCAGCTTACATTGTGTTGACGAATCTGGAATTAATTAAATACTATTACTCTCTATGCGTATCTTAAATACAAAAATAAAAAAATCATGAAATTGTTTTTGTGTACAAGTCATCATTTTAATGTATTTACTCATTTGCAAGATTATATTATAATTATAAGGTTTAAATAAGCATTCCGGGCGACGTAATCTTATAGAAATCAGGCCACGGGCCAGTTAAAATACGTTTTTGATTTTCATAATTATTTATTAATTGGATGTCAAATGCAAGCATTAATTTGATCATTATATCTTATGGTTTTAAACGATTAACATTTTAATTATAAAATATAATTACATAATTGCTAAATAACTACTTAAATCATAATTAATCTAAGCATTACTTCCTAATAATTCTTACGCAGCATTAATAATTTTATTTCCATCGCAACAAATTTATTGTTTGCGATATGTTGCCGTGTCACGTTTTATGCGGGTAAACTTGCGCACCCAACGTCAAAACGGATGTTGTAAATGATCTATGCCATCAAAATGTGGAAATAAAAATAAAAAAAAAACAAAAATCATTTTGTTATTCCAAATTTATTTGTGGCTTGCCAAAAACATGTCTCGATCCTCCTACAAACATCCATGCTATTGTCCGATAGTATTAACCATTCAAGAAACATTTTTTTGACGATCGTTATGAAGGTCAAATGACAGATCCCAAGGACCCAAAATCATTGCTCTACTAGCCGGTACAAACATGTTGCTTAGTTATAAAATCAATTTATAGTAGAAAGTTTAACTAGTAGTTAGATAAGTGTTATCTTTAATTACTTTATTTAATAAATTGCTTGTCTATGCTTATATGCGTGAATAATGACTTGATTTTACGATTACGTTTTTGTAGTAATTTATATTACAAAATGGTGAAATGTAACACAAATTGATACAAATGTCTATTTTTTTTGTTATATTTATAGCCCACAAACTTACGAAATTTCATACAAAAAATGCCAATTACATAAAAACAATTTTATATTTCACTTCTTACCATTACCCTTACATGTATGATCATTAATATTTACATAAAAACAAATATTCACTAACTAATTCCGTATATTTCACCCATAAAGCCACAAACTAAACTAGCAGTGGTAGTTGACAGTTAAGACGGTTAAGGCCCGCTAGCCCGCGACTAACTTCATGACGAGTCGAGACGCGCGCTTTTAAACTATATTTAAAAAAAAACATACTTAATGCGATAAGTTGCATAATTTAAATATTAACAATGAATGCTCAAACGGTGATTTGTATCATGTTTTTTTTTATTTGAATTTTAAGTAAATTTTCACGGTTCGATTTATCTACACATAAAAACATATATGTTTCATGTTGTTTGTGTGAGTGAAAATTAAAACTGAAATCATGTTATCTGTACGGGAAATCGGTACCGTATAATCATTTGCATTTTTATACCCACACCAGTTGGCTGCGATTAATTAGTATCTAATTCACTCGTTTGGCATTCAGCCGCCTCCTGTGCAAAGCATGTTAATAACGTGAATTTAATTTGCACAGATTTTTTATTACCTCACCCCTAACGAAATATAAAAAATTATACTATATCGCGATAATCGTGAACATGATTCGAAACGAGCTGTTATTTTTATATATTTTGAACGATATATGATAGCATATTTAAAGATGTTTAGGAGACATTAAAATATTACGAAATCGCATAAATTCATATTCTTGCTCTGTCTAGACAAAGAAAGAGTAAAGTTTTGTGTAAAATGAATATAGCTATAGACGCTACTGATTAAGTGTACTAAGAATTTATTAATTTGTCAACTATGTTTTACGGCATTTGAGAAAATGTCGAGTAAGTTCTCAGATGATCACCATAAAAATTAATTTTAATAGTTAAGAATGACATAAAATCTGAACAATTTGTTCAACACATACTATAACAAGCTTGTCTGGTGTACGAGTTCCGCTGCAGCTATATACGACGACGCGGGTCATAGTTCATGGGAATAACGACATAGACACGGGAGCACCCGTGGGGTCACATTGAAACGGATCAACTGCCCGACTGCGATAAGATTCATGAACTATAAAAACGTTAGCTATAAGCTGAGAGGGGACATTTCGTAGCATAAAGAAATATAACGATTCTTACTCCGTGCTTCCGTTATATACTTAGGGTCGTTCAAAATTTACGGCTATCACAAAATATTTGATTTGATATTTTACCCGTTTATTATTTTGATGTTACTATAATAAAAAATTCTTACCATACTTAAGCGTTTTAACAGATTTAATTTTAAACAATTCCAAATTATATTCACCATTTTAAGATACTTTACACACACATCCCGAAATTAATTTAATGACAGGAGACTCGTAGCTAACTTCAGTAAGCGTGCGCTTTTCAAAAGTTACAAAATAAAAATACTTATTAAGTGTATTTCTGTTCAAGTGGAAAATTATGTTAACTAAACTGTGTTACTTGGCAAATATGAAAGGCACATTTTTAACAGCTGTAAACTTAATTCAAATAACACACACACACAGATTTATATATATATATAATCACAGACTCAGTAACCTTAGTATGTTTTATGGTAGAACTAATTATAATCTACTAAAAAAAACATTAGATTAGTTGATTTGCGACATATTATAAACCCTTCAGTGATTTGAACTCTAAGTTTACGTATGCCATAAAAATTTCCAGCATATTTGCTGGCTATTAACACGAAATATTCGTTGAATATTTAATTTTTTTTTTTTTTTCTTTTTTGGTCGCTTATTTCGATTTTAGAACGCGAGCTCGCGAGTTTGGAATGTCATTACGTTCTCAGCCTCGCGCCTAGTGTTGAAATTCAATAATTTTGTCATTCGGACGACATAAATTTGCAATTAAAATCAACCACGGATGCCAAATGCTTTCCGCGTTTACTTTTTCTTAACTTCCACGAAACGTTTTAGAAAAATCAATGTTATTTTATTGATGATTGCAGTTATAGAAATTATACTTTCAATATCTTATTTGTATGCTTGTATAAATATCTACTGCTTATTGATATGGTTGAGTACTTATATACATCATGCATCAATAAAAGACATACGTTCACTTCAACATATATTAACGCTTATTTTGTAACTATATTATTACATTTTTAACAATATATGAGTTAAAACAATGACCATAGATTATAATTTGAAGGTAAAAAATTATCTTATTTTTTTTTTGAAAAGCTGATGACTTGTTCGTAATTTGATTGTATATAATGTGTGTAAGGTATTAATAATTTATTTTGTATCGTATGCACGTCAAAAGTGGTCACTATCTGCATGACAATGTGTAATTTCTAGTAACAATTAATCGCGTCATGCCACGTGTTGTCTGTTGGCGAATGTAATGACTTTTGCGATCCCGTTTGTTGCTTGCGTTGGCAACGCAGCGGGCATTTGCCAAGTGCACGTCGAAATTACCCGTGAAAAATTAACAGTAAGTCATTCCGGTATTCTTACCTTTGATGTTCAAATAGAGAAGTGCTCATGCCATTAAACGTACATTGTTGCGATTGCAATTGTAAACACAATTAAATGGTAAACAATAAATTTCATATGCAATTACGAATTACTGTAAAATTAGTGATAGTTACAAATTTGAAAGAGCAACTAACATTTATTTCATTCGTTTTAAATGTGTTTGTTAAACGAAAGTATTTTAAGATGGCTTCCGCTTTACATAAATGATGACGTTAATTAATTACGAAGTAATCTATTTTTACTTTTTGATAAATTGAATCTATAACATACCTGCACTAAGCTAAGCTAATAAAATCAATTGATTATATTTGTATTATGTATAAAAGTCGAAAAAGTGTAGAAATGTGGGTGATATAAAATTTCGCGCATCAATTTTCTCCTCAATCAAACTCCAAATTGAAGCACTTGGCATCAATTTTAGCTCCAGTTGAAAATCCCACTGTGAACAGATCATCCATCACGCTATTGTGTCCCCAAACGACATACATACATACATACATAGAGATTTTATTCTTCCGCAGAAGAATAGCCGGTGTAACATGAAAGACTTGAGGAAGTGTGCGCAAAGTACCTTTCGCTGCTACACAACTATAAATTGACCCCCCCCCCCAACCCCAATGCAAGCGGAGAAAGTAAAATTGATGCTGGAACGCCCTCAATACGTCATACTTCACCCCCTACACTAGAACATAAAAGAACCCCTTGTTGTAGTTACTAAAACGACCGCTTGGCAATGCCTCACACACATTTCTCCAACGGTGAACTGGCAATGCTGTTTTATGTAAATCAAACATGCTGTCTATGTGTGATTCTTTTTTAAAAGATTACACATTATAAGCAGTGATTTTATTTAGAACCAAACTACGGGTGGTATTCAGATTTATTTTGTCCATTTTTAATTAAAAATCTAGGGTTTTTTACTTTATATATTTGGTAACACTTAATAAGTACATTACAAATCCATATCATGTAAACTAGAAAATAAATAACAAATTATCTAAATAGTGAACTATGGTCGAGCCGAGTGTGATATCTCGGTAAATATAGGTACTTACCGGTGTGGGATAGATAATTACGGTTTAAAAACGGTAAAAGGCGTAATAAATCAAATGGTACTACATTTCCTTTAAAAAAAAACGTAAAAAACCATTAGACGCAGGGTGATAAGAATATTCTGTGTTACAAGTTAACGTCATCTATTTGAAATAACGATGTTTTTATTACTAACTACGTAACGTTTGGTCTCGGGCTGTTTTTCCTTGATGCCAAAACAGCGGCACTCATTTCCGGTAACGACCGCACACAAAGGATCCAAACGCTTTTGTGGTTTCCGGTTCAAATACCACACTTACAAATACAGTTTCACATTACGCGATTGGTTATACACCAACAATTTCACTGGTTGCATTTATATTCCGTACAATTAACATCATTCACTTGCTATTTTCATTATTAAATTAACAAACATAACTTATTAAAACACACAAGGCACAAATACATCATAGAACAGATACTTTACTATATACAGGGACTCGTTGCTAACTTCAGTAAACGCACGCTTTTCAAATGCTAGCCACTAACTTATTATTATACGAAATGTTTATTTGTTAATTCTAAACGCTTTTGAAATATAGTATAGTGTGGAGCAGACAGTTTTATTAATAATACACAGTTTGAGAAATATTTTACCTGAGTTCCTTTCAAAACGGTTTTGTGCGTTTAACAAAACGTTTTCTTAATATAAACCCCCAAATTAGCATTTTTAAGAAGGCCAAACAAAGAATACCCTTAAGCACTGTTATACACCAGGTAATATTCTACCTGGCTACCATTTTCGTTTTTGTTTGAAATTTACGAGCAGTTCTAATTTTCGCACTGCTGCTTACCTAATTATGACATGCTTCACGTTTCTGCGTAATTACTCTACTTAAATAGTGTTTTTTATCATTGTATAAATCAAGATTGGTGGTAAAAATTAACGTTTTTATAAAAAACAAAAAAAAAATGTTATATTTAAATAATTAATACTAGTTATTCTATAATCTAAAAATAACGCAAAACACCTATTGTGTATTCAATATAAAAAACATCTATTGTTCGAAGCGTACGTGAGGGGAATCGATGACGTCACACCCCTATATAATTCCCCTTGCCGTTAGAGTAGGCTGTGTACTATTGGCACCATATGTAATGTGTAGATTAAACGACCTTTGCATGAATGTATATATTTATCGTGCATGCGGTTGTATCAGTTGACACAATTTCGTAATTTAATGGTGACAGATTTATGCAAAAAAAAAGTTGACGACTCGCTAATCATACCAATTGATTATTTCGTGTTTAAAATTCATAATTACAGATTCAGGGACGTTTTTAATAATATTTACAACAGAATTATTTTAGAAAATTCAGACATTTTATTTGTATGTAAAATCTTCATAAATATTTATGTAGGGTTTTCCACAATATGCAGTTGGTAACACTCACTTAATAAGTGTTTTGGCCACATAACTGAACAGAGTTGCGAATCATTGATAAATATTGTTTGAAATGCGGTAAATACGATTTAAATTACAAATGTATTTCACATGTTCAACCGCTTTTATAATCATAAAAATAAAGTCGATATATTGGTAAAAAGAATATCGCAGTTTTAATAATTGTAAATTATATTACCCGTATATATATACTGGTATTTTCTTTTTCATGAATATTAATTATCACGATTACGATTTGCCACCATATTTGTAGAAAACACTATTAATCGAGCATTAATGACTTTTTTTTAACTTTCAACGCGCAATTTAATAGATGATAGAGAAATCAAGTCAAACAAGAAAATTATTATGTTATTTTCGCTAATTACGTCTAATTAAAAACCGATTTAACTGTGTGAAAAAAAAACTCATTTGAAATGTATCTTTATGCCAAAGCGAAATTATGATGAACATATTTATAGATAATCCTGTTTTAAAACAATTTTGATGTGATCGCTCTATTTCTGCTACGAGGAAGAGCCAACAAAAATCATTTTAGTTTTCAACAGCTTACAAAATCATCACGAGACCACAGGTCAACAATTTTGGCGTTTCGCCAACCCTGGCAACACCAATTCATAGCATCATTCGTCAAGCTATAAATATGTTCGGAACAATTAAATATATTTTATTGCTTCGGCATAGCTGTCTGTACGATTTTAATTTATTTAAACACCCAACCCAAATTACATCTGTACACATTTATCCCATTCAAATTTTATATTATTTGTAAACTCAACCGACAAACATCTCGAAATTAGCAAACAAACACATGAAATCAGCAACAGTTTCACTTTCAAGCTTACAAGTCATCAAATAGAACAAAAATTGTAATAAATATTGTAAAACTCTAAATGAGTACGCGTTGCACTGAGTGAGTAATTGAGTGTCTGATGTAACCAATGAGCGTGCTGGAAATTTTAACCAATCACGTGTTAATACTTGTGTAGTATATAGGATACTAGATAGGGTTGGAAATTTAAATGTTTTCTAGACTAGGCGGTTGAAAAATGATGAAAAAAGTGGTTAAACATGGAATTATCTTATGTTGAATGTACGGCAAAGCTTCCGTTAAAAGTGTAATGCGATGATAGGAATGTTGTAATCTGACAACGGATATACAAAGTGTATGTTTATTCGCCGGGGAAAGATTGCGGTGCGTGTACACCGTTTTCACATTAAAACAGGTCGGATTACATATGCAGGGGCGTGGTGGAATATAAGCTTTGTTAGACATTATCACCGCGTGCGGTTTTTGCTGACGGTTTACCAGAAAACAACGCCACCAGTATGATGGGTGTTTATGCATGCAAACTTTGTGCATACCGATGTGGGTATGCATGCATATTTGTGTATTTGCACTCAAGTCATTCCGTGCATTTGATTCATGTTGCGGTCTTTCGGCAATTTTCCTTGCCACCATTTTCTAATTTTGGTTTATTTTTTTGACTGCGTTCAAATACCCTACGGGTTACCAATTGACACAAATACGAAAAACGCATTTTTCGTTTTGCTTTCGTCGCTCGACCGACCGCAGCGCTACGTGAAAAGAACGGAAAACTACACAAATTGTGCAATTTGTCACTTGGTTCTAGTACACCATTAATTTATTTTACTGCTTACACGCGCGAGGCATTTATTTTTTTAAAAACTATTTTAATATTTTTACACACACATTTCATTTAAATGCTAATGGTTCACATACTCCTACGTTTGGAGATAATGTCCTAAGTCTGTCTTAAAGGAAGCATTAAAATGCGCCTTATATATTTGGTCATCCGATGCCTTGTGTAGTTGTATGGATTGTTCGTGTTCAGTGTTCACAAATCCGCTTATGACTGATTATAGGCGACCTACATATATATTTCACGATTGCTCTTTAATACCCTCGTTGCACTACCGTAATATATTTTCATTCCTTAAAATAATTATTAGAATTTACGTTCCTAGTATGAGTCCGACATAATAAACCGTGCTTTAGGGTTTTTTACACATAAACTAGCGTCGCCCATTTTAAGCTCATGCTCTTTCTTTGTCTATATGTTGAGTAGACAGAGTAAGAAGATGAAACTGAGCGACGTTGAGTGTGTGCTCCGAATAGAGCTGCATGTGACTTATCACATGGAGTTAGTTGAGCATTGTGATTTATTTCGATGACCCGCTGCGTAAATGGTGTAAGCCAAATCGACTACAAAATGTGTGTCCTAATAGAATAATTTTAAAATGATATAACGACACAAAACAGTGTGTTCGCGTGAAAGAAGTCGTAATAAATTTATAATTTAAACCAGCTGTAGAAGTTGGCGTGACAGCTCGCCGGAAATAGTAAATTATTTCCATATTAGGTGCACCGACATCACAGTAGCCTTTGATGGTTGTAATTACATACACACACACACATACAAACATACACATCAAGTTCCTTTTACGTTTGTTTGTGTGGTAGATACAATTACTCTACACACTCACACTTACATATAAGAATTATGTAATTGAGATGTTTCTGTATAGGCACGCCACATTAAGTGTATGCGATTGTTTGTTTGTTTATGTAGGCGTTTCTATTGTCATTTGATACCTATATTAATATTATTAATTAAAACTCTTATATGTTGCTATTTTAATCTTGTTTAGACAATTATTACAATCTTTTTGTAATCTACAACGTACAGTTTTATCACAAATCTATAAGTGTATCGAACATATTTGTACTAATATGTTTGCGATTTATTAATAATAATAATTATAATCCTGTTTACAACTTTTTTACAAACAAAAAAAAATTTACGTATTTTATAAATATATTATATTTATAAATAACACTGACCAATTATATTTTAGTTTATTGATTTAATACAAATATACATAATGTGCAAAAAATAAATCTCTAAATGTGGTAACAGTATAAGCTATTTCCGTTTACAATAAAGTGGTAATTTTGAAATAGGAGCGAATATGACAATAAAAACGAATTTGCCTATAAGCAGAAAATAAAATGTAATAATAATACATAATAAAATGTTACGGCAATTTTTTTGTTTCGTACAAGAAAAAAGCTATTATAAAAATAACATCGCCCATAAAAAGTTAATATGACCATTTCATAGCCGCCTACGTTTATGTATCCACCTACACAAGCCTAGGTCACTACGCAGCAAGACATGTCAAATAAAGCATAAATAAACAAGTATGTATGTGGAACTTGTTCGCATAAATTATCCTTTGAAATGGCAATTGACAGATAAATGTTTTATCTGAAGTATGTGATAGGTGTTTTATTCCCAGATAAAAACATGATTTTTATTGGTGTTCCATCGAATTTAAAACATTGCCACTTATTAGTTTAAATATGTGTGACTTTCTATTGTAACCGATTTTTTGAAAGCTGTTGCCATCAATTGTTTGCGCGATGACGCCAGAGTCCACATAGCACCGGATATATAAAAGAAAATTATGACTTTTGAATTTGTGCATAAAATGTTTATGTACTAATGAATATTTATAGGGTTTAGCGAGTTCTTGGAACTTTTGTTGCTTCTTGTTAACTATAAATTATAAAACACGAGATAATCCCCACATCATCAATTTTCATTCGCTGTGAATGATGAATGAATGAAATAAAGAATGTCATAAAAAAAAAACTCCATTTTACTATACAATATGCGAGACTATACATATATAATTATTTTACTTCCTGTTTCATTGTGTGTGACAAGTTATAAATAATTAATTTACATAAGTTCAATCAAAATGTCTCCACATTTTTTTTTATTATATACTCTTTAAGTGTCCTATTAAATAACGATGATACACGAATGCATAGCGAATATAACCGACTGTATTTAATAGATTTGCGAAAGTTTATCAATTGAATTACGTCGGCGTAAATCGTACTTTAGTCATTTTTTTTACTTTAAGTAATATTGACACAATACTGTATCAGTATTCATAACTGTAGGTGTCTGTAGCAAGCATATGTATATAATTCGACACGAATGACTTGTGTATTTTATACACGAGCAACATTTGTGTGGCTTCGAGAACCATATAAGGTAACTTGAACCCTTTATCCGACTCATAATCGCATTATTGCTCAAATCCTTCCCCCTCGAGCTACAAATACGTGCTAGCTTTGCGTTAAATTTACTAATTAATTGTCCACATTTTATTTCCACACGTCGGAAATGTTTTCTAGAAATATAATAACAAATAGAAAAAAAAATTAAATTAACGAGTTTATGTTAGTGAAGATAATTCAAGCGTTTCTACCTAACAAAATGAAAGGTTGATTCTAATGTATGTATGTTAAATACATCTTCTTCTTAATTGGATGTGTCTACATTACAGTGGCTTGTGTTAATTAGTTGTTCTTACTGACGTTGGCTTAAGGCATATAAGCAATTCTTGATGTTTCTCTTGTTTGTTTTTGGAATTTGAATTTCTTTGAGTCAATTTTCTAAATATGATTTGTTAGATAAATTGATTGATTAATAGTTATATGTTGTTGTTGCAGGTATGTAATCAAATTATCCAAATACTGGTCATCTTTTATATATAAGGTCTGTCAATTTGGTTTAAGATTTGATTAGTTGTAAAGTAGTGATTCCGTCATTGTTTAAATGAAAAGCAATGTATTATAGTTCGTTGAATCTATATGTGTGTGCGTGTGTGTGTGTGTGTTGACAACGTTGGGCATCTGTCAGCACGAATAGCTTTCACACAATGGCATTCATTCTGTATATAGCAAGGCAAGCAAGACGGACAACAACGACATTGTTATTTGAGTCAACCATGAGAAACTAAACGTGACTACGTGATTTTCATCCAACACAACTGGGATTCTGATGCTTCGTTTTGTAATATGATCAAGTCACCTATAACTTTGTTGACTTAATCACTTTTTCTGCCATTTTACACGTCTAAAATATTAATTCGCGCTACACCAATTATATACATATATAACGATATCTGGATCCATAACACATACAACAAAATACACATATTTATATTACACCTTAAAAAAGCTATTTTGATAACACTTATCTCTCTTTTCATACATTTCTACATTTCTAGTATATTTAACCTATTAAATACAAGTACACGTGTTTGTAATAAGAAGAAAACGTAAGCAGACTCGTAGCTAACTTCAATAAAGCCGTGCTTTTCAAAAATTACACTACGTATTATTTAGTTTTGTAATATAAAATATTGTACATTATCAATTTATTGTATTTTATATATTTATGGTATAAAATTTTCGGTATAATAAAACCTACTTATGTATAGATAAATGTGTAAAAAAAATCGTTAAGTCCTTGAGGTAGTGTAAACACGATAGCTAGGTAATGCATTTAGTGAGATTACAAAACATTACAAAACACTCATAAATATGTTAGTTGTTATCATAATTATGCTGTTTCTAATTTACATAAATTACATGCTCAAATGTGTTAGCAATTTTGTCATACGACATAAGAACACTTTTAATTGTACTCTTTTTGGTATCGATAACAAAACCATCTGAAATGTCCTGCATAAGACTTTCTTATAGTTTTCTTCAAATAGACAAAATTATTGCAGGAAAGTAATTTTAAAATAAAAACGCTTTCCAAAGATCAACATAAAAGGTTTATACGTTTTTTTAAGTAGGTCTTGAAAATCCAATCAACTAATAAAGGATTCGATTGATTTACAACAGCGTTCTTTTTAAAAAAACAAGGTCGATATGCTCAGCCACTTAAAATTAATTCGGGCACTGAGTCGTAAACTATTTATTACCTTTTAACTACCGAATATTTAATCAATTACCACTTCGCTCTGGTTGTACCAGGTAAAATTAATTAAAACTTACTAATCAATTAGATATAAAATGGAAGCTATAATCAAATTGAGAAATTTCGCAAAGACAAAATTTTAAGTTGTATGTGTTTTTAAGCAATCAATTAAATACACGTGTCGAGTTTTTTATAAAACTACATTTTGTTACATTCGTAATTATTTATTAATGTAATAAATTAATCTTATAGACAGGTGATTATATTAAAACAAGATTTTGAACTATACAATAATAATATTGTTTATCCGTATATGTCGCCTGCGGCGATATAGTTTAAACATATATTTATACTGTAATCGGATAAATTACAGGTGCACAAATGAGGTTAAACTATGTCAAGAAAGGTGAACCATTAAATATAATATTAATTGAGTGTTTTGCAATATTTTTCATTAATTATCTATACGTAATTTATTATTAATTTGCCGTCAATTATTTTCTAACAAGCTTGATTTTTTTATTGGTCGTTTATTCTTCTCATACCCCGCAGAAATGTGACCCTTGTCTGGTTTAGTAATTCTGAGGTTTTGTTCAGTGAATATTTCAACCCTATCCCTTACCGAAGTAACCCTTTCTCTGAAGTGCATCAACTCCTAGAAGCACATTGACTGTAATAGCTCTAGTTGGTTTGCTTACTTGAAATGCCAACCCTTTTCGACAAGGGTTAGACAGCTTTTCCGTCTGCTATTTTAAATCGCCTCACCCCTCATTTATTTCCAATATCCGTTTGACATATTTGCTACCAAACATTTATTCCACTCGCACTCTCAAGCAAATACTACGCATATTGAATTTTATCTACTCAATTATATATCCATTCTCATCTTAACAATTCGGAGTTCTTTATACAGACTTTACTTTTTTATTGTCGTAAATTTCGCGTCGATTTTTTAGATAAATTGTGATTTGTTGGTGTTTTTTTGATTTATTGGTATTGGGCGTAAGTGTTCTATATAAAGACAGACATGCACCCACACAAATCTAGGTGTATCGTTTGGAATTGAGTGTGAGAACCAGAACAATACTCGGTTCACAAAACCACTGTCAAAGTTGATTGTTTTACTATATTTAGAAAGTTTCGAATCATTATGGTTTGTCTTTTGTACAATTTGAACGAGTTATATTTGCTGTTGATGCAAAATTTGTAAATTTGTTTAGTTCGTCTAACGTAAGTAAATGTTTTATGAATTGTTTCAAAATTTTCCTTGCATCATTAATCTTTTGTCTAAGTTTCTATGTATAGCTCTTTGTGTTACACACAAAGAAAAATAACCAAGTTGGTAAATTTATGTGTAGATACTTGGCAATAAGGCGCCTATATTTTATACTTTGAACGTAAATGTTGGTGCAATGTCAAAAGTAGCAATTATTTCGCTTTTATTGCGTTCGGATTATTATAAAACAAATAAACAATTTGTGTTTCTGTGTTTATTTTCATAAAAATATATTTAAGCTTATGCGTCACATGTGTCGCTAATCAATATTCATTCTACATATCTTATTTTCTTATGATCTAATTAATTCCTTATAAATATATATTTAATTACTTCAGTTACCAAAATTAAAAATATCTTGACTAACGATAATTTAAATTAATTATATTAAAATTAATTCCGACATTACATTATAGTTCTGGTCTATGATTTTCCAAATTAAAATGTTATAAAATATTTGATGCTATTTAAATGGGAAATTTTAACATAATTTTAATTGTAAATTACCATATATTAGTTAAGTTTTATTCTACACTTAAATCGAGGTAGGTGGTGCTAATATTTGCTTAAAATAAAAGCTTAAGCAATCCCTCGATTTGCAACAGAAGCTATAATTACTATAAACAATATGTCCAAACTACTATCTATTCTGAAGAAATCGACTCCGCCCACTGTAATTTCGATATAGATTTATGAAACCATGACAGCAGTGCTTTTTAAGCATTCCAAACGCCACCCATGTCGTACTCTCTTTCGCTCTCTGTTTCGCTCGAAGAGATCCCTTTGTTGTGGCTAACTTCACACTGGTTCTCCATCCTTGTCGTCTCGACCCTAATAACGAACGGTCATCATTCTGCCTAACCGTGAAGTCTATAAATCATGATGCTCCTATTTTGTAAATAGCTGTTTTCTTTGATGACCAGTCATAGGGGTTTCCCTAGTAAATTATATTTAAACTTTTGCTGTGGTCGCTAAATACCAATGACAATACATACCTACTACATATTAAAACGTAACGATCTTTCTTATTATCCTTCCTTCTTCGGCCAGGAAACGCGAAATGATAATACGGAGAATTGATGTTAAATTATAAGAATCTTCTCATTCTGTTTGGTGATGATGATTTGCTAAAAATAATTTTCTCTGTTTCAGAGTAGCTACGTACTGCACGCAGTCGTGATCTTTGGAAGTATCTAAGTGGTGACCGAATGTGTTGGTGGTGTATGTTTGTGGTGCGCGCCAATCGTTCCCAGTGAGTCGGTTAGAAGTGGTATAGTTATTGGTTAATAGTGACCCATCATCGCATTCAGGTGATGGCCATAAGTGCAATGGTGGGTGCTATGGCAAGTGTGGTGCGGGGTGCGGTGAGTGTCGCGGCCCGGCGCTGCGCATGGCGACCCCAATGAGAGACAGCTCGCTGGACGGTGGCCACCGACCGAGGGTGGCGGACACTAGGACCACGGCGAAGGCAGACTCCACCAACTTCGAATACGATGACAACGAGTGGGACATCGGTATAGGTGACCTGATCATTGACTTGGATGCTGATATAGAGAAAACGAACGAGGGTGCTGCCGCCGCAGGCAGCAGCATGGCGTCAACGGGCGGCGGCGGCGGACCCACCGCCTCCACGAAGTCGTCCACCGCCAAGCAATCAGCCGCACAGGCTGCCGCTGCTGCAGCTATGGCTGTCGAGCATTCGGCGACAGTCGACAAAGGATTAAAGATGAAGATCAAACGGACGAAACCGGGCACCAAAACATCGGAAGCCAAACACGAGATCGTCAAATCGAACGAACTTCAGAACGGTACAGCCACAGGAGGAACAGACTTGCCTGGTGCAGCCACGGGTGCAACGGGTGCCGGCAATACTGTCGCAGCTACTGCCAGTAGTACGGGTAATGCAACAACAAACTCTGCCAGTGGCACGACATTACCAACCGGGGCTTCAGGACCAAGCAACTCCGTAACAGACTTAAGTTCAAAAACAGTTAAACCAACAGTGCAAACAAACAGTACGAACAATAGTGGTGCGAAACGCGGCTCTAGTGGCCACAGACGTGATAAGGCGCGTGATAAACACACAACGGGTGGTAGCAGTTCGGACAAACCCAGTCCAAAACCTGCAGCCGCCCCCCAGCAACCAAGCACTCCTGACGTGAACGGTGTAGTGCGAGTTGGTAGTGCCCCTGCGAATCCCCAATCGCAAACGCAACGACCCGCTACTCCGCAACAGCAGCGAGTTGTTTTCCCCGCGAGTGCAGGTCCAGGACCACCGGTCACGACGGCACCCAACACACCGGGACCACCGCCTAGCCCTGCGGCCGCGACCGCACAGGGATCCGCGGCGAAACCGGAACAGACCAAAGTTGCCACGGTTGTCATTATGCCTTCTCCTGCAACGCCTGAGGATCGCTGTGGATCTCCACCACCTGCCAAAAAGTTGAAGACCACCACTTCCAACGACACTAAGGTAGGAACTTTCAACACTAGCTCATTTCTGAAGGGTGCATTTTTATTTAATTTCCCACTATGGCTATAGTAAATTCGAATAGATAGAACGACAAAAGAAATTTATATAGTCATTACGGTTAATAATCTATAAATCAACTGTGTATTCTATAAGTACTATGAAACAGTATAAATACATTTACGTGTGCTTGTATTTCTGTTACCGTCATTAGCGACTAGACACTAATTAGTGGACAACATACATATTTACATGCAAGTGTACTTACACAAAATACACTACAAGTACAATATATTTAGAAGCACTGCCATATTGTTCAACCATTAGCTCAGTTATATCTTCACAAAACACACCTTATTTTCGACATGCTTTGTAACTGATACGGTCGCACAATATAGAAACAATCGAAAAATCACCAAGTCATTTCTAATCCAGCTACCGTATATACCCCATATGTCAACATGCTCATCGGCGATAATTTTCATGGTCCCCTAAAATAATCTATTCACAGATGCCTCCTCGCTTTATATGGTCGCTGTGTGATGTAGTCGGCTTCTATCTGCTTGCTACGATCTAAATGCTAATGGCCAACGAAGTTCGACTGTAAGCCGCCTGACCATGGAACCGCAGGTCAAACAATAGTATTCCCGTCCCCGCCCTGTTTGCTCGTCCCTAAAAGCGTCCCATGCGACCGACTGAATTCGTCCCTAAGGGCGTATTCAGCTAACCGTGAAATCTGGTCGCTTGTAGTAAGTCACGTTGTCCTTTTTCTACCCATCGCGGTTGGGTTCTCTTTGTTATACTCATGAAGTTTCGAAGTATGTTCCATCTTTCTTTTGGTTTCAGAACGATGTATATCGTTCCTTTTTGGATTTCCGTCTTTTTCTTGCTCACAACTTTATGTGTTCCACACAAAAGTAGTTTGAGATATTGTATTTTCTTGCCAGTTCGGTATTCTTTGCATCCTTCTAGTTGTAAGACTCTCCTTGTCTACCCCTACAGTTTTTTTTTCCCTAAAGGTGTCCGGACTCTAGCGAATTCATCTTCTATTTTTTACGTGATTTAGGATTATGCTGCATCCCTAACTATTCGATTTGTATCTCCCTTTTTTTTCGAACGATAGAAAAAGTCTGCCTTTTTTTATTCCTTTGCAAAGATGGTAAGTCTATTATTTGAAATAGATGATCCATTTCTTTTCAACTAATAGAAGCTGAGGAATTAAATATTTACATCTCTTTTCAAAAGCACTAAGAAATTCGACATTTTTTCTTTTTATTAATAACTCTTACAGTCTACCCTTGTCCATGTTTCTATCCTTATTTATCCATGTCTTCGCTTTATCTTATTCATATCTTTCCGCATACTTTTGTCCGTTTTCTGTTCTATTTATCCTTGTCCCACTTGCAATCGTTAGTTGTTCTATCTTTATCTGACCTATATTGTAATTCCGTTCGTCATCCTTTTCCATCAACAAAACCCTGTATCGCCATTCTTTACTAGCAACCAAACTGTTTAAGCTCTCCCTTTTCAACTCATTGAAGCTTTTTATGCATTATCTTTGTTCAACCACAGGGCATCCTGTCGTCAATGACGTTTTATTGTCGGTTTTATCATGCTATTCTTGTCTTTCCGGCCATGCTATTTCACTCAGTTTTTATCTTTGGGTTCCTTATCTCATTTAGATTTTCAATGTCCTTTGCTCGTTGTTATTTTTTTATACATATAATAATGTCTCGTTAAAAGGGTATATTTTATTTTGCTTTTGACATTTGGAGATATTTTTTTTTCTTGTAGACACTATTCATAAAAAGTTGATGTATTTTCAATTACATGGTGGTGTTTTTTTTTTGTACCACAAAAGCAGTAATATTTATTTCATGTCCATATCCCGTAATGTGTTCTGTACTAGAAACGTATTACATATAGCGTGCTACTTAATCTAGATAATGATCATTACTACGGCGTCATACTGTGGACGTAGAGTAGAATATTTATATGCTTTTAGAAACACGCAAACTTTCAGTTTTTATTACCCTAAAAAATTAACTACACCGAAATATGTTAAGCGTATCGAACATGAACATTTTCGACTAAAAACGGTTTCTAAAGACGATTTGATTTATTTAAATGTACAATAAACGAGTGGTAAGTTTCTATGTGGTTGACCTTTATACACTTGATTTTATTGAGTAATTTAACTGTCGATCAAATATATTTACTCATCTTATGAATAGCAAACACATGGTACAATGTCGCGCAGTACTCAACAACCGATTCTAAAAACTCGGCTAATAAAGTTGGAATCTTGTACAGTGCTGACTTCCCACGGTTATAGAAATAAATATAAATAATATTAAAAACAAATTAAATGTTATTACTTATTTGCTTTGTAACTATAAATACCATTCGGTCTCTTTTTATTTTAACATGTATACATATATGCATTTACAATCCATAAATAGCAATGAGTTAATTCACTCAACCGCGATACAAATTCCACACAAATTGTTTCACAGCACGAATATAACACACTTTCACATACATAACCGTTTCTATTCATCATTGTAACTTTATTACTTGTTCGTACCATATACCTCCCATTCACATATTCATATTTTTCCGTTAATCAAATCAAATAGTTAACACAATAACTGAAAATTTGCTATTAAGTTAGTATATTTAACACTTTATTATATGTTAGAACAACTAGACATAGATAACCGTTGGCAGAAAAACCGTTGAGTAAAACTGTGCTTGGCTTAAGTATGTTCGCGCCTAATTGCCAAAGGTTGCCCTTAGCGTAGCTAACTTCACATTAGCACGCTTTTTAAATGTTAGTAAATGAAGCAAAAAAACAATATGGATAAAAACTAAATGTATTACTATATTATATTGTATGGTTTTTTTTTGTAATAATTGTATTCCGGCATTTGTCAATAAGTCAATTAACTATAATAGGTTTTCGTTTCATGCACGAGTTACGCGAATAATACGATTGATTGATTCCACGACTTTTGTAATAATGCAATCGCGATTCTTATAAATAGTTATTATTATTATTATTATTATTGTATGTTCGTAATAGACAAGTTGCACGTTTTGTGATTTGTGAAAACATTTCAACTATTTTACCACAACCCGCAAAACAGCTCAGGGAATTCTCTTTCGTTTACTAGAGCGAACGATGTTTGTTCCAATTTAAAGTAAGGTAAACCATTTCGTATTATGCTCCCGGTTGTTGTGACAAACGTTCCGGTATAAACCGTACCCGGAAACGGTTATACACCGGTAGGTCCGGCACGTGTAATGTCACGTGACCTGCCAGCCGCCGTCGCACCGGAATCAATACTGTGGTCGATCCGGTGGCCATGTTCCGGAGGGTTAACAAAGACAATCATTCGAACCACCCTTCCCCACAACCTATCGTTTGTGTTCTGTCTTGCTATTTATTTTTTTTATATTAGATTCACCTTTATCCAATTAGTGCTTGATAAAAAAGAACTTTTACAAGTTTGGCTTATAAATATGTTGTGGTTTCGCGGTGTAAAATCAAAGAATAATTAATTGAAACAGCATAATTAATTTCACAGAGACATCTTCGTTTGATGTATAAAATAATTACGTAGGTGGATTTTAATTACTAGTAATGATGTAACGAAATTTAATATCCTTGAGACAATGGTTGTTTTTGTGAGAGTTTTAGTTGCAATTTGCATAATTATGGGTTGCAATAATTGAATTGTTACGCTTATAAATAAACACTCCTTTGTAAGCTTTATTGAATTATTACGAAAACATTTGACGCTATTTTGTTTAATTTTGGTTTTTAAGTTCACTCAAGTTATGCACTGTAGAAGTATTGAGTGATTTGTGATGTAATAAAGTTTTAAGAGACAGTCGTAAGGTTTTATTTGCAAGTATTGGTTGTTGAAGAATTTATTAATTGAGTTATATCAAAGAAAAACTTTCCACTCTTTAAAAGTTCATACTTTATTATGTAGTTAAGGCGAGCCTAATTTAGATGTGAAAATAGTCGATTAATAGTTGCTATTAACTTAAGAGATACTAAATTGGTGCTTCAACGAGTTTCTCATTTAAGTTAATCGCAACCAACAAGTTTTACAGTTGGATGATTTTCATCATTACTGTTTGTTGTTGAAAGAAATAAATGTGTTTGAGAAAGATGTACGAGAGAGAGACTTGATTTTATATTACTTCACAAACCCAAACTAGGAATTGTCGAAATAAATTTTAATTTAACTTTAAGCTTAACTTTAGTAACTACATTATTAAGTTAGTGTAAGTTTTACGTATATCATTCTTTATTGTAATTATACAAGGAAACTAACAGAATAATTTAATCCTAGTTATTTATATGCATAGAACATTTATAAATTAGCATTTTAATGTTTTCGACGCATAGATAATTACGGTTTGATATCGTATACCATTTATGTCATCACAAAGCAATAACCGGCCAGCAGTACTAAAGCATTAAGCGCACTGCTGTTGTATGAAAAGATTCTTTGTTTGGGAACCATTGTAGATCATAGATATCGCAGATATGATCGACTTTGAAATATGCCGTTAATAAAGAAGAATGCTATTGTTCCATTGTTAACAAAAGAACCGCAAAGGTAAGCCAATTGTCTTCGGAAGTGATACAGTACATTACAACACAATTTATTAGAAAAATGCATTTTTCATGCAACTTAAATACAACTATAGCTTTTAATATTATTTAATCAAAAAGTATTATTTATAAGTCAGTCACGCGACAATAATAGTTTTACTTCTTTGAACAGATATGGCCATTTTGTATGCTTTGTACCGTATAATTAATGTAATAATTGAGTGTTTTTGTGAAAGTCCTGATCGGATTCACTTGATGCACAAGCGAAAAATGCGACGATTATCATTAAATGATTCCGTTTGGTTGTTCGTGCACGCGTATAGGTGAGTGCAATCAGTTAAAACATCTACCACAAACTCTCGTTCCCGTGTCCTATATGCCATCCGCTAAATTGCTTTTAATTAATTTCCACATTGCCTCACAGCGTTTTCATCGACCCGACAATCCGCAACATTTTGCGAATTATATATATTTTTTTTACAACTGTTTATTAAATAAAAACATAACTCAAAGCAGTTCCGGTTTTTTTTATAAATGCAGGCATGATTTTTTTTTGACGTAACGAGATTCGGTGCTAATCTAAAGATAAAAGTCACGCACTGCGCTATTTAATGAAAACAGCAGGAGATGCTGAATCCTACTTTATCAGCGCTGCTCTGAACAATAAAGAGTTTAATTAAGGTAATCTTACGTTGGCTTTAAAGCTTCTGCAGCAGACAATAGGGCTCGATTAGTAGCGGCAGCCACCATTTAGGAGGAAATTTGGAAGCATTTTAGTGATTCACATTCTACGGAGTTACTTCCTCTAGTTAGAGGAGATTGTCTCAGAAATGATGAATCACAAATTTCTAGATGGAATTTATTAATCCAGTATTTGAGAGACAATTAAGTTTTAGAGTTCGAGACATTTTTAGTGATTTTAGAGTTACTTATTAGAAGAGATGGATGTGGAAAATAACAAATCAGAAGAAGAAGAAGAAATCTATAAATTGTTGGTGTATTATAAAAGTAACAGAATGATTTGAGGATAATGTAATGAACGTTGAAAGAATTCCCTAGTTAGGATAAAACCTATTTTACTCTTTCAACGACAAGGACATTGGTGAATTCCCCGAGTTGACACCATTAACGAGAAAGAGACCCCGAATTGCTGAACGAAATGAGTGCAGGTTTTAACACGTGTCATTACTCTGTAGAACAAACGCCATCTAGCGTAGAGAGAGTTCGTTCAGTTGAAAACAATTACCTCGAGGGAATTATCAGTGTGGCTGTGAGCACTTCAAGTTATTAAAGCTTACGGGTTGGGGGCAGGAAGGGGGGGTAGAGAGACATTTGCCCCAATGTACTAACGGACAAGCTGGCTGGAATGAGGGTTGTTTGTGACACAGCCGTTATACTAGCTACAGTTTTATGCGGTAGTTCCGGCGTTCGCTGTTCGTTCGAACGAAATGAGGAGTTTCTCGTCGGGCTTTGGGGAGTTGGGGATTACGGATACGTGCCTGCCAACGCTGACGAGGGGCTGGACTGACGTCAGCGCTTCACGCGGATTAAATCTAGATGGGGCATAACCGTCGACAGACAGATTATTTTCAGGGTGGAAGGTGGAGGGTAATATGGTGCATTTTGGCAATTAGTTCAAATCTAATAAAAATCATTGTTTATAGATACAAATATCAATAAATGCTAAATGATAATTTTAATCGCGTAATTAAGTGAATGTTTATTATATGCAAAGACTATTTACGAACATTGAATAACTCAATTCACCTTGGACCGATGAATTAAAATTATAAATTGTAATCAATAACAGAAATGCATTTAGAAACTAGCACATTTGACTAATTTTTCGAGTCTATTTTCAATGTTGAAATATAAATGTCCGTGACCCCGCAGTGAGTATGGCTCAAAAGTTATTCCTTTGGGGCCAATTAAATGGAGCAGTGACGTCATGCGTAGCTTATTCATGCTGCTTGCCATACACGTGTATACTGCCTGTGGTGTTAAGTTGGTATTACATTATATTACAGTATACAACGGGGTTAATACTAGGTGTTTGGTGTTATATTCAACACTAACGGCGATGGTTGAACCACCATATGCGTTCTTGAGTCTCTCATGGGAATCTAGTGTGACCTTTGCCCGCACATATTATATGTTCTCTCTAAAGTACATAATTGGGAATATGAAATGAAATACTTGTACAAATCATATACACTGCGCTAAACACGTTTCCTACACTAGCTTTCCTTTATAAAGAAAATTATAGTGTGAACCGACCATGTGCTACCATCTAGCGCGATAGCTCGCTACTTAATATATAAATAGCGTGATTTGTGATTATTATATTATTCGAAATATGCACGCACTACACAATATTTATTAATTATAAAATATGCTAATATGTTATTTTGTGTAGATAAACATTTAAATAAATTATTTAATCTACATTTCAAATACATTAAATTTAAATGTTAATAGCGATGTTTTAATAAGACATATTTGCATTTTATTATGTTTCCTAATTATCCGCGGCCCACTTGCCAAGATATTTATTTTATTTACTAATAAATTGTAAATTAATATTCAAAATATTCTAATATTTTAATTCAAGTGTATTTTGGCATTATTAAATGAATTTTGATGTAATTGGGATTCTAATCTATGAATATGTATATGTTTGAGAGATAATAAGTTAGAGTATGTTTGTAATTAATTTAAAAATAGAGCGAAATAAAATGTACATGGATGCAATATATGTGGGGGCATTTCACGTGGTAATTATAATTAATGATGTAAAATCATTAGGGTGTCGTGTTTGGTGCTGTTTGCGTAGAAATTTAGCATGGGAATACACAATGTTCTATATGCGAAATGATTTGTACCAGTGAGTGTATGAGTGCGGTAATTAGCTATGTTCATTATGAGCCGGATATGTTCGATGTAATTAGTGTTTTGACATTAAAATATAATGTATATACGTTCCGCGCGATTCATTACAGCACAATGTGCTTGGTAAACACACTTTTACTAAACTATTATTGCGTACATTGTACTCAGTGCAGATACTCTAGATATTCTAAGTAGGATACTAAACGAGATACTAAGTCACTTCGCAACTACTTGCATACACCTTTGAGTAACATTGCAGGTTGCATGATATGTAGTTATTATGATTAATTGCAATAAAAAACTAAATGATATTAATCCTTTGACGATTAATCACATAACTAATTATATCATTACATAATTTCCATAGAATTAAAATGAATTATGCTAGAGATACCATTGTCTGCGGCTTTCGTTGTATATTGCAATCAAGTTTTGATAAATAATTACTCGAAATTACACTCCAGCGAATACAAAACAATTACCTTTCAGGTGTAATAATAATTAATAACTTTGATTTTTATGATTATAATCATTTGCATTATATCCCATTTGGATTGTTTACTATAATTATATGCCTATACAAACTTGTCACCAACGTTATTTATCACCACATAATTATAGAGTTCGATTATTGATATTTATATATCTGTCACAATTATAATTGACTAAAATGTTTATAATTAAAAATAAATTTAATCGTGTATATGAATTATAAAATTTCGCTCGTATAAAATCAAAATAATTTAGTTTTTATTTTTATAAAAAAGATTCTTTTAACATTTAAATTTAATTAGCGTGGTTCGTCTATGTATCAAAGAGATATGTTGTTTATTTGCTTTCGTAAAGCTTGACTCGTAATAGAAGTGCACAGATTAAATTTCATAAAACGAGCTTCCGCGTTACGATATTAAAATGAACAAAACGAACTCTGAACATATTTAAGAATTTTCTAAAACAACCCCCTCCCCCCCTCAGCCTCCTGTATGTATACATATCTTTGAAATAAATTCCACATAAAATACATTTCGGATTTGAAAATTTTTAATGCCCGTAAACCGTTTGCAAAACAAAGTGAGTGAAACGTATAAAATACACGTAAACGGTAGAACGTGGTATTACTAGGGCTTTGCAGACCCTTGTTTTTTAGAGGTACTGCGTATGGGGGGGACCCCATAATCCTCTTTACAAAACGTGTGCGAGTTTAAAACCAGATTAAATAGAACAGAACGCGAGATCATCTCTTTGTGTGTCATTTCAACTGTAACGAAAAACAAAAATGATTTGATACCCCAATGTTGATTGAAGTTATTTTAGACTACCAACCCCGTGAACACAAATACTCGAAAATTAGTTTATTGCAATACGGTGATATCGATCTACGAAATGATTTACACTTTGAGGTGTACGTCTAGTCGGTAGCCATTTGTTTTGAATGCAGCGCCTGCTATTGTTCGATTTTAATATGATGTTTGTTTGTTTGCAGGGTATGCTTGATGTTTGCGTGGGTACGAGCGTGGGCACCATCACCGAACCGGATTGTTTGGGACCATGTGAACCCGGCACCAGTGTCACGTTAGAGGGAATCGTTTGGCATGAAACTGAAGGCGGTAAGTGTCTAATTTTATTTTTATTATTGTCCTACTGTCTGCAATAAAATAACATATATAAACTTTATCGAAAACTATCTCTTATTATGACATCATTTAAACGCAAGACTATAACATTTAAGGTCTTTATATGAAATTTAAGTGTGAAATTAATAAATCTACGCAATCTGTAAAATGACAATTTTGTTGTAGTAGTAATACAATATGTTTAAATAAACTGTTGATGATTAGTAATTAAATCGGGATTAACTAGTTGGTTTAGCAGTATAAATTAGGCGTATATTGAGCCACTTTCAGTAATTATTATTCACACATAATCGAGCCCTAGTACTGTCTGTATAATGATTAGATCACCCTCGCACCCTATTTCAACCAGTAATAATACCATTGGCAATCGAAAATCCCTGCGGAGCTTGGGATGTTCCATCAATCGTATAATGAACACGAAATTGATTTACTTGAGTACGTTGATTCACACGAACAAATAATTCTATATCACTACCCGATAGAAGAAGATCCCCGTATCTGTGGGCGCTCGCACATCTGCGGGATATAACAAAGTCAATACTTGGAGGGTGAGATGAATGCATATCCTTGAACAATACTTGTGTGCCCAAGTTGATAGGGTGCACGTGTCTATTGTTATCAATTGGGGAGGATTGTCCATTTCTAGATTAAAAAAAAAACACTTTAGGTCCCAATTACTTCATTTTTCTTGAATTTGTCTTCTGAAATTTACATTTTCAGACACTTCCAATTGATAGCGAGCGCAATTTAAGCTTGTACATTACAACCAGATTGGAATTTAATTCGTATTTATTGCTTTTAAACTGTATCGTTTATTAATGATTTGCAATTAAAATCTCGTTATTGTCACTAAATACACCAATAATCGTCAGCTTAAACAGTTAAAAATGCCTTTTTTTTTAAATATACATTTTAAACAATAACGCAAATTTATTTTTTTATATATAATTTTATCAAATAAGTATTTAGGAATTAAAATTAAGATGTGTGTATTTGATTCGTTTCAACGGTCTATTTATTGATGTTCGTGTTCAGTGAGCCGCATCTAGACAGCTGAGGGATAATTTCGTAATGGTATGTTTCACTATAGAAAATGTAAAAGTAAAATATGACAATACTGACAGTTGAACATCAAGCGATAGTTTCGGTTAGTTGGCGCTGTGTACAACTTCCTGTCACGGTGTACGACCGCCACGTTTCATGGCTATTTTGTTTTTGGCTCGCGTGCAATCGGTCACTCCAGTTCCCGTTTTATTTCGTCACACATGGCCGCGAGTCTAATTGCCTTTTGGCTAATTCAACAATAAATACTCAAATAAAAAAAACATCCTTTACATAAACTACAACAGTCAACTAACACTAGAAAGAAATCAAAGCACAGTTCTCTAGTTAGTAAATATAGATTTTGACAACATCGTTAAACTTGATTAAATATCACATATTTTGGCTCGTCAAAGTTTCGTGATGCTTAATTTACAATACACTTTGAAATCCCCGGACGCATCCATAATCTCATAATCCTGATTAAGATACTCCTTTATACTAACTTTAGCCAATGAAAGTTATATCAAAGTTTGGATATTTCACTTCTGGAGTTTGGTTTATACGACACCCAAAAGACCCACACTAACACGACTTAATTAAACTTACATTATTGTTGAATATTTTCCATATAGCGCACAAATCATCATATATAATAGTGCCGAGTGAGAGAGAAGTAAAACACATGAATGTAGCAACAAGATAATTTGTGTGTTTTTTAATTAAACTTTTTACAAAGTACACTTCCCTATTTTGCATCACTCTTATGGCGCTGGGTGCGCGTGATAAGGTCTGGCTTTTTTTGCCCTATTCTCTTGTGTCAGGAAAATGTGTATTTCGCGTGCGCCATTACCGTTTCGTCTGTTATAAAACGTTGTACGTTGTATATACTGGCAACGCCATAAATTCAAAACCGTTATTTGGGTTTATAGAACAGCGAACGGTCTTTATTTAACTTGGCGAAACGAAATGTGTTGAACGTATAAAATACAGATTTGATAGTGTTTGCATAAACCAATTGCAAAATCTTTTATTCGTTACAACTAATATTAAATATCACATACACTAAAGGATCACTCAACCGTTTTAACACAAAAGCACAGTATAAGCTCATGTTCTTGTTCTGTCTACCCAACGTATAAATAATAAAACCACATGTGTGTAAAACGAATGTAGCTAACACACGGTACTTATTAGATTCTCGCATCAGTGTTGCAAACTCGCAATTTAATGAAATAAAATACATGTTCGTTTAGAATTATTTTTAGTTTATTGCAATACAAAATGTGTACAAATTCAATTTTATTGTTTTGAAAATATGAAATCGCAGTATTTTGTGATAGAAGATGGAAACTAAAACGAAGAATCTAGACATTTCCTTATATAGGAAAACGTCAAGATTCTTAAAAAAACCTCTGAATGTGTCAAACCATCAAGTTGTTATCGACGTTTCTTGCACCGTCGGCTTTCATTGTCACTTATTTCAACGTTCTTTTATCTCTTTATGCGACTCATTTCTGAATATTGTATTTGACTCAATAAAAGATGTTTGTCATCCATAATTGCTTCTATTTATACGACTACTAAACTGTACAATAAGTTTCAAAAGAAGCAAAACTAAAGATGTGAAAAGCAAAACGAAATTAAAGATCATACAAACATTAAACACAAAGACATTCTTTGAGGCAGAAAAAATCGAGTATGAAAAACAACAGCTTGAAACAAACTGGCATCGCACACTTCATATATATTCTATGGAGTTGGTACACCATTCGTGTAACAAAAGAGAAGAGGTAATTAGTAAGTTCAGGGCCCTATTATTAGAGAAACTCGATGCTAGCGCTCCGAGGAAGCAAGCTAAAACCCAAGCGGTTTAACAAACAATAAGTTCCATTGATTAACCAGCACTTCATGCACGCACAAGAGGATCCATCTTTGTTCAACACTTGCGCATTATTACAAGTGTCCCACTCTGGCCGAGACGTGATGGAATCTACGTTCACGTAGACACTTTTACAAGATACAACTTTCAAAGCTCACTATACACAGCTTAAAGAAATAATAGAATTGCCTGTATATCTCAAGTTTAACTATTAAATATAAAAAAATAAGACTGGAAAATATTTGCTTATTTTCTATAAAATATTCATGTATTATGCGACAAGGATGTTGATGGATGAATAATCCTTTACGTGTGTTGTACTGACGGAAGAGACAAAGGTTGTGCCCTCTAACGATCACAGGCGGCTATGTTGAGATCACGCGATAATACACCACGCTAATTAATCTTACTTGTCCGCTGAAGGAGGCAATGAAACCCAGGAGGCAAAGGCTCGGTAGGCTAGTAAGATAAATGCGTGCGAGCGAATAAGGAATGCCAATGAACCGCGGTAGAAAGAGAAAATCATGAGTGTTTTGGAATGTTATTCCACTCTCTCATCTAAAACAACATTTCTCTCTTCGTCTCTTAGTCTTACACAGGTACTACAAGGGATACAAGATTACATTTAGCTGCTTCATATATTCCTATTTTGTTTTTGTATTCAATACGTAATCATTCTACGATGATTATCTCATTCTCCAATGACGGGCTTACTTTAGCTTCGTTTATTTTATTATTATTTAGTAATACAATAAAGATATTTTTTTAGTGAAAAATACAATGTTTTTTGTTTTTTTATGTTACAGGAGTCCTCGTCGTGAACGTGACGTGGAGAGGCAAAACATATGTGGGAACATTATTAGATTGTACGCGCCATGATTGGGCACCACCAAGGTATGTTTTATAACAAATATACAATAGGGGACCAGTATGCGATTATTAATCATAAATGACGCTTCATTTAACTTAAAAAGGCAGTTTAGAAATTTTAAATATTGATT